>CAOKZL010000226.1:600000-848990 GCA_948472985.1 Iguana delicatissima
ATGGCAACTTTTAGTCCAAACTTTAAAGGAACTGTAGTGTTCTTTTTCATTCCCCCTAATATAATAACATACTACTATGATAACAACTACAAAAAGTTGTTTAAAGAACTCATAGTAATGCAGTTGTTTGAATTAATCAAGTATTGTCTTCTTCTCACCAATTGTCCTCTGCTGTTTGACCATTTTAACATTCAGCTTTGTTTTGGAACCTTTTACAGATGCAATAGCTCACATAAAAAAGAGTCCACTAAATGGACTACAGCATATCAAATAAGGATAACAGATCAGAAACAAATGCAGTAGATCCATTCAAGAAACAAAAAAGTTCATCTCTATGCTTAGGCTGAGTCACATAGCCACTTCAGGTAGCATATGCTAAGCACATCACCTGTAAGAGACTAAACAGAGTTATGTATGGTATGTGAGTTGCTTTGAGCCCCTTAAGTTAGCCCATTGCTCTCAGATGGAACAGAGAACCTCCCATCACTGGGGCTGAAGGAAGTTTTTTCTGCCAATCAGGTTAGCTTCAGACATGGAACCCAATGTTCATATGTCTTCTGCCAGATCTGAGAAGAACAAAGCAAAGAGGAATGAATCCATGCTTTGTAATGCTTAGAATGAAATCATTGAAATTAGCAGAACAATTCAATCATGACTATCTGAATTCCCATAAGTCTGAACCTGCTAATGGTTAAATCTGGATCTGCACCACTAAATCTGCAGTAAAGAACATAACATAGCAAAACTTATAGTAAAGACATAAAAATAGTAGTATGATAAAATTATTGGGGGTGGAAGAACTGGTAGCTATGTTCAAGTACTCCTTGGAAGCTTTTGTGCCCCTTAGACTAACATGTGACTGTGGTAGAAGTGCCAGATACCATCTGATGATTGTAGTCGTGGGGAAAGTGAATAAACAAAAGACATACTTGGCTTATTTTGCCAACATGCTGTTTTGAGGCAAATTAAACTTCTCTGATCTTCAAAATGACTCATCTTTAAAATGACCAGTGAATGATTATACAACCTGTGGTAGTGTTGTACAAGCTAAATGCTTGCTCACTTCCCATACATGATCATCCCATACATGATATAATACAACTGAGTCAAAGCAAAACCCCTCTTCTGACTTCAACAAGCAGAATTTCAACTTCTGCGCAAAACATTTAAATGTAACACAGTACTTAACTTTGGATAGATCATGCCCTTGATCTTACATGCTTGTCCTCGTGAAGTTTCATCTCTCTCAGTCTTTCATGGTCACCTCTCCTTGGATTCTTCCAACAGATATCCTTTGTATTAGTTTAATTATTGAAGCTATCTATCGTTTTTGTTTTTATTTTTCTTTGATCAGGTTATTTTGGTTCTATTTCTCACCAGGTGTGTATGCTATGTTGGCATCCCTTCAATATTATTTTTTCCCCCACAGTGCTTGTATCTGCTAAACTGACCTTGTCTTCATTGTGAGTGTTGTCATTTTTTAAAGCATTTTAAACATTTTGAAGGGAATTTCTGTATTTAAAATTGTCTTATAAGAATTCTATTTATGTGTCATATTATCTCGATAAGGGGAAAAATACTATCTCAGAATTGCCACCTGAGCCATTGTTGTTATTAGTGTTAACTTTTTTTTCCAAATATAAGCATCTTAAAAAGTCAAATACAATATAGTTAAAACATGCATAGCAATATATCAAAATAGAACTAAACTTGAAACAATATTTGAAACAATTTAAAATGTACAATTAAGAATAATAAAAAGCATTTTTTTAAAAGCACAGCACCCTCTTAAAATCCTTTTCTCAAAAGTCCCTCAGATTATTATTATTATTATTATTATTATTATTATTATTATTATTAGTAATAGTAATAATAGTATACAAAACAATAGCAACAAAATTTTCTCTAATAATAGAACAACAATAAAGAGGGGGCTGCTCTGGCTTCCCTAGAAAGGGAGTACCACAGCCTTGGTGCAACCATTAAAAAATCCCTATCTTGCATTGCAAACAATTGTGGCTCTTAAGTGATGGGTCTGAGATAAGGGTCTCTCCTTAGGATTGCAAGGCCTGGCCAAGCTCATAAGTGGAGATATGGTGGATTATGTAGATGGACACATAGGATTATGTAGGTGGACACATTTATACGACATATCCAACACTTTGAATTGTGTTTGGAAACAAACCAACAGCCAGTGGAACTGTTTTAGCAAGAGAGTTATACGGCAATGTAGTTATCTCTCAAATTGCAGTTCTTTGTGCTAAGTAATGTGTCCAAGCGCTCTACAAACACAGCCATATGTAAAACACATTATCCTTATCCAAACAGAACATAACTAAGTAATATGTTATCTTGGCTGGACGTCTTCAGGAATGACCACTAGCATTAAGAGTGCAAAAACTTCCCTGGCTACCACAGAAAATTGGGCCTCGAGGCTCAAAGCTAAGTCTAGAAATGACAGAGTTTCTCTGTCAATGCTCCCATCCTTCCTGGCCATGTAGAATGGCAGGAAGCACAATGGAAGAGGCTCTTCCTGCCCCAGTGTAGCATTGGAAAGAGCCCAGCTGCACTGTGAAAGGAAGAGGTATATCCCTCACACACCCTTCCACAGGGAGCTGGTTGGGTACAGAGGAAAGCATTCCCGTCATGCTCCCTTCTCACCAAAGGCACTACCAGAATCATGACCAGAGGATGATGGAATCAAGTAATGTACAGAAATGGCCTATGTTTGTTCTTCTTTCCAAGAACCAAGTAACTAAAAATTTACATCACTAGGGCAGGGTAAAAACACAGAAAGTTTAGTGATAGTTTTGCGGCTTCAATGAGCAGAGGAAAAAATAAGCAGTTATTAGCAGTCCCGTTCTACATTTCAGAAGTCACCTAAGTGGAAGTTGTCAATGGCAAATTGGGCACTGAATTCAGAGGTGTGAAGCTTTCAAAACAGGGCTTTGGGGCCCATATTCAAGCCACAAGACACACATTGCCCACTTTTTAAGGTTCTATTTGCACAAATTTGAAAGAAAAGTTCAGGTACTAAGGCCTTTTGCATTTGTGTTGTGTGTGTGCAGAGTTGTTTACAGATTCTGTGTATGAACCTCTTAGTAAAGCAAAAGGAACATATTAGATGAAAACTAACAATAACACAGTGAGCTGAAATTGCAGGCAATTTTCAAGAAAGGTCATTGTCTGTTATTTACCATTAATTCACTTTATCTTCTCTTGCCTAGAAGCAGAGTAGACATGCTGTGGAGACTTTCATGTCTTTCTTGCTTTTTTAATTTTTTAACAAATGGAATGATGTGATTGTCTAGACAGAAATATGGATTTTGGACTGCTTCTACAAAATATATATGGATGGTAAATAAATCAAATTTATTCCAAAAGAATAAAATATCACATGGTATTGTGTGCTGTGCAAAGACTGCGGAAGTAAGCTTACAGTCATATGCCTTGTTCACATAGTTAAGAGAAGGGATGGTAGAGGAGGTGGAGATTCTGCCTTCTTGCTCTTCTTCTCAGATTCAAAACTTCACATACAGATTTTATCTATGCAGAGGTTTATGTCCATACATTACATACTGAGTCAGATATCTGTCTAAAAGCAGGGAGATTGGGGAGAGCCATGGCCAGCACGTGTAACTGTCTGTTTCACTTACTCATACATTTATAGTCCGATAAATGTGAAGTCTGTCCTTCACACATTATGGTAGTAGGGAGGAAAATATTTTGGTCAAGAGGCCATACTCCAGTTTGAAAAGTTTCAGCATCTAATTCCAGCAGTGAGTGAGGCAAAGCATAGAAAGCGTGACCAAGGATGAAGCAGGCAGGACCAGAATGGGCAGGACAGAAGATGTAATACTTATTAGAGGCCCATCTACACTATACAATTCTAATCCTATATATCTGCCATGGATGCATCTTATGGAATCCTGGTACTGGTACTGTCGGCTGCTAATCCTGGCATTCCACAGAATGGAACCATGACAGTTAAAGTGGTGTAACAGCACTTTAATTCTATAGTTTAAATATGCTCCAGGTTTTACAGTTTCCTAAAAATCATACAAAACACAGTTCAGTTCTATGCATATCTGTTCTAGGCCCCAGTGCAAAAAGTTTCTTCCTTTCAAAGCAATTCAGTTCTATCCAACAGCTTTCTTGACTGCAAGGTATGTCTCCATTCTGAAGTTTAAGACCCTTTAAACCAATTTAAACTAACTCATTACCATCTCAGTGTTTAAAGATCCTTTATCTCATGCATTTGAATGACACCACCTTTGTCTCCAACTAGATTGGAGAACTGTTCAAGGTAAAATATATCCATAATTGGCCTGATGAAATGTTGATCACATTCCTCTCTGATTCTGTAAAAAAACTGGGAGAGGAACTAGAGTCCACGTTGCATGGCTTTCAGACAGTCAACATATTAACCTACAGCAGGAATATGCAGCTGAGGAAAGTATGGGGTTCATTTCCCTCCTCCTGTGGCCAACTGGCAGGGAGATTGTTGGCTTCTAGCAATTTTTAGGTGAAAATTGCCCCAAAATCAGCCTCAGTGAGTGAAATTGAAGAGAGAATACTTTAAGGGATATACATAGGGGTCTGATAGCCACATGTAGCTTGTGGGCTGTGCTTTGCCTGCCCTGACTTACAGGAACCACAGAAGCACCTTTGCCACCCTCAAATCCATTATTGCAAAGATGCGATAGCAGTAATAAATAAGCACGGAGAGCACTATTAGCACCACAGAACAGACTGTAACCTGTGTTCAGCTGCATTCATCTTGAATCTTCTATCATTTCTCTGTTACACTTGTCATGATGCCATCTTTTGTTGGTTAAAATGCAAAACTGACATAATACTAAAACTTAGTCAAGATCAGTTGGAAGTGATCACATCCATAGCCCCAGTTGGCTCCCAATTCCAGGAGACATCAAGACATCAGAAAACCATCTGGATATGCCCATATTGTTCTTGTTACATTATTAATGAAGCAATAATGCATCCTCTCTGATTTTGGATGCTAAGCAGGGTCAGTTCTGGTCTCCCATCTGGTCGGATGGGATACCATCAATGAATACCAGCTGCTGCAAGCTATATTTCAGAGGAAGGAACTGGGAAAACCACTGCTGAGTGTTTCTTGCATGAAGGTGGATAAGTAGAGAAACTTAGAATAATATGAGAAGAATGGAACTAGGTGAAAGATAGAAAGTAAAAGTAGGAAAGTTTTATTTCTTGGAATAAGAAATGATGTAAAGAGCAAGGGATGAAAAGAAGAATGAAGGAAAGACAGAAGTGAAGAGAAGAGAGTACGTATGGATGTTAGTGGAGTGATGTATGTATGATATGTTATGGTTTGTATATAATGGATAAACATTACAGAGAAAATGTACAAAGGTGAAAGAGAGGATGGGTGGTGGGTTGAATGATTTTAATGTGGGGTGTGATTTTATTGTATTATATAAAATGGAATAAAGATTAATAAATAAATAAAAACTTTATGAAATTCATGGGGTCACCATAAATTGAAAGATAACTTGAAGGCAGACACACACACACAAACACACACACACAGAGTGATATTCACCTTGTATTTTATAAAATAAAGAACAGTTGCAAATGGAACTAGGCAGCACTACATTTACCATGTGAAACAATTTGCTTTCAGAAAATAGCTTGAAATGAAACTGGAATCTTTACCCATTGATTCACTTAGGCTGATAGACTAGCTGTAGGTAATGGACTCCACTATTATTTACTTTATGAGAGAAGAGGAAATGCCAAAAGAACTTACGAAAACATTACATCAATGAAAGCAAACATATCTTATGCATCTCAGTGTCTTTTCAGAAAAGCAGCTCAGGTGAGAAAATTTTTAATATGATAGGTAGCATTTGGACTGGAATCTTTTCTCTAGTCTATCCTTTTAAGCAGAATTTTCCTTCATAGTTATATGACATGGCAAGTTTGAAGGATTTCATCCAGTATCCTTATTAAATTATCTTTGTTTTCATTTGTCCAATTATTCCCATTAAATCTTCTGGAAACTATGTATAAGAATTTGTCTATAAACTTGTGTTTGTATTTCTTTATATAAGATCTTCATTCAGTGGCGTGAATTTAGTTAGCTTACTTCATTTTATTTTATGCCATTTCATCTGGTTACTACAGCTGATCTCAAATCCAAATTTGGGCCATTCCAATAGGTCGAATAATCACCCCATAAAGCCTGAAACCTCCACAAGAGAATCAGCATTTTCTCTGCAGGCAGAAGGAAGCAAACTCCCAGCACCTTTATACACAGACATTTGCTGTACGATACATCATCATCAGAGGTGGAACATCAGGGCATATGTATGCTCAGTCTCACTTCTCTACCACAAATATTATTTTGTCAGCACTCAGCCAAGTATGGAATCAGTATAAATGTTCTACTGGCCGGTGTAATGTACTTTGTTTAAGCCAGTTGCTGGCTGATTGGCTTTATGGGAGTTTGCTACCAATTTAGGAAGCAGGTTGGCTACAGTCTTCAGGATAGAGGAAGTAGACAAACAGGAATCTCATCACTGATTTCCTGGAAGTGCCCTACCATGGAAGAGATTTCTGGAATGTACCCACCAGGCACTTAAAGGTGGGGAAGGGGCATTCTTTACGGCAAGAAGGTTATAAACTTCATAGGGACTGCTCAGCCTGTATAGCAGGAGGCCACCCCTCAGGTGGTATAGCCCAGGGGATGGTATAGCCCAGGGGATGGGGATATTCATGGCCCTGTCTTCATATCCAGCACTGAGTGGATGTCACACATATTGCTTAATGCTCATCTAACTAGGTAATTGCAGAATTAATTTATCTTGTCATAAGTTATTAAAAGTTGCTACTCTACTTTCACCCAACCTCCAAAATTTATCTATAGAAGCTCGATACAATTTGAACAATATGATCTAAGCTGAGTGACTGTGGAGCTATACTATTTGACTGTAGACCACTTCAACACAAATTCTAATGGATTTGTTTTATGGAGCTGTTGTCTGCACAGATGTTTGATGAGAATTGGCCCTTAAAATGTAAACAAAAAAGGGGGAGCTCTCATTTTCTCGTGTGCATAAACAAGCTATTGAGCAATTTAACCTGTTATCTTGAATACACTGGGTTGACATCGAGTCTACTCTAAATATTACTAAACGTGGATCAGCCTTACTGCTTAGACATTACATGAATTTTTGCTAAAGAAAAAAAACTGAGAAGAATTTGAGGAAAGCATTTCCAACTATCATTAAAGAGAACAAAAAGTGGGTTGAGAGGATTGTTTGCTTGTTTTGCTTGCTTGTTTGTTTGTTTTGGTCCACTTTCATGAAAAAACATGCTTGTTTAGGATCACAACACAAATACATAAGATGAATAATTATGGATCTCAAAAAGCTATGTTGTCCTGATTGTGCTACATGATTGTCTCATCACCCATGATGAACTACATCATTTACAACTATTTTTGAAGTGTTCCTAAGAATATTCCATTTAGTTGGTGTTGTCAGAGATGATCAATCAATTCTATCTCACCCTCAAAGGAATGGTGCCTAGGATTCCTCATTCAACCTTAGAAGTGGTTTCAGCAATTATATACAGTCTGTAGGCAATATTCTTCCCACCCCTGATCTGCAGTTTCTCTTACAAGAAAAGTAAAACATTTCCAATTTTGAAGAAATAGAACTGGTATACTTTCCATGTTTCTTTACGATTTCATACCTAGTGTCCCTGGCTATCATTGCAAGTGCTGAATAACAGGGAAAACCTCAATGTTGCTAAATGGTATCCTTTTAATTATGCCACCTAATCACTTGACAGCCAAGTCTTGTGTGATGAAATAATGTCCTAATGCCCAGACAAATGACTGGATAATAAAGTGTTTCCTAGAACCCAGACAATGGTCACTGTAGGTATGTTTAATTAACAGTGTTTTGGGTGGGTAAGGGAATAATAAATTGTCTTTCTAAAAATCCTTTATTGATTTTCTCAGTTTCATTCCATCATGTAGCCATAAAACCTTTCAAGAAAAGAGTTATAATACACACACACATATCTGCTAATGAATGAATCTTAACCTTATAAAAACCTTAGATGGGGAAAACAGAAACATTCAATCAGCAATGTGTCACTGAAAGTTAACTGTACTATTATTCTACTCCATGTGAACTGTAATATTTTTAACTCTACTATCCCTAAAATTCAGAAATATATTAAGACAATGCAACAGACTAAATATTTAGGTTCATCTGACACAAGTTTCCATCAAATATCATTGATCAGATACAGTGCAAGATGGATTCCCATTAAAGCTATACTTGAGTTAATTTTAACATTCCAGCTTTGTTCTGTTCAGCCCATCTGTATTATTAGAAATGTTGTCTTACCTGGACATTTTGACAAGAATGCTGATGGCTTCAGTAAAGCAAGTGACGTAAATAAGGTCATCTTTATTGTTATAGATAGTGTCTTTTTCCACCAAACAATAATGACATTGTTGAGTTTAATTCAATTATAAGCAAATCCCCTCAGAGTAATCCAATAATTTGTAGGAAAGGAAGCATTATAACATTAAGATAACAAGTGGCATTCCTTTCAAAATAGTTACAGTAAAACATTCAGTTGAAATCAGAAATTGTCACATTAACCCCATGGTCTACCAAAAGAGTTGTTAACACCTTGATAAATGCACATTTACTCAAATGATTACGAGAATCTAACCAAGCTATGTATTTATGGAATATAACATGTGAATATTCCTATTGTGCTCAGGTTGTTTGGGCTTACCTGTTCAGTAAAGACACATCCATTATCACTTCATTATCACTGAATTTTATGATAATAAGATAAAAGAATGAATTTTTAAAATATCTTTATTAATAACTTCCAAAACCATTAAATATCTACAAGTACATAAAAGAAAAGAAAAGAAAACAAAACAAAACAAAACAAAAACAGAAAAACATGAAACATATGGATTAAAAGTTTAAAAGTAGACAAAAAGTAGAGAGAAAGGAAAAGAACAATGAAAAAGGAAAAGAATTTACTTCAGTCCTCTCTTTAAATGGATTATAGCAGGACTAATTGATTCAATGACAATATCCGAAAATTTTCTTCTTCCCTCTCCCTCAGTTCAAAGAAGAATGAACTTTCTTCTTACTTTGTATAAATATAATATACTGTGACATATTACATTTATGTGATAAAACACATGACATGACAAATCATGATAAAACAATGAATTTAAACAATCTGTAAAGAAGTCATCGTCTCTAAAAAGATTAAGCATTATTTATTCAACTATTTATTTATTGACATATTTATATCCCTTATCCAAAGATCTCAAGGTGGCTTACAAGAAAATTAATTTAAAACAAATAATTGCAAAAGTTTAAAACATTAGCAATCTATTTAATAGTTTCTCAACTAAAAACTGACAATTAAAAACAAGTTAAAACAATCTTGAAAAATATAACCCATAAAACATATGTAGCCTGGATAAAGTCAGTTTTGCCCAACGACATTAATAAAAAGCCAGCTTTCAGCTTGGTGCTGAAATGATTCCAATGTTGGTACCAATTGGGCTTTCTGGGGGAAAGAATTCCACAACTAGAGTGCCACCACAAAAAAGGTCCTCACCCATGGCCTCCCACTATGTATTTTCCCTACTAATGGGACGTGGAGGTGGGCCCTCTAATAAATCTCAGTGCTCAGGAACAAATACATAGAGAGAAAGAGAGAAACTTTGTCAGGAACCAAATTCACACACACAAATGTAACAGTGCTAATACACTGTTGTTTTGGCCAGTCATACCCAAGGACTACTTGAAACCCAATTCTGCTGGGCACTAAGAACCGTAATTTCCCCTGACAGTTTCCCACTTGAACTGTGATAGGCGTGGTCATTTCTCTTACAGGGCTCCCTGCCATAGGTGAGCCATCCATTTGAGATAACATTACGGCCCTTTTTAGGGGTTCCAACTTTACACCAAGTTCTTTTGCCAAAGCAGGATTTAATAGACTGGTTGTGCAGCCTGAGTCAGCTAAGGCCCTGTACATTCGTAATTTGCCATCATGTCCTTGTAAGATTTCTGTTACATATACATGGTGAGTTTTGGTGGTACTTAAATTAACAGACTCTGCAGTGTCCCGGTCATTGCTGTTTGAGTTGGATAGGGGCAGTGGGCTGTCCTCACCATCGCAAGTTCCCATAGCGGTACCTCCGGCAGGGTGTTTGGTTGTTGGCCTTGGGGTGTTGGCCTTACGAGATGCAGGCCTCATGGTGGGGATGGCCAACTTTCCTTCAGTGTGTTTCTTTGATCGCTGGCATTCGCTGGCGATGTGGCCTTTCTTCCCCCATTGGAAACAGGTGCCTTCTTTGAGTCTTTTTTTTCTTTTCCCCACTGCTCAGGAAAGTGGTTTTTTGCAATCCCAGAGTGCAGTGGCCACTTTCTTGCACTTGCCTTTGCCGAGTAAGCTGGACACTCTCCACTTCTCTGGCTAGTTTCATCCACCCTAGGAGACTGGCAGGGTCCCCTTGGGTCAGGCACTGATCCAGGATGATAGGGTTCAATCCATCTAAAAAAAATTGCTTGGGAATGTTATGTTTCCATTCAGGAACTTTAGAGGCTAACTTCCTGAATTCTCGTGCGTATTCACTAACAGTTCCTTTTTCTTGGTGCAATTTCATCAGTTGGTATCTGGCTTTTTCTTGAAAGAATGGATCCTCAAATCTTTCTCTAAGTCAGTGCATGAACAGCTGCAGGTCAGCTGTTTCCTCAGCTCGTGAGTCAAACAAGTGGTCGTGTTTTGGGTTTTACATCAGGAGCCTGGCTAGGGACCGTTTTGTCTCTGTCACCGATTTCCTTGCCTACAGCTTCAACGGCTTCCTTGTCCTCAGGCTCTTCTTCACTTATTTGATACATGTTGTTATTTTTGCAAAAGTTTGCTCACTCTGTCAGGAACCAAATTCACACGCACAGATGTAACAGTGCTAATACACTATTTATTAGGAGTGTGATGCATAGTACAGGACTTCAGTGAGCGAACTGAAGGCAATTAGCAAAATCCAAACATTAGAAGTAAATAGTTTCCCATTCCGCCTGCAAGAGACCTTGAAGTGCAGGCTTCACCTTGGCGGTGCGTATCACTATATTCCTAGCTTTGTTTACCTAACAGTATCTGGTTCCCATACCTTGTTACAAGCAAGCAGTCAATTAACTCCTACTACATGTCCCATAACTGAAATATGGAGGGCTACCCAACACACTTCCTCAACTATTGTGGTCCCAAGATGTTTAGGGTTTTAAATATTATTTCCAGCATTTTTAGTTCTGAATAGAAATGTATCCGCAGCCAGTGCAATTCCATAAAAGAAAAGAACATCTAGAATTCTAGATGTTCCATTTTGCACTAACTTCAGTTTCTAAGTTATCTTGAAGGGCAGACCCAGGTAGAGTGTATTGGAGTAGTCTAACTGGGAAATTACCGGTGCATGAACTAGGCCCTTTCTGCATGGCATTTTCCATGCAAAAGGGCACCTGGAGCGTCGCACAATTGTGAGGAGCGATCTTCAGGACGCACTCACAATCGTGCGACGCTCCAGGGGCCAGCAGGCGCCGATTGCGCACTTTTTCATTTTCAGGTAGAAGCCAAAAATGGTGCACAATTGTGCATTGCTCCCGGGCCCCACGCACACTTACCTGGTGTGCAGAGCCTCCAGAGTTGCACCGGTTGAGCTTCCTGCCCCAGTGCAGCCTGGGAAACTTCCAGGTTGCACTGCGGAAGGAAGACAGGGGGCTTTCACACAAGCAGGCAGCTTGTGCAGAGGTAAAGCAGGAGTGACGCAAGAGCCTCTCGTCAGAGGCTGCTTGCGAGATTCCTGCACCCCAGTGACAGAAGAAGGTAAGGTGCGGAAAGGGTCATACTGTGGCCACTACCTCATGAGACCCAGAGATGAGAATAGATGTGTCTATTCCCATGATTTTGGGAAGAATAAAAGGAAGCATAAGTGGAACTGGGCCCTAGGAAAGTTAAGAAATAGTGAAAAAGAAATAGAGATATATTTTAGCAGAGAGGAAATACAAAAGCAATACAGTGTGGCAGAGTGAGAAATAATGGCCTAACAACTCAAGGAAGCAGGGGAAAAGTGGTGGATCTCAAATTCATGCACTGATTTGAAGTAACTGGATAAATAGCTTCCTAGAAGTTTTGTGTGTGTTTTTTGTGTTTGTTTTTTTTGGCGAAGAAAATATGTTGAACCAGTGCCTTTCATAATGTGTTTTTTATTAGCCTTTATCCTCAGATATAAACCAGAATTATTCTGGAACTCAAACTGCTTGATCATTCAGGCCGTGATTTCCCCCATTTATGAGCTTAAATGCAAATCCGCTCTCAACATATTTATCATATTCGGTATTTATGTATTTATCTGTTTATTTACTCGTTGAATTTATATTCTGTCTTTCTCCCAGGATGGAATTCAGTCTGCACATATACACCTGGGGAGAGACATACCTCAAAGAGCACTGCATTTCTCTATAGTTAAATATTCAAACAAAGGGGATAAAAGTCTGTACCAGGATGCTTCAAAGTTCTGGTAGCTGAAAGCTACCAGATCCTGCATAAAAATTGGTCCAGACATATTTAAATGATTTAGGCTTATTTACAGATAGGGTAGAATACTGTCAAAACCAACAGCTTATTTGGCTTGAAAAAAAATCTGTGCTTTTCTTCTAATAAGATGGATAAAGGATAAATTATGTTCTGGTGATTGTTGCTCATAAAACACCTGAGACCAGTGGAGATATGTGGATGGAATAAGGACAGATCAATACAAAATGGTGGTGAGAGATGCCTCCATAACTGCCCAATATCCACTTCCTGCTTTGAAAACAGCAAACTTATAGTATCATTTGAACAATATGGACATGGCATGGCATGGCATGTATACTAAGCCATAGTTAGTTCCATTTTTTATCTTAGCACTTGATGACTATCAGTGGCAGAATGGTGGACCTTAGCTCCAACTGTGAATAGACATATGGACACTATGCAACTGAGATTTTTGTGTTATTTAAGCTACCATTCCATGTTACTGATACCCAACTGCCAGCCAGCACCATCCATATCAAATGGTAGAATTGGAATAAACCTTGAAGATTGTTTAGTCCAACCCCAGTCAGATCAACTTATCTCTAGCCTCTGCCTGCTTGCCTGCTTGTCTTCCTTTTAAAGCTAGACATCATCATTATTATTTTTTTAATGTGATGGTTAGCATCATCTAACAAACAGAAAGCTGAGACTTAATTATTTAAAAGAACTACCCCAAGATGCAGTGGGGAAGGGGACAAGATGAGAAACAACAGTGACAAGTTCTTCTCCATTTTACTACTACCTTACCATTATAAGAATTTCTTTTTTCTTCTCCCAGTTGCTGTTTGGATCAGAATCATAACACTGCTATTCCTGAACACCCATCTCCCATAATTTTGGAATCAGGGGCCAACCATTTAAAATAAATGATGGGAAATATAAGAGATATAAAAGGAAGTACTTCTTCATAAAACACATAGTTGAACTGTTGAAATGACTGCCACAAAATGTAATGATGGCTGTACTGACTTGGGCAGGTTTAAAAGGAGGCTAGCTAAATTTATGAAGGTTAGGGACATCAAATGGATACTCATTGCAATTTTTGTATTTCCATTATCTGAACCTGAATGTTACTGTATATCAGTTGGTGTGGAGCACTAGAGGCAGCATGCAATTGTATTCATATCCTGCTGATACACTTCCCATAGGCAACTGGTTGGTTATTGTGTCAATGAAATGCTTGACTAGGTAGATTTGCAATCTGATAACACATAGCTCTTATGTTTTGTTTTATTTTGTTTAATTTCTAAAAAAACTCAGGAATACATGGATTATTTAGAGTCCTGTTTCCAATGAAAAAAATCCCTCTGGTTAATATTATATGCTCTATTTACTTATATATGTACAGTTTGATTGTGAGTTGTCGTTTATAACATAAAATTCCCATGCTGCTCTCCATGAGATGTCCAAGAAAACAATAAATGTTACATTTCTGAAGAGGACAACTTAGTTTTCTGCCAGTGTTTCAGTTTCTCCCAGAATTGTCAGTTTATCCTTTGTCTCTTAATTAAAGAGTCCCGACTTACATTCTCCAGCACTTTCCTAGGGAAGGGTTAAAAATGAGTTGTTGCTGCCCAATCATACAAAGGGTTCTTTACAAACCTTTACTACTTTTCTTCTCAAAGGTAGCAATAAATAGTTTCAGCAATTTTCTTGCCACGGTGAAATGGTCTTCAAACAATTGCTATGTGAAATCAGCCTTTTCTGTAATTGGGAATTTATTTGCATACAGTTGATTTGCACATGGTTGATTTGCACAGAAAGCAACAATTTTTTTTATCTTTATTTTTTTGCAGAAAACAGCATTTTCTGAATGGTTTTCTGCACAGAAATTAATATTTCTATGTCAAAAGATTATTTTCCACACAGAAAAGTCTCCTCTGAGGCTTTTAGCAGATTTTTTTTTTCTGGAAATCGTATAAAGTGGTTTTGCAATGTTTGAAGATGGGATAGCAGCTGGATAGTGATGATATTGTGCACTAGCATGACTCCTGGACCAGAAACAACCTGCTGCTGTTATAGGATAAAAACATTGTGCGGAAATGGCCAATATCTCATAATGATATGTAAAACTATACATATATATATATATACAACTAGACAGTCACAGTCTAAGATTTAATGGTCATTTTCAAAACTTTCTTTGAAAATAAGAACATATAAATATATTTTTGAAACAGTTCTTGTGTGCTCTCTGCATAACTAAACGTTTGTTTAATATTCATTTTGTAGCCTATATTGAAAAGACATACAAATGTGGGAAATGTTTCATTCCACAACTCAGGTTCAGGTACAACATTTATTGTATAGTTCATTCTGCAATGATATATTAATTGTAACTGAACCATTTCTTATCTGCCTCACATGGCATACCTGTGTCTTTGAAGATTTCCTAGTCTTAGTCCATTTTCTGAGCCTTCTGCTTTAGAATTAGTTTTCCCAGTTGCAGTTTTTATCTTGCAACTTTTTTTCAATCATTTGTTATAACAATAAAACACATTGTGCGTAATGTTTGCTGTATGGTTGCCTACAGTTTCAGGGTCTGTTAATCTGTGTTTACAGATGGGATAAGTTATGACAGCTGTTCATTTATTAGTTATTCTGCAAAGCCAAGAATGTGCTATGTGATGGGACTAATTTTATCAATCTGTGTTCCATTTTTGTGTAGCAGTTCAGTAGATATTAAAAGAATGATGCTCTGTGTTTGGACATAATGATGAAGTAACTGCAGTCAGACCTCCACATTTGCAGGTTTGACTTTCATGGTATTGATTATTTGTGAGTTTTCCAACCCCTGCCCCCCACCTCAGACACTTCATTTCCAGAGGACTATTCTCTCTGAGTGGCTCCCATCAACTGCACAACCCTTTAAAAATCTGCCTCTGGTCCTCTTCTTCCTCCACCTGTAACTGCCTGGCCAGAGGCCAGAGGCCGATTTCTCAGTGCCACTAAGTCTCTCCTGATGCCCCCTCTCTACATACAAGGAAGCTGATGGGCAAAAGAGATAGTATAGATGTACCATAGCAACCTATCCCTTTTCCCTCTCCTTTCCCTGACCTAGTTTGGACCCTAGTTTGTATCCCCACCATGTTTCAGCCCCCTTACCACAGATACCCATACACATTTTGGCCTTTGCCATTTTTTCACCTCTATGAAGGTCCTGTGCCTCTAATCCTAGAGAATGTGGAGGGACAATTGTAGTTAAAAACAATGAGTTATTTATTTACATTCCCTCAAATTAATGTATGTGTTCTTGTCTGCTTTCAAGTCATTTCTGACTTATAGCACCCTGGCCAAACTTATCATGGGGTCTTCTTGGCCAGATTTGTTCAGAGTGGAGTTGCCTTTGCCTTCCTCTGAGGCTTAGACAATGTGACTTGCCCAAAATCATCCAGGAGTTTCCATGGCTGAGTGTGGATCTGAACTCTGGTTTCCAGAGACATGGTCCAGCACTCAAACCACTACATCACACTGGGTCTCTCACATACAACTGAGACTCAACAAAGGATAATGCCATTATTTCTTGCACTTTAAGTAAGTTTTCAGCTATAGGTGTATGGCTTCAGCCATAAGAAAGTGAGAAGGAATATTACATGGATCAAGTACTTGCTCTTGCTGTGCCTCATTTTGCTGCTTGTGTTTTTGGTAGTTGTTGAGGCCACAGTGTGGTGAAGGGGGAGAGACCTGTGGCTTATTCCTCCAGAATGTTATTGCTTACATAATTGAAACTATAGGATATCTGGATTCTTCCAACAGCCCTGTCATTAGGGATGTAAATCATTGCTTATGTCATTGTTGCACACATTTTCTCTCTCCCTTCTCTCTCTTTCACTCACATACACATACACACACAAGAGAGAGAGAGAGAGATCAGACAATTTCCCCATGCAGCATAAAACTACAAGAATCATTCACTTATTCTGAGGATTTTTCACATTTTGGTCTTGTTTGTATTTTTGAACATTGGTTTGTGAAAATCTTCTTATTGCTTTGGAAAAAATAAAGTAAAATAAAAAAGAAGTCCCAAATACCAAAATATCTTATGGTAGTTAATGAAGTTCCTTGATGGGTTAATATACTCTTGACATCAAAAACACAAAGACTGGCAAGCATTTTTCCATCTCTGCTACCATGACCATTCATACACTGATTTGCCTTCCCTGACATTGTCTGAAATTACATGCAAAGAACACAACAAAGAAGAAAAGAAACCATGGTGACATTGCATGGTTACTTTTTTGTTCATCATCTTTTCTACATGGAAAATCGAAGTGCTGCTTAGGAAGGTGAGATCAGTTGCAGCAATGACAGTATTTAGAAACTGTGTAATGATGAGCATATATATTAGCTAAATTTTCTTCCACATTTAAAGTTTGCAAATTGGTAAATTTGCATCAAAACTTAACTGGAATGAAATTCTCACTCATCCATAAAGAATGGACAAATCTGTCTGTTTAACTTTCACTCACTTTCAGATTTAGAGAGTTTGAACAAATTCTCTTAATAATATGATCTGAAACAAAATTTTGGCCTATCCCTAGGGGGTGGGTGAAGTTATCAGTTTAACTTTCTTAAACATCCAAATTTTGAAAATGTTGGTGAATTCTGATAAAAAATAAAATGGAGATGAAATCCTCAGCCATTTCAGAGCTGGTAGGGATTTTTCTAAACTTATAGCTTTCTTTCAGAGCCAGCATTCTGTAGTGGTTTGAGCACTGGGCTATGATTTTGACCCTGGAGACCAGTTTCTGATTCGCTGCTTGGCCATGGAAACCCATTCTGTGACCCTGAGTACATGACACACTCTCAACCACACAAAACCCTGTGATAGGTTTGCCTTAGTCAGAAATTACTTGGAAGTCACACAGCAACAGAAGCAGCAGCAACAAAAACAACGATGTAGCATATTTCCTTGTATTCTGCCCAAAACAGGAAGGAAGAGCAGGAGTTGGCAGTATTAGGGTAAGTGTGAAAGAAGATAGAAAGAAGAGCCTTTCCTTCTGGAATCAAAGCTTCAGAACTGGAAGACTGGTGACCTATCTTAGGAGTCAAACGTATGCCAGACTGAGAGCCAAACGTACATTTTTTTTTCCTTCCTAAAGCAGGATTTTCTCATGAATATGTGCCTGAGCAATAAACCCACAGACATGCTTAATTTCCACTGATCAATCACAAAATAAAACACACTAAACGTAAGAGCCATAAGTAAGAAAAATCATGCAGTATGATAACATTTCACTATTCAGGCAGGGAGGTGGGGACATAACTACAAGAACCAAGTGTTCTCATATAAAATAGAGGCACCTTTTGAAGTAGTTGGTTAATTGACTGTAAGAACTAGTCCTTACAAAGTGATTGGGCAACCACCGACAAGTTTTTTTCTACATATTGTCATGTTCAAATTTGATGCATTAATGAACTGATAAAGAGGATGCTCTATCAACCAATGAGAAAGATTGCACTGATAACCTACGGAAGCAAGAAATTTCTTAGGTATGTCAGATAACACTCATTTATCTTGTATCTGGCCATATCTGTATAAAGACAAATTAAGTATGTGAATTTCTGTCTTTTCTTACATTTTGGGCAAATGGGGTAGTTACTAATTAGTCTTTATGTGATTATTAACATTTCTGCTGTGCATTTTCATATAAAGTTGATAAATCTTGTTTTGTTTGTTTTCTGTAATGGATAATTTAATAGCCAACTCCTGCTGGCTCCAGTAATGAAATACATCATACTGATTAAACCATAACATGTTGGAAGAAATAAAAGATGATTAAAGTATTAAAGTAAAAGGGGAAAAACACTATATGGCAAAATCCATTAAGGGCCATCAGTAGATGCAAAATAAATAAAGTATGAAGGCATTGTCAATGAAAAAAACAAACAGCTATCATCAGTAAGCAAATATATCAGGTAAATAGCTAGTATGCAAGATAAACAACAGAAATGGAAACTCCCATCTGCTACATTTTCCAAATCTGTTCCAAATCATATTTTAATTAAATCAGCGAATCACAATCATACTCTCTCTTCTGGGAACAGAGGAAGTACGGTAGCTATAAAATTTAATGCATTATTAAAGTCAACTTTTGTTGGAACGTAGAAGAAAACGAAGGACAGGAGAAGGTCAGTTTGGGTGTAACATATTTCAAGACTTCATCAGCTGCTTACTTTGGCCTGAATCATGCTGGTGTCATTCTAATCATTGAACTTCTTCAAGGGCTGTATAGTGGTAGTGAGGGGAGGCAGATATAATCTACCAACTCCAAATAACCTACTTCTTCAGTGTTTTACTTCCTATGACTTTTTTTCCTTCTCCCACTATGATTAGTACACTAACATAATGAACCAACAGAATTTTAGCCTGTGTGTCTTGATAACCAGAAGAGTATCTGTCTTAACTACTATGTTGTACAGAAGGGATCGAAGTTGTGCATCCCTCCAGATGTTGCTGAACTTCAACTCCCACTATGTACATTATTAGTTATATTCCCTAGGATTGCTAGAAGTAGCAGTTCAACAATATCCAAGTGGCCTCAAAATGCCCACCTATGTATACGATCTACAGAAAGGGGGATATTAACATTATCTTGGCTCTGTCTTCTTTCCAGAGGTTCAATGACTGCTCTGACCTCTTATTGAGAACTTTTACCTTAAGACTCTAACATGGAAAGGTGACACAGGCCCTTTCCGCACCTCACTATCTTCCGACGCTGGGGTGCAGGGGTCACACAAGCAGCCTCCAGCGAGAGGCTCTCATGTCCGGGTTCCTTCCGCTCTGCACAAGCTGCCTGCTCATGCAAGAATCTTGCCTCTTCCTTCCACAGCACAGCCTGGGGCAGGAAGCACAACCAGCATGGCTCTGGAGGCTCCACATACCAGGTAAGAGCACACGGGGTCTGAGAGCAATGCACAATCATGCACCATTTTCGCTTCTAGACGAAAATGAAAAGGTGCACGATCAGCACCTGATGGCCCCTGGAGCATCACGCAATTGTGAGTGCATCGTGTGGATCACTCCTCACAATCGCTCGAAGCTCCAGGCCCTCTTTCGCATGGCAAATGCTGTGTGAAAGGAATAACAGTGTTAATGACTACAGGTTTTTCATTACTGACCAGGAAAGAAAAGTAGCTTTCATGAGATTAAAAGTAATCAAAATCAAATCTACTTTTGATTTGTTTAAATCAGTGTTCATTAAATAAATGGAGAGGAGGAGAAGCAGGGAGGGAAGATAATGAGAAACAGGGAGGGAGAGAGGAAGGAAGGGACAGAACATATTCAATTCTTAAAGATTACTAAAATTTAGGAGAAAAATACAAATAGCTATCACTTTAAGCATATGAGAATATCTAAGTTACATTTTAACTAAGGCAACATAAAAAAAAATGTTTCTATGCCAATGGTAAATGGATATAAAATTTTGAAAGAAATATGAATGTTGAAAGTATAGAAATTTATGGAAGTAAATGTTCCTATCAGTAACAGAAGAACCAGAACAGAAGAGAAGAGGACTTAATGGACTGAAAAGGAATGCAAAATCCTAAATGGACCAACCAAATGTATTGGAAACTAAATAGTTAAATAAATAAAGCAAGCAAGCAAGCAAGCAAGATACCAGTGTCAAGTTGTGGTAGATGTTTTCTCAATTTACTTACTATTTCTGTTATTTATTTCCTATACACCTTCTTGCAAAGAACTTTTCTATGATGAGTTGCTTTATAGGTTGGATTGGTTTGCACAGCTTGTATAGGTTGGTTTGTACAGCTCTCACTCATCTTATTTTATCCTTTCAACAGCACTCTGAGGTAGAAAAGATGGAAGGATAGTATATAGTATTTGGCCTAAGATTACCCAGTTGGATGGTCCTGGACCTGGTCTTTGGCCATTTCTGCACTACACTGCTACAGCGCTATTATTCCACTTTCAACATCCTGTGGAATTCTGGAGTTTGTAGTTTACTGAGGCCAAAGAGCTCCCTGGCTGAGAGTTCTAAATGTCCCTCCCTCAACTGCAAACCCCAAGATTCCATAGGAGGTTGAAAGTGGAATAATGGCACTATAACAATGTAGTGTGGAAATAGCCTTAGTCCTGTAATATGATCATTATACTACATTGCTCTTATTTTATTAGCAGCATTCCACAGAAATGCATGTTTTGGTGCAGGATTATTTTTTTCTAATGTGGATAATGTTGGGGAGGCACCTAGTATGGTAGCTTAATTCTTCAGAGATAACATTTCCAGGCAGAATATTGCTTTCTCACACATAGTTTGGAAATAATACCTTTTAGTACTGTAAAGGCATAGCTATTTCGTGTACGCATTATTTTGTCCCTCATTTTCACACTGCATCTTGAGTTTGATACTTTAAAGTTACTAAGACAAATAATTACTTGTAAGTTTATGTGGTCTGCCTACAAAGTAGAACTTAAAGTTTGTAATAAATGATTAGAATTGCACCATGAAAAAAATAATTCATGTTTTTGCTCCCATTCATTTGTTTAAAGAAAAGTAAATATTCTGTAGTGATTACAAACACATTAAGCATACAAATAGATTCATGCAAACGATGAATGTACTGGGAGACTAATGGTTTGGTTTGGAACAAAAAAAAACACAAAAAAAAACAGAATTGTTTGGAACTAATAAGCCAAAATACAGATATTGTGAAAAACCATAAAGCTTGTATGTGTAAACGTTATTTGGAAGTAAAGCTGTCAAATGTGCAATGGATTTCAAAAGATTATTTCAATTAAAACTGGAAGGCTAACCATATTCAACTAAAATTTTATTCAAATTATTGGTACATTTGATGATGACAAATTGTTGACAAAATTAAATGATCTTCCCATTAAAAAACCTCCCTTCCTCTCTTTTTTTTAAAAAAAATAGAAAAAACTAGATACAGACTACAACACACAAAGCAGCAATTTCTTTATTGGGATATCTCCAAAGCATAAAATGCACCATACAAGCTTTTGAAACTTCATTGGAGTCTTCATCAGGCAAAGACGTTAGAAATCAGACGGAAGAAGAAAAATGAAATATTTTGTGATTTTCACTGCCAAAAACAAATCCAAATGGGAAACGTTTTGTATTTTGTTGTATTTTGATGCATGGCCAACACTGCTCTCCCTGAATACATTTCCTATATACAAGCGATAAATTAGTCTGGCTCTGGTCCACAAAAGCTTATACCATAGTAACATTAATTTGGAAGACCAGTTCTTATTTTAGTAAGACAAAGTCTACACAACACATCTATTCTATTCCTACTTAATTTATTGGCTACTTTTTATGACGTATTAACTCAGTGTTTTGATCAGGCTCTGGGAACTGAGCATTTATTCAATATTATTAGAAACAAAAACAAATGATTCCTATTTGTCATGTTTCTTCCTTATCAATAATGCAGAACATTCTGCAAGCTTTTCGTTAATTACTGCAATATAATAGTGTATGGGAGGATTGCTTCTTGGATGTAATACAATATATTATTAGTGTAAGTATTGATAATTAAATGAGAGAGAACAAATTCTTGCTCTTATTTTTTTATGTTCATCAGTGATTTTGTTTCTGCATTCTGTGCTGCTTCATATTTTCTGCAGTTCCCGCCATTCTTCATCACTAGCTATTCAACCTAGACCTGTTGGGTATTGCAGTCCAACATCTAGAGATGAACTGATTCCCACCCTGTCTTCTGAATAAAAAATGGCACAGAAACCATTTTTGTCAGTTGGATTGAACTGATAAATATAAAAATAAGACAAAAATAATTAGTTCTCTGTCAGTTTTCCATGCTTGCATCTTTATCACTGTTGACCTATTAACTTTTCTATAGGAAATATGTGCTGGTCCCTTTCACATTACACTGTTATAGCACTTTGATGCCACTTTAATCACCATGGCTATAACCTATGGAATCCTGAGATTTGTAATTGGGTCAGGCAGAATCACTGCTTTGTAGTGAATTCTAAGTACCTAACCAAACTGCAAATGCAAAGATTCCATAGGATAAAGCCATTACAGGGTGAGACTGAGGTGCTATAACTGTACAGTGAGTAAGAGACCTAAATCTTTATTGAAACAATTAAAAATTAAAACTGTTTAAAAATATTCAATAAGCAGAGAGAAGTATTTCAAAGAATCTGAAACTGGTCTCCACCACCCTCCACCTTTTCTACTTGACTGCTATGATTCCTTAGACAGAAAACATAATAACATTGCTTTAAGACTGGATTTTTAGCATAAGCATGGATCTACAAACAGGTGTGTATAATTAATAATGCTAACCATTAATGGGAAACTAGGTAGTGATTACTTGAATAGTATAAAATATCACCACTAAATGTAATCAGAGTTTATAATATCCCAAGCTCTAGCTTTTAGACAGTAATCTTAAGTGCATTTTTAATGAGAAATTGTTCTTTAATATATTCATGTCTCAGTGCAGTGCTGATGATGGGCTACTTGCTCTATAAACTGATTGCAGTACTTGCAGAAATTGCACATAAAATTCTGTTTTCATATTCGGAGACTTAATGATCTGTCAGTTTGAGCTTTCCCAAGTAGAACTCCAGTAGAATAGCAATAGAGAATTTATGAATAAATAATTTCATAGTAATGAAGAGATCTGTGTGGGTCAGGCTGCTTTTGTTCAAGCAATGCTGTGTCTCAAAAGCTTTTTACACTCCAGTGGTACTCCTGACATCTACCTGATAAAAATGCAGAAAACAATAATGGTAATACTTCAAATTAAACATCTTAACTATACATCTCATTTAAAAGTAATAAGATAATATTGTATGTCTCTTAAAGAATTAGCTAATAATCATTCATATTCCATTTCTCAAAGACTCTTCCTGTTCATGAATCCATAATCTTAACCCAAAGTGACACTCATGCTAGCATTGGTATTTTCAGCCCCTCCTTCTCCCCTTGCAGTCACTTCTGGTGCCAAAAATATGTTCTGGAAGAATTCCAGCCCTTCAGAACACCTAAGAGTTTGCAGTGGGAAGGGGATGTTTAATCCTACCATCAATGTTGGACTCTTCCACAAGTGGAAGTCCAGTATGGGATATAGACTTACTTTTCCAGACCTCAAGTAACACTCAATGCACCCAAAGTTCCATGAGCTTAAGTGTTATGTCTTGCCGTATTAAAAATGCCTGTATTATTTTGGAAGAGCAATGTAATAGGGCAGGGCTAATGTATAAGAATTAGTAATCAATAAGGACCATCTCACACAGATTTTGCAACAGCAAACCTAGGCATGCCATATTGTGTGATTACAATGAAATGCAGCCAATCCTCCTTCCCTTAAACTTTTGCTTCTGCTACACAAAAAGGCTTCTCAAATTAAACTTAATATGGACTGATTTAACCGAAACATTGGTGGAAGAAAAGAGAAAAGTTAGTCTCTTCCAGCTATGTCCTCCCAGGTACTTGATCCAATGTCAATACAGACTCAAGAGCTGTAGAAGAAAGGGTCTTTGCAATTTACAGAGCTTTATCTCCCTCTACACATTTCCAGTCCATCTGAGTGTCAGTCCTGAGTGTTTGTATGTTGTGTAAAGTGCTTGAGATTCTTCTGGTATATCTTCTGCACTCATTGCCTATCAGTCTCTCTGCCTGAGTTGATGGAGTTAGTGCTGTTGTGCATCCCCTAGAATGACTGTTCTGAAAGAACTAAGCAAACATGTTGAACTTTGGAGCTGGGGCATTTCAGGATTCCATGAAGTTGTCTAAGCATGACATTTACCCAGGTACATGGTAGAACATTCAGTACGATCAGGTCTATCAGGCAGGAGAATGATGATTTAAAGATGAGGCATTTAATATCTATTCCCTTATCATGTTCAGTGGAGGTTCACATTTTCAGTCTGTCTTCTACAAGGGTGAAGGAACTATTAAAACTGATGGATGTCAGTGGGCTCTGCAGGATTTTCCTTCTAACATGGCTGATGGTCTTATTGATGGCATGATCATTCTGTGAAATGTGTAGATGTCCTGGGCAATTGATATGATCACAGCTAAGTACCTTCCCGTATCTTATACAACTTATGCAGCACTAAAAAATATTTCTCAGAGGAGAGGAGTGATGAAGCATAAGCTCAGAGATTATAGCTATAATGCAGTGGAGAAAAACCCATGCTGAATTTGACACAGAGAAAATTACATCATTGAGCTCAGTGTGTGGCAATGACTGGCAATGAAATAGCTCTCTTTCACCTCTGTTGGATCTTCAGGGTGTTAGACAACAGAGTTTTTCAGGTTTGTGTTGGATATTGTGTATTCTGGCCCAGACAGAAAATTGTTTATACCCTCATTGGCCCATTGCGAGTGATTTTTAAGAAAATTTGAAGAGAAATTCGCATATATCATGACCTAGACTCCATGATTACTGCAACTCTCACAATAGGATTTCTCTGTCTAGTCTTGTTGTATTGGAAGAGTTTCAGTTGTTGAGACTAAAACAGTGAACAATGTACTTGGATATGTTCAGTCCAACCCCTTTATCCTTAGTCTTTGCAATTTCTGCTTTATTACACCTAATAGGGAGAGTTGTATCCAGGAGGTTGTGAATTCCTCTTTGAGAGATGAGCAATAGCTTTCTCTTTAAAAGAGGTAGCAAAGAAACCACTCCTGAAGAAACATAACCAGTCCTAGAAATATATTCCAGTTGCCAATGTCTCCTCACTTGAGTATGATCCTTGAATGAATTCCTACTGCTTAGCTTCACACATGCATTGGAGAAAATAACCTTCAGGAGCAAGGGAGGGCCATAAAACATATATTTTTTCTCATAGAAGGTGCTAGGTTTAATCCCTGGTATTTCTACATAAGGGAAAAAAAGATTGAAACATTGCTGAATTACTGTTAAACAGAGTTGATAGTGTTGACTAAACAGCCAGACTAATTCTCTGAGCAGTATGAGGCAGCTTACTATGTTCATTTTCTTTTTACCAATGTGTTGGGACAGTAGCAGTCTTGGTTATCTTGTGGAATGACCTGTGCTGAGAAAGAGACAGGAGAATACAACCCTGTTATTTTCTTGGACGTCTCAACAGCTTTCCTTACCATCATCCACAGTGTGCTTTTGGCTATCTGTAGGAATATTATATTACAATCTCACTTGAGTGTCCAGTTCCAAAAAGAGTGTTAGGAGACTATTCTTCTGCTCTATGACAGATGTGCTATGAGGTTTCTTGGAACTCTTCTTTACCCCTTTCCATACTTTTCAGTGAAACTACCAGGAGAGGTTTTCTGGGTATTTGGACTGATATATCACGAATATGTGAATGAAACGCAGCTCTAGCTCTGTCTTTTCATCTAGTGGAGATGATACTTTTGATATTCTGAACCAATGCTTGACTAGGATGATATACTGAGTTAGGCTAATATACCAGGGATACTGTGACATTCAGTAGGTTCTGTGTAGAGTTGTGTTATTTCTTAAGAAGAGGTGAAAAATCTTACTTGCAAATTAACTTTGTATGCTTTTAAAATGCAATTAATTAATTAATTAATTAAATGAATTAATTAAGAAGGACCAGGCTACCATATAACAAGCAACTGACAGAATATAATATAAAATAATACATACATAGTAATAACATCACAAGTATGTCTATGTTTTGAATTAAAGCAACTAAGATACACTTCTAGGCAAACATATGCAACTATGTTCCTATGCTAAAATCCTACCTGCATATATCCCCCAAAACTATAATCTGTAGATTGCATTTCAGCATCAATTACATATGCTACAATTTCCAAAGGTGAGAACAAAATGAACAAGTGCTTTAATAAAACCTACATTCTTTGTAAGGATGTATTGAAAGCTTTTTTTTTTTTTTTCCTTTGTTGAGAGGACTACCATGGACCAACTGCTGGACCTATCTGAAGTTACAATTATGTTGCTTTGTCACTTCAGGAGCTACAAGCACAAGCAATACAAGAACAATGTTTGCTTTTCTGTTCTTTATTACAGATTTTAATGCTTCTCTAACAACTGTAATTGCTACATTAAGGGTTTTGTATTGTTGATGCTGCTGTTATTCCCAATTTCTTCAATATTATGCATAATAAAATAAGTCTGATCATTCTTGTCTCAAGCTTCCAATTCTAATTAAACAAAATAGGCAAAGAGAATAGCTAGCAAAATTTTGTCACTTTACTGCCTTTATTTATACATTTTATTTGGCAATTATCCAGTGAACATTTAGGGAAAATGGCAAAGAGACTCAGATATTTATGAAAGCTTAGAAATGTAATCACATTTTCAAAACAATATTCTGGATTCAGTTCATATTTGGGAATTGAACCTACATTAGAAATGGAAAGAATAGTTGAAAAATATTTAGTAGTTGATATAGTTGAAAAATGATTGAAAAAGAGGTTCTTTGAATGTTGGAAAACCTTAATAGGTAGCATCTTAGATGGGTGACAACCTTTGCAGTTTGGGACATATTCTGGTGCTATGTCTTGTTTCGTTCATGACAAAAGACCTTCCAAAAGGAGTTTAGCATGCTTCTTTCTGTGCAGTACTAACAAGCCTTAGCTATGCTACAATTGCTGTTGTCTCTGAGAGATCCTCCAGCAGTGTTACCTCCCTCTACTGGTACTGTATAGTAGTTGTTTGGCATATTTAGTCTGTCTCCTTAACAAAGCCTGTCTGATATGGTAGACCTTAACAGCGGCACTGCCAGCTTCAAAATACCCCCTTGCCTCACAGAAGCATGTAATCCCACATTGCAATAAATACCACTGAACCTAGTGGAATTTGCACTTAGATAAATGCATGTGGATTCCATTGCAATGGTACTCAAATGACAATAAAGAGGAACAGTGCATCCCACTGAAACAATGGCATGGCAATCATAATTAAGCACAGAATTTGATATATTTCTCATTTCCTGGCACACAATTTGATATATATTTGATATGATATATTAAGCGCACAATTTGATATATATATCATTTCTTCTTGTAGTTTCCGATCTTGCAGATAATAGCCGCAAAGAAACTGGTTTACGTGCATGAATGTCTTCAACTGATTTTGGTATGTTAATAAAATATTTAGCATTTACTTAAATCAGAGGTGGGACTTGTAGCCCAAAAACATCTGAAAGGAGGGACAGTTCCTCCCTTGATCCAAATCCAATTGCTAGCCTAACCAGTGTTGATCCATTGAATCAATAATAGATCAACATTTAGGTAAATTTCATTGATTCAGTGGGAACACTCTAGAACAGACAAACAATTGGATTTAGGACATTGTCCTTTATATACAAATTTGCTTTAGATCTGACATTTTAAATACAATAATATATCAGATCATATTTTGCATGCTCAGGTAGTAACTTCCTCAGATAATGATCTCATTTACTATAGTTCCATTTTCTCCCATATCCCCAAAGTTGCCAATAGCATTAATGGAGAATATTGGCAGAATTTCATATTAAATTTATTCATGAATAATCTATTTATTTATTTTTTCAATTCTATAGAATGTGCAAGTGAAAAAATGTGAATAACAATAACAATTGGGATTTGGTATCCATTCTCTGAACAATTATTTTCATTATTCAGTGAATGTAGCTTGTGCTACTTAATTCAGAAGAGTCAAAGAAGATGAGGAGTGAATTTTACTACTGACAACATTTTGTGGGAAATTGTTCTTTGAGGGGTTAGATATCAGAGAGGCAGAAAACGGATTCTATTCTTCAGAACATTTAAAACTTATGAGAATTGATAAAGAAGCAGAATATCTCACAATACAGTATTCCTTCCAACATTTAGAGATGGAACTCAAGTTAGAGTCATAGGAAACTGCATTTCTATATCCAGCCGACATAGTCTATTTGGCAAACAATTCTCCACAGACTCAGGCGGAGGTGTTTCTTAGACTATCTATTTCACCTTTTGAACTGGAGATTTGAATCTGGGACCTTCTAATATGTAAAGCATGTGTCCTACCTCAGAACTATACATCCAACAATGGAATAGTTTTCGGGCACCCAGTTTTCCACAACCCAATCCAATATTGATCTAGAATGGTGAGCTGGTAGATTCTAGAACTGTTCTATGGGATTGGGAGTGCAGAATTCACTATTCATGCATGGAAAACTATGGTACAGCACATAGGCCTCTAAACAGGAAAAGTCCTCCTTGTCTTGCTGTGCAGTGTTGTGTTGATATATAGTGAAATAACTGTCATACTGGAATACACTAAAGTCATTTCCACACGATGTTTCTATAACACTATAGCAGCCAGTTGTTACTGGTCCAGAAGCTGTGCTTCTGCATGACATCATTGCTATCCAGCTGCTATCCCATCCTCAAGCATCACCAAATGGCCATATTCTATTTCCAGAAAAAAATCCACTGAGAGCCTCCCATAGTGCTTCAATCTAATCAGCCGTCATAGTCCAGTACTGTTATAGTACTTGATAGTGCTTCCTGTTATGGGGGATCCAGCAGTGGGTGTTCTGTAGGCACGCTCAGCTCGTCCTTCACTCAGTGAGTCCCATGGTGTGGTAACTTTCTATCACCTCTCCCTATTTATTTTAAATGTCTCTATGGGGTCAATTTTTTTTTTATGTTTTTAAACACATTTTTAAAAAGTATAGGGCAAAAGTACACTAGTGTACTGGCATGTCATACTGTTACAACATGGCTGCATTCACACAATTTCAAAAAAGAACCCTTCCTCCCCCCAAAAAAAACACACCACCCAATTAAGAGATGGGGCAATGTGAAGGCAAGGCACAAGAGTGGCCATGGATGCTGTAATGCAGAAGTATCACCAGTGGCACTACCGCTATCCATATGCTTAAAGGGCAGGGTATGGAAAAGAGCATCTCTAACCCAACAGCATCATGTGAATGGTGATGCCACCATTATAAGAATATAATGCACTAATGGTCTCTAGTGTGGAAATAGTCAATGACAGATAGTTTCACTTCCATTACATTGGCAAAGTTACTGTGTCTTCCCTTTCCCAGGGGTGGCTACGCTGTCTAGTTTGTTACTCAGTCATGATGGTACACTGGCAAATTAAACTGAAGTACTGATGTAATTTTTCACTGTTAGTTCTCAAAGGAATCCACAAGTCATTTTAATAATTTTCTTTCTACCATCAGAAAGTCTTTGAAAACAACACAGTTCTCAAAAGCTATCCACATTTTGGTAATTGTTCTGTAAAAAATTTGCAGTTCATCGTTTTGCACAGAAAACAACATTTTCTGTGCAACAAACAACATTTTCTGCAGAGAAAATATTTCGCACACAAAAAGCTGGTCTTTTCACCAAACAACCAAGTGTAAATTTTGCACAGGTTAAATCTCAAACAGCCAAAAAAATTTTCAGTCCAGCACTCTTCTCATCAGAGTTTCTCAACACTTGAAAAACATGTTTTGCAACCATTTTTTGATTTTTTAAAAAATATTATTTCCATTCCTATATGGAAGGTGTGGTATTGTGACTAGGCAAGTAAATCCTCCTTATTTGTTATACCCTTAAAGGATAAATATGAATAAAAAAGGAGGTGATGGTAAAGAAATATTATTTTGGGGTTTCAATCAGTTTCAGAGAAATCCACGTGCATTTGTGAGACTAGTTTTGTTCTGATGGTGGCAATGTGCCTTCAAGTCATTTCCAAACTTATGGTGACCCTGGGGTAAACTTATCACAGAGTTTTCTTGGAAAGGTTTGTTCAGAGGCTGCTTGCCTTTACCTTCCTCTGAGGCTGAGAGAGTGGGACATGCCCTAGGCCATCAAGTAGGTTTCTATGGATGAGTGGGGATTCAATTCCTGCTTTTCAGAATCATAGTCCATTGCTCAAACAAGTATACTACTCTGGATTTTTTTTTAAAAAAAATGGAAATAAATGTTTTCTTATTTCTTGGACTTCTGAAAAGCAATAGAATCCAGGAATCATACAAATGGAAAGGACTGCTAGAGCCATCTATATATTTGACTCTATATATCCAAACCCTGCCATGCAGGAATATACAATTGAAGCATTCCTGAGCAATGGCCATCCAATCTCTATTTAAGGACCTCCAAGCAAGGAAAACTCATTCTCTGAGGCTGCCCATTCTGCTGCTTGTAAAGTAAAGCAGCTCTTTCTAATATTTAGGAGAAATCTCTTTTGATTGTTATTTGAACCCATTAGTTCATGTTCTAATCTCTGGAACAGAAAAGAAAACAAGTTTGTTGCATTCTATGCATGGAATCCCTTCAGATATTTAAACATGGCTATCTTGTCACCTTTCAATCTACTCTTCTTTAAGCTAAATATACCTAGCTTCCTAAGCCATTCATCATATGGTTTGGTTTCCAGACATTTAATCAACTTGGTCATAAGGTCATACCACCTTATGACTATCCATCTTGAGCTGTGCTGCCCAGAACTTGGCATGCTATTGCATGTACGTTCGGACCAGATCATAGTAGAGTGGTACTACTACTTCCTTGCTCAAGACATTGCACTACTGTTGATGCAGCCTAAAATTGCATGGTCTGTTTTGACCTGTTTTCACCATGAACTGACCTGGCCTTTGGTAACCTTTAGATATCATTTTGATATCACAATTTGGCCCTGCTCTGCCACCAGCCAAGTGTTTGTGAGACCACCAAACAAGCACGAAGCTAGGCATGGCTATCATTTGCTGAGTCACATTTGTTTATACCAAGGCAAGCCAGAAATTGCCAGATCTGCTTTAGGGGACCTCCCGAAACAAACAGCTTCATTACAGATGCATATTAAAACAAAGAGACCTCTGCCCCGAGAGGGCACCCTGGTGAGCTGAGTGCTTAACTGCCAAGCTAGCCACATCTACATACTGGCCATACTATTGTCAATTTGGTCCATAACTCAATCATGTAAATTCTGACCTTTCAGAGACATTGTCTCCAGCCCAAAACTCATTGTTTTCACCCAAGACCAGACTAGCCCACGGTCATTCCTTCCCTATAAAAACCACCAGTTCTGAGAGCTCTTCAGATCTCTCGCTGGAACGCTCAGACTTCATTGAACTTCCACCTCGCCTTGCTGCTGCTTCTTCTGCGAGCTCCCCTTGGCTGCCACGCTGGGTTTCCTTCTCTCCAATTGGCTTCCTTCAGGACTGCGAGATTGGTGACGTATCACCCATTCCCCCAAACTCTATTTTCTATTTCTAGTTAGCAAGTGTGTTTGTGTTTTTCTTAATAATTGTTTAATAAATCTTATTGCTGGTTTGAACTATTTTGTCTGCTCACTGACCCGACACTGTATTCACAGGGTAAAAAATCCCCTCTAAGTTACCCTGCCTCTCGTTAGCTAAGAGAGTGCTCAAGTTAATTTCCCCATCTTTGTGTGGTCTGGTTTAGTTGTTTGGGTGCCCCTCCCGGGACCCCCAATTCACAGGGTAACAGACCACCACATCACACTGTTAACTGACATTTGGGTTGTGGTCTACTACACCCCTGTATCCTTTACAAGTACTGCTCTCAAGCCAGGTGTGACCCATCCTATATTTGTGCATTTCAATTTTTCCCCCTTTCTAAAATAGTATCTTGCATTTATCCCTGCTGAAATTCATTTTCAGCTCTCCAATCTGTCAAGGTCATTTTGAATTCTGATGCCGTCCTCTGGGTATTAGCTACTCCTCCTAATTTGGTATCATCTGCAAATTCATTAAGCATGCCTTCTGTTCCATCATCCAAGTCATTTATAAATTTGATAAACAATACCAGGACCAGGATAGAATCTTGTAGCATCCCCTAGTTACTTCTTTTCAGGATGAAGAAGAACTGTTAGTAAGCAATCTTTGGGGTCAGTCTGTCAAACAGTTGAAAATTAACCTAACTTTACCATGGTTTATCATTCCTTTCTAAATATGTGCAAACAGACTCTTTAGTGACTGCCTCTTTTCCAATATTGATGTCAATCTGACTGGTCAACAGGTACTCCTCTTTTTCCTCCTTTTTGAAAAAAATGGGGACATTTGGCCACCCCAGTTTGTTGTTACCTCTCCAGTCTCCAATAATTGACAAAGATGAGTGAAAGTGTTCACTTAGTGATCTTTGATGCAGTTAATCCAGCCCTTGAGTCCTGAATTCATTTACAGTACATTGGTATACCTTTATATGTCTACCTGTTCTGGGCTGCAGTCCCTTTACTGCATCGTTTTTTTCTATTTTCACTAAGTTTAACACTGTTTTCCATTCAGAAGAAGATGAGGTAAAGAAAGGGTTGAACAGTTTTGCCTTTTCTCTATCCCATGTTAGCATTTCACCATAATCTGTATGCAATGCTCCTGTCATTGCCTTGTTCTAAAACCCACTTTCATTATTTTTAATCTCTTTTTAGCAAGCTTGAGCTCATTCTGAGCTTTTGCTTTTCTGACTTTCTCCCTGGAACTACTGACTGTTTACTTTTATTCCTTTTTGATGATTTCCCCTTTCATGCATGGATTGTCTGTATGTAGTAGTTTTGTAGGTTGCCTGCCTTCTTCTGATCAATCAGTCTCTCTGTCGTATTGTTTTTGAGGATGTGTGGTTTGACAAAGGGATATGGCTCTAGAGATATTTGTTCAAATGAGAAAGCACAATGAGGAGGAGAAAGTGCTTGGTGTTCCATACAGAACACAAAAGTGTTTATAGGGCCTGGAGATTCCTTAACAGTACATCTCAAAGTGTCAAAACACCCTGACTCAACCAAAATCTCACCAAATGAGATTATATCACATTCCTGTTTGTGTCATCATTTCCCCAATTGTTATGTGATCATGTAGTGAGAGGGAATAAAATGACAGAAGAAACAGAAGGAAGAGGTAACAAAGCAGGTGCAAAAGGTTCCAAAAATGCTGTCTGTATGGATGGTGCCTTGAGGAAACTCCTCTTTTACCAACAAATGTCAGATATAATAGTTGGAAACCACAATCCTTCTAAATGTACTAGCACACAGATCAGACCTTTGCCTCATGCCTAAGCTATAACTTCCTCCACTGTTCTTAATAAAAATGGACTGTGATCTTACTTCTTACCGGAGACGGCAAACCTGGGCACTAGAAAACCTGAGACCTCGTCCATATTATGCTATCCCTTCAATATTTGCTAAAAGTAATGATGTGACAGTATGATCTGTTAATATAATGTGCCTACAGATCAAATACTTAAAGTATTTGAAAACCTTTTTTTTTTTGTACTTTTAATGTATGTAAGAGTAATTAATGATGTCAGGGACTGCTTTTCAAAGCACTTCTACATCCCATTATTTTTCTACTTCTGAATTAAAAATTGTTATTTGATCAATCTTTTGCATTAGGGGAAAAAATAGAATCCTGATTTTTTTCCCCTTTTTTAAAGCACAGCAGGACAAAACTAGATGCTAAGAAATAAGTCAGCTAAGTAGGTCAGTTGATGAGGAAAAAGAAATTCCACAGAGATCTAACTATATTTAAGCAGCAACTAGTTTGTATAAACATTTTAAAATGAACTCTCTTTTTTGCTGCATCTTGCTTTTGATTGTAGAGAACTTTCCCCAAATCTTCCTGTTTCAGATGCAAATTGAGTAGGATGGTGGATGCATCTATGCCCAAAGCAAAAATTCTAATCCTAAGGCATACCTAAAGGACATGTGATTTCATAGCAATTTTGTGTGAACCATAAAGTGCTCCTACAAGCTGTTTATCCTGAAGTAGTCTACTTTTTCTGTCCCACAGGAATTAATTACATCCTGTACATGCACTATATATAATCCTTTAATTGTGCAAAAGTCATGGATTAAATGGATTCGTTATGAAGTGCCACAGATTATCAAAATGGGCAAGATGGAATGAATAGAAAAATCAAGACATGAACAAACTTCAAATAATACTCAATATGAAAATATGTAAGCCCTACGGAGATAGTTAATCTGCAAACCTGATGTCTACAACAGTAAAAGGGGAGAGAGTTCACGCACAAGCTCCTCCAATATTTCCAAATACAGCTGCTTCCAAAGATCTTTATTTGTTTAGTGCAAAAGTCTGCAACACGGAGCCTCCTAATGATTAAGAATCTTGCATTATTGAGATGGTAAATGAATTTGTATACAGGTTTAGCTCAATGTGCTTTCAATCCTTTTGAAGGCCTTCATGCTCAATGCACACACATCTATAGGAGAGCCAGGCATATTAAGATAAAAGCATGGGCCAACTCAACTCAGAGAAGGATTTCTCTAGGGGAAAAAAAAGGCAAATAAACACAATTGAGGATATTGTGCACCATGGCCCTTTCCACATGAGGCAAGGAAATCGCGCTGCGACACTACTGGCCATTTTTTTCTGTACCTGAGCTAACGCGGACTTTAATTTACAAAGTTCCATATGGCTCTAGCGTGAACCGGTCTAGCGTGTGTTAATAGATCCACACAATTTTCTCACGGCCACTCCCATTAGTCTCCTTACCTCGCCCTCTTCGGCTGTGATTGGCTTTTTTTTTTTAAAAAAAAATGGCTCCATATGTCATTACATACGTGCACACGTGCACACGTACACGCAGCCACCTAGGTCCTCCCATGGCACCTCCCACCGCCCCTCCTTCCTTTGAAGCTTCTGGAGAGAGATCACTGTAGCATCCAAGGGATCGGGGGCCAAGAAGGTGAACAGAACAGCCTGAAGTATCATCTTTTCCTTAAAAGCTGAAATTGGCTCGTTTTGCTCCCCTGCGACCAGCTGATCCATGGGAGCACTCTGTGTGACTTGTAGCACGTGACATTCTCTCAGCCTCAGGGAAGAGCAGAGGCAAGCCCTCTCCGAACAAACCTTGCCAAGAAAGTCCCGCAACAGGTTTGCTGCAGGGGGGACACCATAAAGCACAAATGACAGGAAGGATGCTACAACTTCCCTGTTATCTTTTGTTTCAGGGCGTTCGATGGAAACATTACAGAAGTCTTATTTTTGAAATTGCTATTTTATATTAATGAAAAGATTCTGGTTTTGGAATTTTATTTAATCACCCTGGGAACCCAGGCAATAGGGCGGTTGCACCTTGTGGGCTGATTTCATCGGCACCCCAAGAAAAAGGGGCTGCAATGCGTCCTGGGGGCCACCGGGGCAGTCGAGGTTTCTCCTTCTCTCCAACCCTCCCAGAATGCAGGAGTGATTTCGGGGGAAACCCGGATTTCTGCTCCGGATTTTCCCCCGAAAGGAAGGAAGGGGTTCGGGGGTGTGGGGCGGGAGGAGAGGGGAGGGGAAGGGGCAGTGAGTGCCACAGCCTGGACCCTGAAAGCATGCGAACTTCTCCCTGGGGAAAGTACCCGTTTGCTCGCTCCTCCCCAGTTCACACTGAGGTTGGAAAAGTTACGCGGGGGTTGGAAGAAGAGGCAATGGGCAGAATCGCCCCCCACCACCAAAGCAGCTGGACAATGCTCCAAAGAAATTTCTCCAGTTCTGCTTTTGGTTTGGAACCCTGGGGGGTGGGGGCAGGAGGGAAGCGGCCACTTCCCTGATCACCCCTGATCTCCCCCCTTCAGACCGCCCCTCCCCTTTTGATCTGAGACTTGTGTCAGAACAAAAGGCACCCCTTCTGAGGTTGCCTAAACCTTCCACCCTGGGCAACTTCGCTGTCCTCAAGGCTCCATGGAGTTCTTGCTGGCCTTTCTCACCTCCGGGTGGAGCCCAGTGGATACCCTGGCCGGGAGTTCTGGCCCCCCTGCTCTGTCCTCGCATTCTCCTTCCAGACTGAGGAGCAAAGACAGCAAACCTCTCTCCTCCCCACTACCACCGCCCCCTTTTCTCACAGGGCAAGTTCCAGAGCTGGAATGTGGCAGGTGGGGCCCTTTCGCCCCCTTGCCGCCCTCACTTCTTCTGCCCAAGGGGGCCAGGAGCTGCTCCTCCTCCTCCTCCCCTCCACCCCGAAAGTTCACTGAAGTATAAGCGCGAGATTTGGCACAGTCTTGGATTTTCGCCCACGGGGGCGGGGGAAAGGCGGAGCAACGCTCCCAGGGGACTTCCTGTGGAGGCACCTGGGCAGCCGTGGCCACCAGGCAACTGGAGGGGGCGGGGAGGGCCATGCGGGGAGGTTGCCATCGGCCATTGCGCCTGAGGCAGCAAAATATCTTGGTCCATCTCTTGCCAAGATGGACAGAGTACACCTATGGACCACCATTCTCCCACCCACCTCTACAGTCCCGCAGCCCACGGTTCCTCCATCTCCCTCCCTGCCAGACTGGGTAGGTTGCTAGTCCTCCAGAAGCTTACTTTTTTTGTTTCTTTTTATTACACATTTTAGTATACAATAAAAAAGGAAACAAGTTACACAAATGAAGAAAAGAAGGAAGAAAACAGGAAAGAACAGGAAAAAAGGAGTTTGCACTGACTTCCAACTTTCCTGACTATGTTTATACATAGGTGACTATATAAAATAACTTCTTCGATTAAAATTAGCATTGATACACCTCTACTGCTTGATCAAATCCGCCAATTATCCAAATCCACACTTAACATGTTAGTCTCTTTTCCTCACAAAAGCCAGTTGAGGATTCCCAGCCTTTCAGAAGTGTCACCATTGATTTTTCTCTGATCAATTTCATTGATTGGTGATCTTTCTTTCCTTCACCCTGATTGCAGGGTGGGTGGGGTTCCCGCAATCAGTCCTCCTCTCGAGTAAAAGCTCTCTTGGATTCACATCTAGCTTTTCCTCCAGAACTGCCCCCCTCACAATGGGATTAAAAGGAAAGTCGTTAAAAACCGGATATAAAAACTGAGGCCATTTCCGCATGAGATTGTTACAGCGCTATGATTCCACTTTGACAGGTGCTGAATGCTGTCTTATTTTTGGCTGAGACAGTGTAATTGCAAGGCTGGGAGAGTGTAAGACAAGGGGTACTGAGGGAGGAGAGAGAGGGAAGAGGGTAGGGTTTGTGTGTGTAGATGTTGCTTTTGTGAGAGACCTCCTGGAGTGCTGAATGCTGGCCAAGGGCCAGGGGAAGCACTGCCTACTAGTCAGAGGGATGGATAGTGTCGTGCCAGTGAAGACTCCATGTCCCATGTGTCCCTGGGGGAGAGGGTAGTGCTAATTGCTCTGCCCATGCATTTTTTCCCAATTCTTACCAGCCACCCTCACCAGTGGCATGTTGAGGATGGTGCCAGCCCCCTTTCTGCCGCTGCAGAGACCCGGATGCAGAGCAATGGAACCAAACTTCAGGCATAGTGTCTGGCCAGGAAAGACTCCACATCCCATGTGTCCCTGGGGGGAGAGGGCAGTGGTCATTGCTCTCCCTGTGCCTTTTTCCCCACGCCCCATGTGCCCCCATTGCTTTTGTGTGACACTTCCGAGAGTGCTGAATGCTGAATGCTGAATGCTAGCTGAGGGACAGGGGAAACATTGCCCACTGGTCAAAGGGTTTTATAATTGTCACCCAAAAGACCACTTGTCCCATCTCTCTCAGGGCAGAGAGATGGGTTTTAGAGTGCCTACCCCACAGGAAAGACTGCATGTCCCATTTCTCCCTGCACAAAGTCATGTTGATGGTGTTTTTGAATGAGCAATAGTATATTGCATTTTATATGAAGAAGGAGTTGATTTTCCAGGAGGGGTAAAGGAAAGGGAAAATATTGTAAGTCCCTTACAGCATGCAAGCCAACATATGGAAGCTATTTTAAAAATAATTAACGGGGATACAGGCATGCAATAAGATCAGGGGAGAGAACAGGCACCCTTTTGTTTTGATATGAGGAAGGAGAAAGCATTCAGCAGCCCCCCCCCAAAATGGAAGCCCCCCAACCACATATCGCCAGCCTCCAGAACTGCCAACAGCTCAATGCGAAACTTATTTTCAACTGATTAAAACATATTCATTTTAATCCAAACCACCTACCTGCCATCTTTTTTCTTGCTGTAGCTCTCTTTCCGAGGATTAAAAAATGGTGCCGTCCTGTTCTTTGTGGGGTGGGACCAACCGCTGAAGCTGTTCACGCTCACAGCCAGCCCTCCGCTGATCTCATGTACACATTGGCGCGTATCTGCACTTCTACACAAATGAGCACGTATGCAATAGCGAGCCTAGGGGGGAAAAAACCACACTTTCCAGGTTTTTAAAAAACATGCGGCGCCACCACTTCTGGTCACTTCTGAGCAGTTCAAGGTGTGGAATGTCAAAATTATAAGCAACCCAGTGCGCTCCACGGTGTAGATGACCTCCATTAGAGGTTGTGCTGCCCCGTTTTAATTACTCTGTGTGGAAAGGGCCCATGATTTATGATCACTGGGCATGTCTGTTGAGGCATTTACCTAGCCTTCTAATTTCCTTCTTTTGTGGAATTTGAACCAATATGTGATAGCCTTAATTCTGGAAATTTTGACCATTGGATTTTACTTTTCTAGTACTCTGTGTTTTATTTTTAGAGCTATGAGGCTTCTGGAACCTGAGAATATTTAAGAGAACCAGCATCAAACAAGAAGTATAGAGGCTCATTAGTTTGCTTTCTGAGTTGTTAAATTTAGTGATTTTCGGACCCATGCTGGATTGGGGAATTTAAATAGGAGGCTAGTGTATACTGCAAATAATGGCTAAGATCTTTCATTATGCTTGTAAGGTGTAAACTTACATTTATAGTTGCAAGTTGATTGTGCTATACCACCCTTCTGCTATAGGTGCTAAATTGCTAAATCTTTGCTAAATTAGTTCTCAAAGAAAGCAATGAATAATGCATGTTTTTGTTTTGTTCTGTTCCACAATCCAGTAATTTTGTTGCATAAAACAATGTTTCAGGGCAGAAATATTATTTCAGTGGTACAACTGAGGCACTGATAAACATCTAAGAACTGAAGCTGAAATCCTGTTTGTCAGTCCAAACTACAGCAGTACTAGTTCAAACAGTTCAACATAACCAATTGATTCATTGGCTGTACTCTAGTGAAGACTAACAAAAGAATTTAGGCTTATGTGAAATTGTTAATTGTTATTTGTGAACTCTATTTCTACAATCATGAACTGAATATATCTGTTGCACACAGTTAAAAAAAAAGTAGAAGAGATGACACATGTGCATCACAAGATTCTAGTTAATGTGCATTTAAAGTTCCATATGATGGACACATTTGGACTTGCAAAAAATAATATTAAGGACTTTTCTCCAAATATATTTGTAAAAAATAGTATTTGCAATTATTTTTTGCAAACTGTCATCCCTAACATGACAAATTCATAAAAAATGCAGAAACACCTCTTGTAATCTCACCCCATGGGGAGAATGCTTACCTGAACCTGCATGAGTGCTGATGAGGGTGACCATCTGATGGTCTCCATGAAAGAAACCAGGAGGTTGGTAATTGGCACCATGTGCCACATCACAGCACATAATGGGGGCAGGGCTGGAGGCTATTTAAGTCTGATCATCCCTTCACATGCCCTCAGGGATTTCGATTCACATCATTCATATAAATTAGAGAATGAGTGTTCCAGTTGTAGTGGTTTTCAATCCTTTAGAATTAACAGCAAAGAAAGCCCCAGTGAGCTAACAGATGGGACCAGGACATAAAATGCAAAGGCAAGGAGCTTGATAGCTACTTCCTAAAGGTGCTAGAGCAAGTTTGGTTAGACATTCCAGTTACATTATGTGTATCTATTAGAAAGTTTCAGATTCTAATAATGTATGTGATGATTTTAAGTCCAGCTTCTTTTAAAGATTCCCTGTACCACTCCTTTTTATTTATTTATGGTAATTCAAAACGAGTTAAACATCTGGAATCCACAGTTAATTTACCATCTAAGAGAGATGTTCATGAGGAAAGACATTATTAGAACCTGTGGCTTAGAAGCAGAACTGCTGAAAGGTGACATTAAGTTGGTCTTTTTATTTCTCCTAGTTCAGACCAAACAGTTGGGCTTCTCACCAGATGGTGGCTTCTACATGAACCAGGCATCCTAAGGGGGTGTGTGTGTCTGTGTTTGCCTCTTGTTCTTTTTTTGGAAAGTTTAGTGTCCACCTATCTCACCTGCTTATGTATACCAAGAGGCATTATTTAATAATATTGCCATCCCACAATGGTAAATTGTAGGAACTAAAAAAAGTCACTCTACAAGAATTGCACAAGCTAGTTGGTCATCTTAATTTTACATGCCTCTGGTAGGGCCCTCCTGTATATATGCATGTATTTATTTATTTTGTGATACAAGGCTGGTGTTGCATAAACTCCACCATAGAATCAAGGTTATTGCTGATACAAGGGACAGCACTGAGTATTAGAGTGTGTTTCTACTCTTTTTTAGTGGAGCTGCAGAGGAACTTCACATGTCAGTTTACTTGAATGGAAATGGTGCCAAGTTTTCTTTGTTTGCTTTGGTGTCAGATATGTGAGGTAGCTCTTGGAATTTTTCCTAATGTGGTGACTGTTTGGTTATTGGCTGCTGAATTCATAATTTGTCCATCCATTCTTGGTTACAGTATGACCCTGGTCAGTGTCATTAATTTGATCATTTCTAGATCCCCTAATGCCATGTTCCCGGTCCAAGCCTTAATGATAAAGGCCTCCAGTTATAATGTCTTGTTCACTGTGGAATATACAATGGGGGTAAGCAATTGTTCACAATTGTTCATAATCAGGTGGAATAGTTTCATCAGCTGGCTCTGACACTCCAGTCAGTATCAGAGCAGTTTTGAGCAGGACTGTTGCTGCTTGATAGAGCAGGTCCATGAGACCATGTTCAGGATCTTTCCCACTAACAGAGCACATCAGACAGCTTGCTCCAGATGCAGACTCTGTCCTCTCCTGATCCCCAAAGACCTGTTGAGCATTTAGAGGGGTGACTTTGACCAAGCCATTAGTTTTTCTGAAGACCAGGAGGAAGTTTAAGTTATTTAGGTTATCTACAGGCTAGATTGTGGCCTATTCATGTTGACCACATATTGCAGTATTGTGTTTCTTTGATAGGAAAGGGTCTGACTCTGCAGTCCAGTCTAGGCTGTCAGCATTGACTTTCACTGCTAAATCTCAGGAGTATGAGGATACCACCTGTAACTGTAGGGTGCACAAGTCTCTGGAAGGATGGACAGATTAAGGGAAAGAGGGCAGATTAATTATGAAAGTTAGACTTGGGTTTCTTTTTTGCCATGCTGACTTTTTGGCCCTTACCAGGTACCAGTTTTGGAATGTCACCTCAATGGTCTTTCAGAACTTCAGCCTGTGAGGGGCTCATTTTGTCACCCATTCCTTCTGGATTGCTACTAACTCTACAACTGTTGCAAAGGGTTTAGGCTCTGACTGTTGGGTGTTGGAGATCATCTGCTGCAAAGATGTACATGCATCTCTTAAGTTTGGAACACTTTGTGACATTCTAACATGGTTGTTCTTTGTCTTTTATGTTAATTTCCAGGTGCTGCTTGGCAAAACAACAGGTCCTGATCTTTTACTGGTTGGTGCATCAGGCCTGAACTTGCCATTTTGGGGCTCAATTGTGGTTATGTTGCCTCTTGGGAGAAGTGGTCTCTGATGGAGCTGTTTGTTGCTTCTTCTGTTTGAGAAGTGCACTGGTTCTCCTCCTCATGTTTTAGTCATTAAAAACTGATCAGAAAAGAGGGGGTGATGATACAGTTGGGATTGCAGTTGGGACTGCAATTGCTCTGACCTGTCTTTATGCCCTATTGCATTATGTGCAGCTCAGGGGAGCTAGAAGAGGAATATTGTTTTGTTTTGTCACATTGACTTTTTGGCACTTACCAGGTATCAGTTTTAGACAGTTACCTCAAAGGCCTTGCCATGTTTAGGCCTTCATGGGATTAAGTTTAGCACCCATTCATTTAGGATTAGAGCTACCTCTACTCCTTCTGTGCTTGTCTTCAGCCAACAAGACATCCAGCATGTCAACACTAGAAATCTTCCACTGCGATGATGTACATGTGTCTTCTGAAATTTTGAGGCTGTTTTGCTCAACTAACTATCTTCCTGTTTTCTTTGCTTGAGCAGTTAGATCCTAGGCAAGATGGTGGGTCCTGATCTGTGGCCACAATAGTGTGTTCTGGGCAGTGTGCCAGGCCAAAAGGTTGCCATTTGGGGCCCAAAGGGGTATGGCTGGGGTGTTGTTCTGCCATGTTGACTTTTCACCTTTGTCCAGGTATCCATTTTGGGAGCTCATTTTGAAGGCTTTGCAGTATTTGATCTTTATAGGCTGAAGTATAGTACCCATTCATTTTGAATTCAGGCTGTCTTCACTGCTTCTGTGATGGGCTTCAGCATCCAGTGCACTGGGCATTGGAAATTTCCTGCTGCAAAGAGGTCACGTGCTCTCTTAAGTACTGAGATGGTATCACCTAATTAATTTTGTTCTAGTTTTCTGTGTTTGTTGTCAGTTTTTAGATATGTGTGGCCAGACAGCAGGTCCTGATGTGTGGTCGCAGGATGGTGTTCTAGGTATTGCACTAAGCCTGAAATTGCCATTTTGGAGCTGAAGTGGAGTCGAGCAATGTTTCCATTGTGGGTGGCTGGGCAGAAGAGGTCTCCAGGGGAGTGGTTTGTTGCCTATTTTGTTTGAGAAGTGCACTGAGTCTCCTTCTGATGTATTAGTCATTCACCTTGGTGGGAATGATTTGGGGTTGCTGATGGGCAAGGCTGTAGTTTTGCAAGTCATTAGCCTGGAGTCTCCTCCCCATTTCTTTTCCTCCCGCTTTGCCTTGTCATGTGTGGTGGCGGGGTTCTCCCAAACCCATTGATTTTGCCCCCAGGATGACTAACACTGAACTTTCCAGGGCCCTGGGCAGGAGTTTGGGCCACTTTCTTCTTTACTCTGTCATAATTTTCTGATGGCCAGAGTGATACAGGGTTGATGGTGCTCATTTGTTGGATAAGGGAAATATGTTGTTTCTGGGAGAGTTGCAACAGAGGGAAAGGGCCATCTTGACTGACCTTGTAGGGGAAAGGAACTGGGACTAAGTGGTGTAGCAGAGGGAAGAATTTAAGAGTTCATTGCTCACCTTTTAGCTCTCCTTTGGTGTAGAGTAGGGCTCTGGAGACTCCTTTTTGGGCCCTGCATCCCATGATGGGGAAGGAGGCTACCCTTCAGGATTTTCTGGGATTCATGCTCTCACTGACGAGGTTCCACAACTTGGGTGGGAATCCCTGGGTTACCTTCCAATTAAGCTGGATCAGGAAGCAACCTATAGTATTTGGATTGCCCTTGGGGCTTAGATGTTATGCCCAAGGGAAAGCTGAGGAGGTTGTCATGGGTTTGACACCTGGGCCTCAGCTGGACCCTCATCAGGTTACTCCCCCGTCTGGCTGTTTCCAGACCAACATAACTTATATTGGTTAGGTCAAATAAAGTGGCACGTATTTAATCCATTTTCTCTACCTGGTTTCATTTTTTCATGACTGATCACCAACACTTACGAATGATTAGATTATTTTTATCCCCTGTAAGCATATGGAACAAAACCAGTTGGTGTCCATAATTAGGGGTATTAATGTTGTTTTTAGGATCAATCATTAAGCTACAGAAATATTCTACAGATTTAAAATAAAAATAAGAAAAAAAAACATGAGAACAGATAGAGTCACCTCAATAATTCTCAGTACATGGAAAATCTCTTCAAATACACCTCATTATATATAGTCCCATTTTTATTAATTGTGCATGAGTCTTTGCCTTGAATAACCACACTTGAAAACTTATCTGTTAAAGAACAATTGTGTGGTCTCCACCCCCACTCCCCCCAAAAAAGGCAAATAAAAGAGACTTCTTTCTTTGTTCATTTCGGTAGTCCACACACCTTGGAACTTTTTTTTTATAAATAAATATTTATATTATAAATATTTTAATTCTACAGATCAATTAGTCAGGGACTCATTTACTTTAATCAACAGATTTCTTTAAATACACAAAACAGTTTCATTTTTTTTTTTGCTCAATGGAAATATTTTACATTCAGATTAATTGTTTTGAATTGAATTGATCCATAAATCTATGACAGATGCACAATCCATTGTTGTAGATAAAGTCAGATTTAATCCTTGATTTCTTCAGTCAGAACCAGAGATAGAAAGAATATTTTAAAAATGTTCAAAAATGGTTGAAAATCATGCTTTATGCATTTCAAGAAACCATGATGGAAAGCACCCCTGACTGATGAGTGGTTTTGCCACAAAATAAAATAAAATAAAAATAAAAATAAAAATAACAGAACACTATTTCCTTCAAAGAAGATGATGTAATTGTGGACTTATTCTGTGCAAACATTATACATTGTTGAGTTGCAATGAAACCACATTTTCATTGCAGGAAACAACATTTTCTGAGCAAGCAATTAGTTTCTGTTTTATTAATTAATTAAAAACTTTGACTAGCATCATATTTAGTGTTTGATGTCCTAAGCCAGACTTATGTCATTACAAATATTGCAGTTCAAATGTATTATTATGACGTCATTGCAGCATCTCAGAGTGCATTCAGTTGACATGGCTTCCTGGCTTCTAAAGTCAATGGGAGGACATTTATAGTTGTTGCAAAGTGGTAGGGTGAACAATGATATGCCCAACCGCTTCCCGCCAGCAAGTTATGGTGTGAAAGCAGTTACAACAGCATCCTACAGCATTCCTGGCTATTGCTTTTTGTATCATGGCACACTGGTGGAAGATGGCTGATCGTTATTCAGTGTCATCTCAGATCTCCTTCAGCTGGGGCAGCTGGCTGGCTTCTAAAGTGTGTCTTGGGGATGTCAGTTTAGGAGACATTGTTACAGTAATAGGACTACATTGTTGGAGGCATATCTGATGATGCAGGATCTCTGCCCTTCCATTTTCAGGTACTGAATTTTGCTTACTTCCCGTTCAGTGAATTAGGGATGGATTTTGATGAATTTCTCTTGTTTCAGAACTATTTTTGACCACAGGGAGCTATTTGATGCTATTTGGACAATTGCAGTGTTATTTTACTATCTGAGAAATTAAGTTCACAATAATGAAAGGAAGCCAACAACCAAATTTCCACTCTCAATGAGATAAGAAGCAGCACAATTCAGGGGTAACTGATCACTGATCTCCCTTCTCTGCATAACAGAAAGGAAACAAGTGGGAAGACTCTGTAAACAAGAAGCTTTTAATTATACTTGCTGTGTACCTTGGTTGAATGGGACTTACTTATCACTAAGTGTTATAGAAGAAATTTCGCAATGAAGAAAAGCATTCTGAATAATATAGTAAGTACAGTGTGGGACCAGTCTTCCCCTTTTGGCATTGTCTTCCTGTGGTGCAGGGATTGCACACTCCAATGAGATAAGAGACTATACTGACAATAGCATATTACTGAAATGGTTTCTCTTTTGCTGAGTAGTGAGACTAAGGCTGCAGTCCAACATCCTCACAGCCACTGAACACATACATAACCCACCAGCCCTTCCATGCTTCACAATCAGCAGGCAGGATCAGAAAAGTAGCTAACTAGATCTCCATGTCCAGATGTGAAATCCTGGAGGACCTCAGCACATCTTAGTGCTGATGTTATCATCCCAAGTCTGTCTGTGTCTTCATAGCCGTATGCTTCTGTGATCCTGCCTGCTTGCCATGAAATACAACATGGCAGTGTGAGGCAACTTCAGGGGCTTTTAAGTAAGCTGGAGAGGGCTTTGGAAATACTAACCCCTATACCCCCCCCACACACAAGTAAAAGGACATCTGCATGTATAAGGGAAACTTATATATGCCACTATATGCTAAACAGATATAGGGCAACAGCAGCAGTGGAGGGTAACACTAGTGTTGTGAAGACCTCTGAAGATCTCTGTAGTAGCACTTTAGTAGTACTGCACAGAAGGTGGCAAAAGTAAATAACTTATGTTTTTGTTTTTGTTTTTTGTCTTGAAAAGACAATCCAGAATGCAATACAAGCTTTTGGATATGCAATATTCTCCAGTATATTTAAAATGTTGCATAATTCTGATGATGTATAAGCGAAGTATATCTTCAGATGAAGGCAGGATATAAATTCAATAACTTTTTTCAAAATTTACAAATTTATTTATAAATTAAATGGAAATAATACTTTCTGATATATTCACTGCTCATTGTAATAGCTCACCAGTTGTGATGTTCTCCAATCCATGCTGAAAATAGCAGTAATGATTATATTTCATCTGGCATGGATGTGTGAGAATTTTGTTTGGATCATTTTGGAAAATACATTCCAAAATTTGCAAATTTGCTTGTAAATTTGATGGGAAAAAGTGAGTTTTTTTTTAAGTGGGTGAAAGCAGCAAAAATAAATCTATCTACTCAGTTTCCAGAGTCTAAGAGGGAAAGAGTTCAGACTTCTAGTCTCCTCAGAACTTACCTTCTCAAAGAAAAAGTCACACTCATGAGAGTAGCTGATAGATTTGATTATCTCTGGAGTGCATCATAAGTTTCCTTTCCAATGAGGAAAATCATAGCTGTGGGAAGTAATCTTGAGATGCTGCATTAGCTAGAGGCTACTGAGGCAGATCAAAGAACTGTTGGAAAGATGAATATTCTTATTACAGGACATAACTCCTCTAATATTTAATTCTTTCCAGCATGGAGTGAACATTGCCAAAGTGCTTAGGAAAATGAGAAAATCAAACAAGACCAGTGGTAAGATGTGAAGCAGAGAGAGCCATCTGTCTCAATTTCTGTACAATGTTTCCTCCTGATTCACACATCTCTGCCAGTTGTTTTTATGTTCATATTTATCAAATATGTCTTGTAAGGGACAAATCCACGGTGGAATAATCCTTTCCTTGTAATTTTCTTAAAGAAAAGAAAAGAAAAGAAAAGAAAAGAAAAGAAAAGAAAAGAAAAGAAAAGAAAAGAAAGCTTGGTATTTCCAGTAACAGTACTTAAGGCTGAGAGAAATACTCTTTTTAGCTCAATGCTTTTATCAATAATTAAAGCCTTAGTATATCATTAAAGCTAAGGGTTGTTTCTTTTCCAGTAATGCTACATGAAACAGACAAGTTTGGGAGCTAATGTGGCACAAAATATTTTCAGAGATGTGCTGGGCAAAAAAGACAGTACTTATCAAATCTAACTGTTTATTAGTCTCACACCACCACTTTTACACAAGGATATGGTGGAACTCCCATTCAGTCAGCCCACACATTTTGCTGTCTGAAGCAAAAGATAACACAGCATTCTCTCAGTCCAACTTTTGAAGCTGACTAGCAATTTCATCTTATTTCAGTACTAGCGTTGAACAGCATCCTATATCATTTGGGAGAGAACAGGGCAAACTCTGCAGTACACACATCTCTAATCTTCAGTAGAGGAGACCAGGAGGCTCAGAAGGATCATGTAAAGTCTTGCCACTACTTTTCTGCTGAATCTGCTGTTTGAATTAGTTGCTTCAGTCTAACAATAAGGCTCACTAAAGAATAGGGTTGTCTTGCTTGGTCTGCATCTGGCTGAGCTGAATCTCCGAAACCCCTGTTTTCAATGCAGCAAGCTGAAAAGGATACTGTATGCATGAACATCGACTTCCATTTAGCAGTTCCGTATTACTGAATTTTCTGATTGCATGTGCGGTTTTTCATTCTCAGGCTTTGGTGTTTCCCTGGCCTCATAATGTGGAGGGTTTATATGTTTCAGCAGTGCAAGCCCACTCCCTTATGGCCATATGATCACTCTCCATACATGTAATGCATGAAAGTGGTTTACCACAATAAAGAAAGAGCCATGCTTGGCAGCCGGGTAGGGACAGGGGAGTGGGGGACAGTTCATCCCAGGTGGCAATGTTTTTGGAGTGTCTCAGCCTGTAGCCACACTTTGTGTGCCCTGGCCACACCCCCACACACTGCAACTACACTCCTTGTACCATAGCCCCCCTCCCAACAACCCCCACCACACCCTTCAAGTTCTGTCACTGATGCTTGGATGGTCAGATCTTGAACAATTTTGTTCTTCTAGCACAAAAGCTTAATATAGTCTGCACCTCATATCAGCATAATCCTCCCCCCCCAATGTGTTGCTCCTCCGTTTGCAGGGTTCTGAGAAGGCAATGACTAGACATCTCTTCTTCTAACATCTGCTCATCAAGCTAGACACCTGGAATGTAGATAGTATTCTCATTCAACTCCTACCCTAGCAGATTTTTGCCAGTGTTCCAGCCTACTTGAAGGATGGTCTGTTTCTCTCTGCTTTCATGCACTAAAGCCTTTGGCACAACACTGCTGCTGCTGATGTCCTCACAACAGAGGTAAGGAAGGTGTTTATCAGAGAAAAAGGACTTTCAAATTGTGTGTCCCAGTTGCAAAATGAGCTTGTTCCTTTTCATCATGAGTATTACTATACAAGCTACCTAAATATGTTTTTTTAAAAATCTTGTTAGTTCTTGCATTGCATTAAAGATCATGCTGCTTATTTACAGTTTCATATAACTGTTCATATCTGCCATTTTTATTGCCTTATTGTATTTTAAAGATCCATACTGTGAAGATTACCACAGGCTTAGGATTCAGCTTGTCAGGGTTTCTCAACACACACCCACACCCACACCCACCCCCAAAAGTATGGGTTATGACTTTTTTAAAAAAGTGTGTGTGTGTGTGTATTTAAAAGATAAAGAATATAGAGTTATGGGTGATTTATTCGAAGAAACAGGGAAACCAATGAGGATTGAAAAATTAACTGAGTTAATTGGCGAGAAATATTGGCTGTATTTAACGGCAATACAAAGAAGTTTACAAGTAATAAAAGGAATAGGTGAAAACCTGTCAGAATTTGAGGAAATTTTGAAAAGGAGGATTAGAGGGGAAAAAACTTGATTGGTGTAGTATACAAGTTTCTTCTGAAGAAACAATTTGGAATAAAGGAGAGTTTGGTTGGAACACAAGAGAAAGACTTGATGATAAATACAGATGAAATAACATTTTGGACCTCTCAAATAAATAAAATTAAAAATACAAAAGTGAGACAGCAAGTAAAATTAATTAGTAAATGGTACAAAACCCCACATCAGATTTCAATGATAAATAAAAATCTATCATCAAATTGTTGACACGAATGTGGGCATCACATTCATATGTGATGGGAGTGTTACCCTGCACAAAACTTTTGGTTAGAAATTATCCAAAAGATAAATAAAACAATCGGAAGAAACCTCCAATTAAATAAAGAGATCTGCTTAACCTTGAATCTAAGAAAACTGGGATTGAGTAAATCAGAAGACTACATAATATTTTTTAAAAGAACTGCACATAAAGCAATAGCATTGGGTTGGAAAAATAAACAATGTTGGGATAAAAAGAATTAGATGCATTATATAATGGAATCTCTTCTATTTGAGAAGAAAGGAAAGGGAAATATAATGGGTAAATTAATGCAACAAATTGGTTGGACAATTGGGACTTCTGGATTGAAAAAATTAAAGGTGAAAAGGTTAAAGATGAAAAAGTACTAAGAACTGAGAGAAACTACTGATAAAATATTCCACATTATGTGTAATGGTTACTAAAATTTCCCTTTAAAGCCATTGATGTGAATTGAGGAAGGGGGTAGGGGGAACTGGCAAAAGAAAATATGTAAAAATGTAAAATGTAGTTGGTAATTGTACTTGGTAATTGTAATCTGCAATACGTAATACGTTGAAATATTGTATGTTCAAAATTTAAAAAAATAAATAAATAAATTACTTTGCAAAAAAACCCACCTTTTTTTAAAAAAAAAAAATTGGACCTAAATATCCCAAATCACCAGATGCTATCTGATCTTGGAAGCTAAATTGGGTCAGCCCTAGTTAATACTTGGATGGGAGACAGCAAATGAATGCCATGTGCTATATGCTATATTTCAGAAGAAGTAATTGGTGAAACCGCCTCTGAGTATTCCTTGCCTAAGAAGATCCTATGAAACTCATGAGGTTGTCAGAAATTGACAGGATACTTGAAGGTATACACACACACGCACACACACACACACACACACACACACACCTTTCTAACACAGAGATTTTGGGAGTTCTGGCAAGGGATTATACAACATAGGATGTAAAACTATGAGGGAAATCTATAAAATGTATTTTAAAATGGTACTTACTTGTATCAGTATTTAAACTGTTCCATCTTGACCTTATACACAAAACGATATTAAAAGTAACTGTGTGTCTGACCCAGAAAGGCATTTTAAACTGCTCCCCTATGTAGAGCCAATTAATTTCTTGCAGCATGACAACAAGCAGTTCTCCCTTATGAAACAAAAATGCAAGCATATACACAAAAATGTTCACACAGCTCATTTGTTCATACAACTCAGCTCAGCTCAGCTCTTGTCATCTATGGCTCTACCATTTCAAACTGTAATTGCACCAAATTTCAGAAAACCACAATCTAAGTAGTAGAAGGTCAACAATTAGGTTGGCTACTATTCAACCACCTGCTGAAAGAACTAATGAATATGATTCAGTTGCTGTACTTTCTGCACATTTTTGAGGCAAGATTCAGCCAAAGATCCTGGCTGTTTTGCTCCATAACATGTTCATCCTGTTCTATGACATTAGAACTCTTCTAAATAAAACTGCAACTTTTGTACTCTTATACATTGTTCAATAAGTAATAGATTAGTTTGGAAGCAGAGGAGTCAGCATTCAGAACAGATAGAGGAAAATACTATAAGAGTTAACAAATTAACCAGTGTGATTAAGGTTTAATAATCCTGTATTTTTTTGAAAGAAAGAAAGAGAGAGAGAGAGAGAGAGGAGAGACTTAGTGTAGTGAGAAAAGCCACCTTGCTTGATGAAAAAGGAATTTAAAAGTGGCTTTACTTCTAACCACAGTTAACTGAAGTGAAATCGATGACAACAAGTGGTTTGAATCTGGCTATACTATGATACTGATCTTATGTAGGAAATTCTGCAACGTTCTAGTAGAGAAAATAAATTAATAATAAATTACTACACTACCGATTAAAATATTACATGTTAGGGATGTTGACTTAAAGTGTATATACAAACATCAGATTCTAGTTGGTCCAAGGTCCAGAGTTGCTAAAACCTCTAAAATTTCCATTGAAATCAGTAATCTATGATTTCAGCACATTCCATTATCCTTTCTATGATACCAAGTGGCTTGAATTCAAACCATTTGAGTTATAGAGAAAGATTCCAATATTATAGCTATGCTTTGAAGAAGACTGTAGTGTCCGCCAGAGTTTTCCTTCAAAATGTGAAGACTCAGTTATGTTAGACCTGACCACATTATGATAAGGATGGGGAAATATTTGAAAAAAATTGCTGAAAGATATGTTTTTGGGGTGTCATGAAACCCTGAAGAGAGGAATCTGGGACTGAGGAGAATCTTCAGCACTTATTCTGCAGAAAATTTGCATGTGGTTGTTTTGTGCAGAAACCAGCCTTTTTCATGTAGAAAATATTTCTATTCATAAATCTTATTTTCTGCATAGCCACGTGCCCATATTACAAGTCATTAAATCTTTGTCATCCAAATCTGCTAGGATAATGAGACTGGTTAGGGCTTTTACCCTTCAGTGTCTTTGTTGTAATATTATTTTTGCCATGTGGCTGGGGTGGATAATGGCGTAGCTGTTGCTCTCTCTCGCATACAGATGGAGTGCTTGAGGCAGCTGGCAATAGATGCAGCCACTATTGCAGACTTGATGCTTGAAATCGTGAGGTAGTGAAGGATACTAACTTTTCCTTAGCTCATAGCACCAGAAAGAGTTACATGAAGGCAGTGAAGGAATTTTCTGGATATGGAGTGTGGGACAGAAATGAGTGCCCTATGTTGGTTCCTCACCTTCTGCTATATTTCGTCTCTCTAAGTAGTAGTGAATTGGCTCCTCAGTCTATTAGAACCCAGTTGTCAGCTCTGGCTTTTTGGCTCAAGGTACAGGATTTTCAAGACACTGCAGATGACTTTAGTATTCATAACAGTCTGCAAAGATGTTCTCATAAAAGACATACAGTGGCAGATAACAGGAAACTTTTGTCTCCTTATATCCTTAAGGGTTTGAGGGGACTTTGAGCAGGTATTTACACCTCACAATTTTTTAATTTTTTTAATTAAAATTTAATGGATAAAATACATATCTATAAACATAGCATTATTCATTAAAAAAAACAGTAGTAGAGTCTGAAGTATCTTCTTATTCTTCCTCTATCCTTACCTAGGTTAATTTGTTATTTGGAATTATGGTATATTTGTACTTCTAGACCAAAAATATTTTCTATTTCCATTTTTACTCCTGGTACATGCATGCGACTATGTAATTTTTTATATTGATCATTTATCTGTGTCATTACTTAGTATCACTGTATACTGTACACTGTACACTGTATACTGTATATGTATATGTAGTATGTATGTATATGTGTGTTACCCTGTTAACTGGGGGTCCCGGGAGGGGCGCCCAAATAACCAAAACACAATACCGCAAGATGGGGAAATTAACTAGAGCACTCACTTTAAGCTAATAAGAGGCAGGGTAACTTAGCTGGGATCTTGTAACCCAATGTCTACAGGGTCAGATCAGTTAAGCAGTCAGACAGTTTTAAAATGGCAAAAATGATGTTTTATTAACAACAGACAAATACTTAACACAACACAACCGCACAGCTAACTAAGAAATAAGAAATAAGAGTTTTCAGGGGAAATGGGTGATACGACACCTTTCTTGTAGTCCTGAAGAAGTTGCAGGTGGAGAGAAGAAGCTCAGCGTGGTTCGCTGAGGGGAACTCACCAGGCAAAGCAGCAGCAGGGTGGTCCAGAACTCAGGAGCGATCTGAGGAAGCTCTCGGAACTGGGGGTTTTTATAGGGAAAGTATGACCGTAGGCTAGTCTGGACTTGGGAGGGAACAATGAGGTTTGGGCACAAGACAATGTCTCCAAAAGGTCAGAATTTAACATGATGCGATTAAGTCCGAATCGACAATGGAGCAGCCAGTATGCAGATGCAGCACGCTTTGCCAATGAAAAGTAGCTAGCCAACTTACCTGCTTGGGGTAGGGGGCTCTTTTGTAGAAGCGTGCATCATTGATGAGGTGTTTGTCTAGAGAGATCTCTTAAAGCAGGATCTGGCTGAGTCTGGCTTGCCTAGGTGGAGAAAGAAATGTTCAGCAATTTAAGGGCCATGCCTAGCTCTGTGCTTGTTCGGGGGCCTCACAAACACTTGGCCAAGGGTGGCAAAATGAGACCAAATTGTGATATCAAACGATATCTAATATCTTCTGAAGCCAAGCCAGTTCACGGTGATAACATCTGTGTGTGTGTGTGTGTGTGTGTGTGTGTGTGTGTATTTTCTCAATTGTATTTAGATGTTGTCCTCGTTATTTAAAAGATCTTTTTCTACCTCTACAATTTCAGTAACCATTAGATGTTGATTATTGATTTTTTTTTTCCTGAGATAATTTTGAAGGGGTTCCCATTCATTATTAGTTTTGTCATCTGTCTGCCCTTTTAATCTTTGAGTAAGAATATCTCCCATTTTTATTTCTAAAAAATTTTCTAACCATTGTTCTGTCTTGGGAGTCTCTTCATTTTTCCACATTTTAGCATATTCGATTTGAGCCGATGTTACCAAGTACAAGAGGATCCTCCAGTATTTTTTCGAAACATTGCTAATCCATTGTAGAATATTTAGTAGATAAATTTCTGGGGACATTGCAAAATCAATTTGGAAGATTTCTAGGATTACTTTATGCACTTTAACCAGTAATCTTTTGCTTTTTTGCAAGTCCACCATAGGTGGTAAAATGTTCCCATCTCTACATGACACTTCTCCTGTTCCTGACCTGTAAATTGTTTTTAATTTACTGAGTGTGATATACCATCTGTGAAATACTTTGAAGTAGTTATCTTTAAGATTTTGCATTGCAGTGAATTTCTGAGTAATCTTCCAACTTGTTTCTCAATGATCTAGCTGGATAGGATGTCAAATATTTTGAGCCCATTTTATCATAATGTTCTTAATTGTGTCTTCTTCTCTTTCACTGAGTGGCAGAATCTTGTATATTCTTGCCATTAGATGTGGTGGGTTTTCAAACATCAATTTAATCACCACATTCTTCTCCATTGTAGTTTCAAAACCTTGTAATCTTAAGTCTATTTGAAATCTTTCTGATAATTGACAATATGGGAACCAGTTTAGTACTATACCTTCCTTTTCTAATTTCTGTCTGCTCTTTATTGTCGACGTATTAGTGGCAGAGGTGTTAATTAGATCTTTGTGTTGTAGCCATTTAGCCGTGTCTTTCCATCTTCCAAAGAAGGCTTCCTGCAGAGAGAGCCACATTGGGATCTGCCTAAATGTTCTTGTCTTATATTCATTCCAAGTTTTCAATAATGGTTTTCTGATGTAGTGGTGTGAGAAGTCTTTATCTATTTTTGCTTTTTCATACCAAACCTAGGTGTGCCATGTCATCCTCATATCAGTCCCTTCCAGTGTTAAAAATCATTTGTTTTTACCTGTGGTCCAGGTTATAGCTGATGCTTTATAATATGTTAGTAAATCAGGAGCGCCTCCTCCTCATCTAATTCTCAAATTGGTAAGGGTTTTCCATTTGATCCCTGTTTTTTTTTGCTTTCCCAAATAAATCTGGACAGATCTTTTTGCCATTAAGTAAATCGTTTTTGATTTGTTATAGTGGGTAGATTTATGAATAAGAAGTTAAGTTCTGGTAGAATGTTCATTGAAACAGCTACTAGTCTAGCCAAAAAGGATAAACATTGTCTTCACCATGCTTCTAGATCTTTCTTTATCTCTATCCACTTTTTCTCATAGTTATTTTGAAAAGTTCATTATTTCTCTTTGAAATCCAGATCCCCAAGTATTTTATTTCTTGGCTGTTTTAAATCCTGCAATGTTATTAAGAGTGTCTTCCTCTTCTTTTTTTTATATTTTTTGTCAGGATTACAGTCTCCTCTTTATTTATTTTAAATCCTGAATATTGTCCAAACTCACTTAGATCTTGTGTAAGGTGTTTAATGCAGCCTAGAGGGTTATCCAGGAGTAGAACAAGGTCATCAGCGAATGCTTTAAGTTTGTAGTGGTGATTTTTTATTTGGACCCTCTTGGTATTGATGTCTTTAAAAATGGCGTTGTTTAAGATTTCTATGATGATTATAAACTGTAGCGGTGACAGTGGACAACCCTGTTGGGTTCCTTTCTTTATAAATATGGATCTTGTTTTTTCATCATTGACCACCAGTTGAGTTCTTTGTGTGTTGTAAATTGCATCTATCCAGGATGTAAACTTAGTCCCAGCATTTCTTTAGCAGTGTTTTTAGAAAAAACCAACTGACCCTGTTGAAAACTTTTTCTTCATTGAGAAATATTATTACGAGCTTTCTTCATTGGGTTCTTCATAGTGTTCTATTATATTTAGAACTGTTCTTATATTGTCTTTTTGAGCCCTTCTCGGCTGAAAACCATTTTGATCATCATGTATTATTGTTACGAGGACTTTTTTCAATCTATCTGCAAGGACAGATGCAAAATTTTTGTAGTCTACATTTAAGAGTGAAATAGGATGGTAAATTTTAAGATGAGTGTGGTATTTTGTTAGTCTGGTTTCTGGGGGTCCCTTGGGGGGCACCTCAATATACTCCACATGAGAAAGAGTGGGGAACTTAAAGGAGCACAAGCGGTAGCAATACGAGAGGCAGGGTAACCTAGCGGGGTCTTTTTATCCAGTTTTTATGGGGTCCGGCCAAGCTAAAAACCAGACAAATGTATCAAACAAATGATTTTATGGAATGAAAATATCTCATGCACCAATCAAAATTACTCACACACCCACACAAGATCTATTAAGAAACAAAAGAGTAGAAAATGGATAGGGGATAATAAAGGGATTGTAGATGGGGTGATACTGCACCTATCCTGAAGTCCTTGGTCCAGGAAGAAGCAAGCAAAACAGAACTCAGCAAAGAGACAGCTGAGGAGATTACTCAACTAATAGAGAAACGGTCTGCTAGCATGGCAGGAAGTTATCTGGAGAAATTCTCAAAAACTAAGACTACTTGTAGGGTAAAATATACCTCGAGGGCAAATCCTCTCCTGGGGAGAACAATAGACACTATAAAGGAAAGGAAACTCCACATCATGCAACTCGTTTTGCAAGATGGTTTTATAATGGGTTGCCAGTGTTTCAGCATCTTTGGTTGCAATGGATTGTAGTTTAAATTTATGTAGATAGTCCTTGCCTTGTATGATTTTTCTGACACCAGTGCTCAACTTGGGGAAAAACATGCTAATCTCCTCAAGTTGGCTCCTCTGTGGCTGAGGACCCTTTGTTTACCATGGGTTTGTACAGCTTGAGTTCTCCTTGGGCTACATGATGGGATTTTACTGGCCTGACCTAGTTCTTGGTCATTCGACTGTTTTTGCCAACGTGCTCATCCAGGCAACCTCTCTGGCATGGTGAAACACATTTGATATTAAAAATTGTAGACTCCGGGATAGGGTGTCCCAGTGGGGTAACACTTTTCCTTCTTTTGGGATCAAGGTAACATTTGCGTCGCTCCAGGTTTCCGGTTCCCCTGTTGTTAAAATGTCATTCATAATTTTCTGAAGAGGTATAGAGATTTCTTCCTGAACTATCTGGTAATATTTAGCTGAGAAACCATCTGGCCCTGGGGCTTTATTCACTTTCAGCTTCCTAATTGCTTCTGTTATTTCAGCCATCGATATTTGTCGATTCAACATTATATTTTGCTCTTCTGAAAATTTGTGAATGTCGTGTTTCTCTAAATAAGAAGATATATTTTGCCCCTTATTTTGTAGAGGAGAAGCTAACTCAAATAGTTCCTTCAACTATTCAAAGAAAGCTTGTTTAATGTCATCTTGGTGAGCGATTTTCATATTGTCCTTTTTCATCTCCATAATTATTTTCTTCTCTCTTCTCTTCCTCAATTTATAAGATAGTCATCTTCCTGGCTTATTGGCCTGTTCAAAAAAGTACTGTCGTGTTTGTTTTATTTTTTCTTCAATCTCCATCAGGTTTTCTTCATTTAATTGCTGTTGTAAATTTTTAAATATTTATATTAGTAGGGTCTTTTCTTAATTGTTTCTCTAGATCTGTCATCTTGTTTAATATCTTTTGTATTTTTTTTCCTTTTCCTCCTTGATTCCACTGTGTATTTAATAAAGTAGCCTCAAAGTACCACTTTTCTGGCATCCCAGATTGTTTTCATTGGTATGTCTGGTGTGGAATTCTCCTGAAAATAATGGTTGATTGCTGTCTTGGTTCTTTTTAATGTATTCTTCTTTTTGAAAGATGATACATTTAATCTCCAAGATTTTTCCTTCAGTTGTCTGTTCAATTCTATTTGCAATGGATTGTGGTCTGATTATGGTTTTGTCATAATGCCCATTTTTACTATTTGATTAAGTAGAGTCTTTGATATCAAGATTAGATCAATCCTAGACATTGATTTATGACAGTCTGAAAAAAATGTATAGCCTTGTTGGCCCCATTCTTATATGTCCATGTATCAAACAGCAAGAAATCAATCATATTGAAGAAGCTCTTGGGTAATTTGCCTTGGTTACTTGACATTTTTGTATGAGGAATTCTATCCAAACTGGGATTAATGACTCAGTTAAAGTCACCTAAAAGAATAACATTTTCTTGATTCCCTTCCTGAGTGTATTTCGTAATCTTGGCTTGAAGTTTCGTAAAGAGATTACCTTTGGGACTGTTTTGGGCATAAACCTCTACTGTCAGAATTTTGATCTGAAGGGTGTTCACTTCTAATCCAAGATAATAACCTTTATTATCTTGAAAAACCCTTTCCGCTGGGTAGCTTTTATTAATATACATCATGACTCCTCTTTTTTTTCTTCTCAAAAGTTGATGCAAAACATTTCCCCAATGTTGGATTTCTTGCATATTTCAGATCTTGTTGGCAGAGGTGTATATTGAGTCAAATGATATCCAGACATTGCTTTTCTAAGAAGTGAAATATCTCCCTTCTCTTGAAAACCGAGTTCAAACCTTTCACATTCCAAGAGTATATCTTAATCTTCATCATTGCTGGGCTTTATTTTTGTCATATCAAATTTATGCCAATTTTAAAAAGTTTCCCTCTCATGATCTTCAGAACCTCATTCTGTTTCTTGATCTTCAGATTCACTTTCAGTTAAGCAGCCTGGTTCTGAGTCTTCCCTGTCTATTTCTTTTTCAGTTTGCAATGTACCATCAGATACAGTAGCTTGAGTGGCTGACTCGTTTTGCTTCTTTTGCTTGATCTTCGTCTCATCCTCCTTACTATAGGATTTTTCAAAGTCCTTCTTGAGCTTGAATAGCACTTCTGTTGCTTTTTTTGATATGTTTATCTTATGTCTGCGCTGATTGTATAAGAGTTAGAGGCCTTCTAGTTTTTCCCATCTGTAATTTATTTGATTCTTCATGAGAAAACTGGTTAAAGGTTTGTGATCTTGTCGTTTCTTGAGAATATTCTAACCTCTTTGTCTTCGATAAGAATTTTTTTCTTGTGGTTGGTCTGTAATGTCTTCTCTTGTATCATTGTTCTAGTAAAGCAAATGACAACATCATGGAGCAGATTTCTTTCTTTAGCTATTTTTGAAGAGATTCTGAAAATCCAATCTGCCTTTTATTCCATTCTTTCTTCAGGCATTTCAATATAGAGGTATCAATTTTTCATTCAGATTTTCTGAAGTCATCTCTGGGATACCTCTAAGCTTCAAACATCTTTCTCAATAGCTTAATTCTTGCATATCTAGTTGTATTCTTTCTTCATGCTGGTTCCTTTGAAGTGTTTGAGCTGATGTTTTTTTTCTCTTAGTGTTTTGGTTTATGTCTTTAGCTTTGTGATATCTTTAGTTATATTGTCCATTTTCCCTCCAAGAACATCCAGTTCTTTTTTCATATCCTTTTGTATCTCTGAACAAGTTTCTATCAATTCCTGCCTGATTTCTGTCAGCGTGGGCTGAGGTCAAGCAGGGGCCGGGCCAGAGGCGGCCACCAGCAGTGTCCCAAACAGTCCCACAGGGGCGCTGCAGCCAGCAAGGGGCCTTGAACTGAGGTTTGCCTTAACAGCAGGTGTCAACGGAAATAACAACGGGTTGCCTCACCCCGAACACAAAATGGTTACTGCACCTTTAATGCAGGGTAGGGTCTTGGTAGAGCCGGGCAGCGGAACGCAGACACGGGCTGGACTAGAACAAGGCACGGGCGACAGACTCACGGGAAGCCAACAGTTGTTGCTCCGTGCCTTCCCCAGCCCCGCGCCTGCCTAAAAAGGCCTGCAGGCTGGGCCGCGGCCAATCCGCGCCAAGCACGTGGCTGGGCTTGCAGCTGTGCTACAGCTGGGAGCTCCCTGCCCCCAGGTGCTTCTCCTGCAGCCGCCGGGAGCGGCTGCTGGCCTCCTTGAGCCGCCGCCGCCGCTGGAATGTCGGTGGCGGCACGGCGGCCTCAGCCTCTTCCAATGCAGCCTTGCGAGTAGGCGGTGCCCCGGGATCAGGCCCAGGGCCCGCCTCCTCCAGCGGGTCCTCGTCTGCCATGCCCCGCGGCCCGGGAGCCGGGCCGGCGGCCTCCGCAGCGCCGGGATGATCCTCGTCGTCGTCATCGGCCTCCATCGCGCCGGGGAGACCCTCACCGGGATCGGCATCCGCCGCGGCATCCTGGCGATCCCCCCGGCGGTGGAGCCCTCCTCAGCGGCCACACGGCCCCCGTCATCGGCTGTGACCTCCGACGGGCCCAGCCCCACCTCCTCCTCCTCGGAGGTAACGGCGGCGGCGGCCTCCGCGGCGCCCGCCGGCACGGCAACGCCCGAGGCTCTGACAATTTTGTCTTTAAATGCTCTAAATTCCTCGAGCATTTACATCATCAGGTCCATTGATTTGAGTGGTGCTTCTATAGAAGGTCATCTAGATGTAGATGATGTTCTGGCAGCTGCTGTTGGCACACCTTTCCTGGTGTGAGGATCCATGATTTTGTTACTATTATTCTTATTATTATTTTGTTTGTTTCTTCCAAGGAACGGCTTGATATTATCAAATTATTATGCTAATTATTTATTAAATTGTTCAATCTCTTGAGGAGAGAAGAACTTGATCATATACAAAAATGGCCTGAAAAAAATTTCTTCAGTAACTTTTCTCACACTATTTATAATACATAAGAATATTTTATATTCTTATTCTTGTGTCTTTATATGTCTTTGTATGCAAATATATATTTAAACGTCACACAAATTTAACACAACTTAAAAATTCATTTCAGTCAGTGACAATAAATTCAATTTAAGTCAATTCAAATCATTCAAATTTTCAGTATTAAATATTGTATGACAAATCAATCTAAGTGCAAAAATTAATTAATGTAGTACAATTCCCCAATTTTGACTTCTTATATGAGGCAATCAATATTTGGTAAGTAAAAAAGAATTTAGAATCAGCGTTTTTAGTTCATGTGTTTCCAAGTTCCCCACCAATTAATCGTTATTTATTCTATGCTTTCAGCTGTTGTAATAAATTAAAATTGTGATAGATAATGATGCTGTGATTGAGGAGCAATTGATTGTGCAGGGGGCCAAGCCAGTGAGTGATCAAGTCAATCTGCAAACATCCCCTGAGCTGAAAGATCAAACAGAGACTGAGTTGCCCCAGGCAGCTCATGATGGAGAGGGAACCAGCAGTGATGCAGAGGGGTTGCAGCCAGCAGTGCCCATCAGCCCTCAATCACGCAGAAGACTGAAATGGGCTGCTGAGAGGGAGGCTGCTTGGACTAGGCTGAGGAAACAATAATGAACAGCACCTGCTCACTGGGGCTATTTAAGTCTGCTGGCATGGCTGCTCCTTGCTTGCAGCAAATTATTAGTAAGCCCTCACAATTTTTGTGTCTCCTGCTCCCTGAAATCCTCCAGACAGATCTCTTCCTCTTGAACCTTTGAACTGGACCTTGACCTGGCTCGGCTAGTCTTTTTCTGGTGTTTGGTATATTTGGACTCCCCAAGTGTTCCTGACCTCTCTCCTTCCTTGCTGGCTGCGACCCGGCATGGAGAGATTCCTGACATTGTTGCTGCAAACCAACAGATACTTAATTGCTGGTAGGGAGTGTTTGTTTTGTCTGTGAGGAGGATGCAAGAGAAAGAAAAAGAAATGACCACGGAGGGCTTAGTGGCTGAAAATCAGTTGCTGACTCAGCAGGTGGCACAGTTATCTGCTCAGCTTCTTCATTTGCAAGTTCAGCCTAGTGCATCTGGGACTGTTGCTTGGGTGAAGCCTAAGTGCCCTGTCACTACTACCCCCTGGTTTGATGGGCAGATGATGGATTTTCCTCCCTTCTGGGTTCAATGCCAACTATGTATGTACCTGCGAGCTGAAGAGTTCCCCAGTGATGCCCATAAGACTGGCTTTGTCGTGAGTTTACTCACTGGGGGATCAGCTCGGTGGGCTCTACCTTTTATACAGCAACAGAACCCCCTGTTGGACAATTTTGTTGCCTTCAGCCAACAGATCCAGTTTATGTTTTCTGATACTGCCAAGGCACAGACAGCCAACCGCCATATCAGGGAACTGAAACAGGGGCTGCTTTCTGTGGCTGACTATACCAGTGAATTCAAGATATTGGCCCAGGATCTGGCATGGAACAAGGCTGCTCAGATTGATCAGTTCCTAGAAGGCCCGGCAGACCCTATCTTGGAGCAGCTCGTGCAGTTTGATACCCGCAACACTCTGCAGGAAATGATACAGCTATGCTTGTGTATTGAGGGGCATGTGCTTCAGAGAAGAACCAGACATCCAGAATTGCTTCCAACGAGCCCACTCCCACCACCCACACTGGCATCACTGTAGGAGCAAATTGTGTTGCTGCCTTCTCCTGCACCTGGACAGAACACTGTGGCTGCTGAGGATATAATGCAGCTCAGCAGCACCTGCTCTAGCCTCTCCACAGCTGAGAAGTCCAGGAAGTATCAACAGGGTTTATGTCTGTATTGTGGCTAGTCACAACACTTTGCTGCCATGAGTCCTGCCAAGCGGGGCAGGCTCACCCTGGCAGGAAACTGACTGTGCCTGATTTAGGAGGGCCTCTAAACCAGGGGGATTTGACTCAGTTCCTGGCTCGCCCTCCCTTCTCCCCCTTGTTTAAGCACTTGGTGGTTGAGGTGCAGCTCCAAATTCTCATTCAGACATGGGCCATGGTGGACTCAGGAGCTACCACGAACTTTACGGACAAGGCTTTTGTAGATGCCTGGGACATTCCTAAGCTTCCTGTTTACCCCCCTTTGCTTGTGGAGACTATTGATGGTTGTCCCTTGCACTCTGTCCCTGTGGCTTGGTCCACCATGCAGTTCTGGATGTAGCTGGACTCCCATTCTGCTGACATTGAGTTCTGTGTGGCCTCGGCTCCCTGGTTCCCTGTGGTCTTAGGGCTGGAATGGTTGCAAGCACATGACCCTTATATTGGATGGTCCTCGGGAATCATTACCTTGTGCCTCCCTCCTCCAGCTGACACCTGACTCCCTCACTGCTGGTTCCTTCTCAGTCCTGGCTTCGGATCTTCTGTCCATGTGCCAGGACTTTGCAGATGTGTTTGATGAAAAGGATGCTGATCAATTGCCCCTCATCAGCCTTATGACTGCCCTATTGATTTGGTTCCAGGGGCCAAGGTTCCAGTGAACCATATCAATCCCCTCTCTGAACCTGAACTTGTGGCATTGCGGGACTTTATTGCATTCAATCTTTGGAAGGGGTTTATTCGGCCATCTTCCTCTCCTGCAGGTGCTCCTGCCTTCTTCGTTAAGAAGAAGACAGGGGATCTGAGGCTTTGCCATGATTATCGACAGTTAAATGCCATTACTGTAGTATACGGTCATGCCCTTTGGTCTCACCAATGCTCCAGTTGTTTTCCAACATTTCATGAATGATATCTTCTGGATCGCTACATCATCATTTATCTGGATGACATCCTGATTTTCTCTTCATCTCATCGAGAGCATGAGCATCATGTTCGGATGGTCTTGCAGAGTCTCCAGGGCAATTGTCTGTATGCCAAGCTGTCCAAGTGTGAATTCAAGAAGTCGGAGATCAATTTTCTGGGTCATCGCATCTCAGCTGGGGGTTTGGCCATGGACTCAAGCAAAGTGGATGCTATCTGCACTTGGCAGCCTCCTCATACAATCAAGGATGTGCAGCATTTCCTTGGTTTTGCGAATTACTACCAGGTTTCTATTCCCCATTTTGCAGAGCTCACGGTGCCCTCAACCGCCCTTCTCCAGAAGGGGGTCTGTATTTGTTGGGACACCAAGGCACAGGCAGCCTTTGAGACATTGAAGACACCCTTTGCCTCTGAGCCGACCTTATGCCACCTGGACCCTGCACTGCCCTTCATTGTGGAGACAGATGCTTCAGATGTGGCTCTTGGAGTGGTGTTGCTTCAGGGGACTGGGGACTTGACTGCCCTTTCCCCCTGTGCTTATTTGTCCCAGCAGCTGGATGTCTCTGAGCTGAATTATAGCATCTGGGAAAAAGAGCTGCTCTACATTTCTATGATTCTATGACTCTATCAAGGTGGCGTTCGAGACCTGGCACTATCTGTTTGAGGGGGCTCGGTTTCCCATGGAGATCTGGAAGGATCACAGGAATTTGGAGCATCTGAGAACTTCCTGGAAGCTCAATCAGTGGCTGATCCACTGGTCACAGTTCTTCGCCCGTTTTGACTTCAAGTCGATATACATCCCCAGCAGTCAGAACAGGAGGGCCGATGCTCTTTTTCGGAAGCCAGAGTATGTCCATTCAGGGAGAGAAAAGCCTCTGGCCCGGGTCATCCTCTTGGATCGTTTTGCTGCTGCTGCCAGTGTTTTGCTGAACTTCCTGCAGGAGCTGTGGGAGCAGCAGCTTCGGGATCGCTATGCCCAGTCTTGTCGTTGGGATCTTGAGTTGCATGCTGGGGATTCTCCTCCCTTTTGGTCAGTGGAACTCAGGTTCTTGTGTTTCCTGGGCCATTATTATGTCCCTGCTGGTCCTCTCTGGGGTCTGATCTCCATGCTGTGCTATGGCAGTCCTCCAGAGGGCCATTTCGGTCACTTTAAGACTCCATGTTTGGTGTCTCAGGCCTTTTGATGGCCATGGCTACAGTCTGAGGTTCAGTGCTATGTGGTCTCCTGTCTTGTTTCTCCTGATCAAAAGATTTTCCTGAAAAGCTGGTGGGTTGGCTGCTGCCACTTTCCATACCATCTCATCCTTGGCAATTTGTTTCTCTGGACTTTATTACAGATCTGTTGCTGTCATGAGGGTCCACTACCATTTTGGTCCTGGTGGCCATGCTCACTAAGATAGCTCACTTCATCCCCTCTTCAGGTCTGCTGTCTGCCAAGGAGACGGCAGAGCTCTTCTGGACATGGTCTTCTGTCTCCATGGCCTGCCTGAACATTTGGTTTTGGATCAGGATCGGCAGTTCACTGCCCAGTTTTGGCATGCCCTGTTTAAAGGATTGGGGGTGCAGCTTCATCTGTCCTCTGCCCATCACCCTCAGTCTGACAGGCAGACTGAGAGGGTAAACACTGTTCTTGAGCAGTACCTCTACAGTTATGTTAACTTCCATCAGGATGACTGGATGACTCTCCTGCCCTTGGCTGAGTTTGCCTATAACAATGCCAACTGTCAAGGTTAGAAACCGGGGCGGTGAGCCAGCCCGGAGAAGGGAGTGGGAAAGCTAACAGAGTCCTGCCGGGAGGAGTCAAGCAAGCACTTACTCAAAGGAAGACCATTTACCAAAGCCATAGAGACAAGCAAAAGCTGTAGTCAGAGTTCCAAAAGCCAGGGGTCAAGAGCCAAGAGAACAATTCAAGGTAACAGGAGCCAGGTGCTAGAAGCAAGGAACAGGTGGGCGGGGGGCAAGGAACAGGCAGGGGGCTTATAAGAAGTTTGCCACAATGAAAGGAAAGCTTCCAGGCAGGCAGTTATATAGCCCAAGGCACAGGTGTGGCTAGTCACTGCTTCTTGAACTTAATCAAGAAAGCCTCCCTTTGCTTAGCTCTCTTGAGTCTCCGCCTTGTTTGTGGGCTGATTGATACAGGCTCGCAAGCATCTTCAGAATCAGATCCCTGTTGCCCTAAAGGAGCAGGCAGAGGAACTCAGCCTGCTTGGTCCATGGCAGCAGGGGGAGCTCTGGAGCTGCAGGACTCATCTCCAGCCAGGGCAACAGGGGCCAACAGCTGCTACTCGTCATCTCCACTCTGAGCAACAGGGACCAACAGCTGCTCTCCTCAGCAGCAGCTCTGACAGGGGCTTCAGTTATCACACCCACCATGTGTCTACCAAGATGTCTCCTTTTTTTGTCAACTTATGGTTACCACCCACATTTCTCTTCTATTGTTTCCCCTTGTTCTTCTGTACTGGTGGCAGATCAGTTCCTACAGGAGCTGGAGGCAATCCATCAAGTCCTCCATGATCAGCTGCAGGAGGCTAAGGACCAGTACAAACACGTTGCTGATCAACTTCGGAGACTTGGTCCTACCTTGTCTGTGGAGGACCTTGTCTGAATTTCTACCCAGCATCTCCCAACCCAGTGCCCGATGAAGAAGCTGGATCATCACTTTGTTGGTCCCTTCCCAGTGGAGGTTGATTAATCCGGTTACCTACAGGAGCCCTGGTGGCGTAGTGGTTAAATGCCAGTACTGCAACCACAAGGTTGTGAGTTCGATCCTGGCAGGCTCCAAGGTTGACTCAGCCTTCCATCCTTTTGTAGGTCGGTAAAATGAGTACCCAGCTTGTTGGGGGCAATTGGCTAAAAATACATTGTAAACCGCTTAGATAACACTTCAGCCTTGCTGAACTCTGTGCCTGACTCTGGATTACCCTAACTGACTTTGGACTTGCTTGCCTTCAAATCTGTTGGACTTTATTTTTGACCTTGTGAGTAATGAATAAAAGTAATTAATGAGCTAGGAGCTATTCAGTTTGTTTTGTTTGAATTATCAGCAGTGCTGCTGAGACTGAGAAAGGAGAGCAGGGTTATTAGGGAGCCTCAGCCTGGCCCCTTGTTTTGCCATGCTGATTTGTCACCCTTAACTAACTACCAGTTTTGGTCCATCACCTTTAGGGCCTTATCCTTTCAAAGATTAAAGGGGGTTAAATATGGTACCTACTTGTTCCAGATTGGGGCTGATTCAACTATGGCCCTTTCCACATGGGGGGCCCTGAAACTCAGCAGAATGGGGCAGCACACGCGGGGACGAAGCTTACCTTAATCCAAGTGGCTCCGTCCCCGCGGGGAGCAGCACTCATTCGCCGCTCTACATGCTGCCGGTGTCCGGTGGCGTCCGGCGGCACCCAAAATGGTGGCCGGCGGCTTCCAGCGGCGCTCTGCCAATTGGGGAAGCATGCCAGCTGGAAGCCCACTCCCGGGCAGCTCTGTAGGGATGTGCTTGTGCACCTCTGCAGTTCTTCACAGGGCGCTGCGACAGGCTAGCACGCTCTTGTTTTAAAAAGACCTTGAAAGGTGGTCTTTATAAAACACGCGGCGCCACCCCCGCGGCCTTGCGAGGGTGCTTTGAGGTGTAGGACCTCACCTTTTCAAACCGCCCTAGTGCACCCCACGGTGTAGATGACCTCCTGGTGAGGTCGTCCCAGTGCGGGCTATATCCCCATGTGGAAATGGCCAGTGTCAGCAATGGACATGGTCCCCCAACTTATTCAGATGATTGGTTGCTGAAGGGCTTCAGCATACCAGAGATATGCTCATCTTCTTCAGTATTAATATATTTGCAGTTGCTTTTATTTTCTTTCAGATTTTAGATTGTGACCAGTCCTGATCCGTGGCTACAGTATGATCTATTGGATGGTGTAGCAGGTCTGCAATTGCCACTTTGGATTCCATTTATGATTGAGTGAGCTGGCTATAGTTCAATGGCTGGAGATGAGAGGCCTTCAGTGGCACAGATTGCTGCCAAAATTGTTTGCAGAGTACAAGAGGCCTCTGCCACACGTGTTGGTCACTCACCAGGGTATAATGACCTGGGTTTGAAGAAGGACAAGGATCTGATTGTCTAAGACATTCATGGCATGGGGGCTTGGTCATACAGCCCTGGTGTTTCCCTAATGTGGTCTGCAATTTTGCCCTGACAGGTATGATGAGAAAAAAAGAGACCTTCAGAGCCCCAAGAAGAGTGAACAGGGAAATTGAAAATCCCTTAGTGAAGGAGTTGGCACATTTTTTGTCACATTCTCAGATAATTTTCCAGATGTTTGACCTCTTCAAAGCTGGTGGTAGTCATTTTTCAGAAACAGGCAATTTGTTATTCTTGGGAGATCTGCAACAGAGAGTGATGTGCCTTTTGGTCAGCCTGGTAGGGCATAGGGGCTAAACAGATGTTTGTCTCTTATCTGTGGCAGATAGTGGAGGGAAAGAAGGATGAATTCAGTGAAAAGCTATGACAGCCATTTGGTGAAGGAGAGGGCTCTCAAGCTGCCTGTTTAGGCCATGGGACCAGGAGGTAAGGAAGGAAGCTGTCCTTGGGGCCGGCCTGAAGGCTTATGACTCACTTGCAGTTATGTGACTCATGAGAGAGGTTCTTGGCTTGGCCTTCCAGTAGCGGGTCAGTCAGAAAGCAACCCGGCTTTTGGGTTCTCCTTAAGACTTAGGTGGGGAGAGGTCTGGTCTCAGCTACTCCCATGCTAGGTTGCTCCTCCTTTTGCATCTTTCAAGGGTTAAAGGTTACATAGGTTAATAGTTAAAATAAAGTGGCCCCTTTCAACACAATCCCCATTGTATGGTCTCTTTATTCCCACAGTTTGCCAGCAATGAATCCCAAATTAAATCTGGATCTCAAAAAAGGTGTGATTTTTTTTAACAGTATTCCACAATGGGAAGAAAATTTTAAATATTACTCATTGCTTCCTTTGAGAGAACCTTACTGCATAATTACATCCCTATTAGACATTAATGGGAGGAGCACGGAGCAGAGAACATTGTATACCCAGCTCTGTCTATAACAGCTTGCCTCTGCTCTCTTGAGGCAACTGTCCTACTCACTGCTTCCTTTGAAAAGAATTACATTCCTACATCACAAACTAACAAGGCCTGAGCATTGCTCAATTTGTTCTGAATCTCTGCCAAACACCCTGAAATCAAAATTCTATTTCTAACTGTTTCCAGCTTGATATACTGGCTCCTACTGCCAGTTTCGCCAGCATTATAGAGCCTAGTTAATGAACAGAAAAGTCTGTTCTAGAACATGTCTTTTTATTTCTATGTCTCACTCATGATCCCACGTCATTAGTCTTCCATGGATATACCACAACATTTCTTAGATATCTGTGATGAATGATAGACGTCCAAATTTCCTTGTTATCAACAACCCAGCTACCTTGACTGAGTCTATCCACCTGTAATTCAGTCTTCCTCATTTCCTATGTTACTCAAATATTACTGTATTTTCTACTAAGTCATGTCTTCTAATGAAATGTCTAAAGTATAAAAGTGTCAGTTTAGTCATCTTGGCTTCTAGGAAGAGTTCTGGCTCAGTTTACTACTGGATACATTGCTTTGTCATTTGAGAAGCCCATAGTATCTACAGAACTCTCCTACACCACCACATTTCATATGAGTTGATTTTCTTCCTATTAGCTTTCTTCACTGTCCAACTTTCACAATCACACATAGAAACTGGAAATGCAATGGCATGGACAATCCTCACTTTAGTATTCAATGATATATCTTAATACTTCAGGATCTTATCTCGTTCCTTTATAGCTGCCCTTCCAAGTCCTAGTCTTCTGATTTCTTGACTGCAGTCTCCATTCTGATTAATGACTGAGCAAAGGTATGGAAAATTTTGAACTATTCAATGTCTACATTATCTACTTTGAAGTTATATACATCATATGTGGTCATTATTTTTGTTTTCTTAATATTCAACTGTAAACTTTCCTTTACACTTTCTTCTTTGAGTTTCTTCAATAGTTTCCTCAAGTTACTGTTATTTTCTGCTAGTATAGTATAGGTAGTAGTATTTGCACATCTGCCTCTTCCTCCAGTTTTCACACTTCCTTCCTCAGAGTCAAATCCAACTTTACATATGATATGTTCAGAATACCCTAAATTCATAGGGTAATAAAATGAAGCCTTGCCTGACCCCTTACCAAGTGGAAACCATTCTCTTTCTCTGTATTCTGTCCTAGCGCTGGCCTCTTGACCTAAGTACAGATTACATTTCAATACAATCAAATGTTGTGGCACGCACATTGATTTAAGAACTATTCATAGCTTTTCATGATCTTCACAATCAAAGATTTTGCTATAATTCATTGTCCTCTCTCAATCCAGGCAGTCAGCCAACACAGCACAGCTTTTAAGGTAAACAGCAGCAAACAGTTCAAGATGTGTTTCCTTATTTTTATGTAGTGAGCAAACAGACCAGAGACAAAACAAAGTTCAGCAAAATTCCCTGCAACATCAATACTTCAATGCACAGTCATTTCAATTCTAAGTCAGAGTTTAGAAGCATGGAAGGAGAAATGGTCAGTTAATCACCAATAAATTCAGGAGGGGAATGGCTGGGCTCTTATAAATCCACAGCTTAATTCAGCTGCTGCCTAATTAACTATTGTTTCCTATGAATTCATTGAGATCTGTGCACGCTTTCCTTTTGATGTCTACAGCCAGCAAAGGTGGGTATAGGTGAGTTATCTTCTGGGTCAGAAGGAGCAGGGCTCTCTGCTGGAGCTGGCATTGTCCTCTGTTCTGTCTCTTGGGTGGGTGATACTCTAATCTCCTGCTTAGAAGGTTCCACTGTTCCACTCTCAGTCAGAGTCCATTTCCATGTCCTGAAAGCAGGGCATGGCATCCATAAATCGGAGGCTGATTTTCTTCTGAAATTTTTTGGTGTGTCCCATAATCCAACATATGTTTGCAATATGATCTTTACTGCCTCATCCTTTTCTGAATGAAGCTCGGATATCTGGTATTTCTAACTCCATATATGATGAAAATCTTTGTTGTCTAATTTTGAGCATTGCTTTGCTTGCATGAGCAATCAATCCAATGGTCCAGTGGCTCCTGCATTCCTTGTTGTTCCCTTTCTTTGGAATTGGAATGTATAAGTGTTTCCAATCTATGGGCCAATTTCTTTGTTTCCATATTTTGATAGATTTTAGTTAAAACTCAAGTGAATTCTGTCTCTGTAGTTTAAAGCAGCTTGTTTGTTGTTCCATTTGTTCCTAGTGATTTTTTTCTCTCTCATAAGCAGTCTTAGCAGGGCTTCTGCTTCATTTCTGAATTGTTCATCAAATGGTTCTTCCTTGAAAGAATCTGATACCCTTTCATTTCTTTTACATATTTCTTCACTTCTTTCATATTTTCATATTTTTATTTCTTCATGATTATGTAGTATATCCCTATTCTACTTGCGGTGCCAGTCTTGGTTTACATTCCCCTTTGATTTCGCAGATTTTGTGCAAAAGGTCTCTCATTCTAGTTTTTTTGTTCTCTTCTTCTGTTTCTCTCCATTATTATCGTAGTTGTCTGTGCTTCTGTGTACAAGTCACTGAACAGTTGCATTCAAGGCTCTGACTCTGTTTCTGTCACCTTTTCATTTTGCTTCCAGTCTGTCCTTAACTTAATTTCCCCCGCTGCAGATAATGTCTTTTTCTGTTCTTCCTACACAATGTCTTTCTAAAGAATTCTTCCAACTTCTGGTCAATTAGGCTCAATTGTGCATTTTTAGAAAAACATTATATTGAAATTCTGCAGGGTGTTCTTCAGGTTGTATTTTGACAAAATGATTGATTTAGTGTTCTTCTTTAGATTTGCTATGATATATATATATATATATATATATATAATTATTATATTATTATTAGCTCATAGTCTATGCCACCATCTGCTCCTGATCTTCTTTTTGTAGAGTGAATGAAACTTCTCCATCTTCTGCTTACAATTATGAAGTCAATTTGATTTCTATATCAGCTATTGAATGACGTTCATGTACGCAGTTTCTTTTGGTTGACTGAAAAATGTGTTTGCAATGAACAAATTGCTGGCCTTGCAAAATTTAATCAGTTACTCTTCTGCTGCATTTCTTAGACAAAATTATCCAGTGATCTTTGGTTCTGTTGTTTCCCCTACTGATCATCATCAAAATGCTCTGTTTTAGTGTGTGACCAATTTCCTCCTGGACTCTGACAGAGAATCTTCCAATTTTTTCTTCTTCTGCCTCTGTGGTTGGCCTATTGACTTGGATTATGATTATTTGATGGATTTTCTCTGGAGTTTTATTGATGTCATTTGATCAGACTTTGTGCTGACTCCTTTTGTTACACCTCTCCTCATTATTAATGCTACCCATTTTCTTCTTAGATTTTTATATCTGTGGTAAAACACTGAGTAATTATCTGACTCAAAATGTCCCAATCCTGTCCACTTGAACCCAATCTCCCCAAATAAAGTGTACATATTCTATTTCTTATTTTACAATGTCCAGCTTCTCATGATTCATGCTTCTCGCATTCCATGCTCCTTATGGAGCTTTGGACTTTCCTTTCACCTCTGCAAATATCAACATCTGAATGTCCTTTCAGCTTGGGCCTAGTTGCACCATTAGCCACAGTACTATACAATTCGTTTCCTGCTCTTCTCCCATAGCAAATTGAATATCTTCTGACCTTGGAGACAGTCTTCTGACACTGTCTCTTATTTCCTTTTGGTTTGTCTCATTTTAGATTTTTCATGGAAAAAGGAATTCAATAGTGGTTTACTAGTAACTCCTGTGCAGTACTGACAAATGTTAGCTGTGGTGTCACTGCTCTGAGACATCCTCTGCCAGTGTCACCTCTCAGTACTGTTGCTACCCAGTTGCTATGGCATTAGTGGGATTTTTTTTCCATACCAGCAAAACTGTGGTGCTCACAGAATCTGGTTCATTACTTTGGCACTCTATTTTGAGACTGAGCCCTGAACAGAACAGAACAGAACAGAACAGAACAAAACAAAACAAAACACAACACACCCTTGTTTTGTTTCCACATAGTTTTATTATAAATAGTTTCCTTCATTTCAGTTAATCCTAATAAAGATATTGCCTAACTGCAGATTTTGAACATCTGGAAGCACTTTTGCTACTGAAAAAAATGTATCTGATCTATAATGTAATTTGCTGTCTATATGAACATTTTGTTTTATCCTAATTGCTATGCTAGCTGTCCTCTTGATGGTTTCTTGCAATTGCATTTATTGCAACTATTTTTTGGTTCAGTTAGGACCTGATTTTTACATTATATACTGTTTGTTACAAAACTATAGAGTTAATTAAAAGTCCCTTCACTCCCTTATTTTAACTTAAATTGATATTTCTGAATGACAATATCACATCGGTCCCCTGAATCAACACCTCTGGGTTAACAGCTACCAGTCCTAATTTTGTATCATCTGCAGATTTCTTAATCATGTCCGGTATTCCATCATTCAAGTCATTTTGTATGTTAAAGAACAACAGCCCCAGGGAGAACCCTGAGGCACCCCCACAGTCATGTTTTCTCCAGGATTAATAAGCACCGTTGGTGAGCATTGGTCCATCAACTGGTTACAAAATTTACTGAATAGTAATATTGTCCAACCTACATGTTATCAGTGTAAGAATATCATGAAAATATTTCTCAAAATGCTTATTGAATCAAGATCTACTATATCCACAGCCTTATTCAGATCTATCAAGCTTGTAGCTGTTTTGTGAGAGGAACAATGGAAAAAAGTGGATGAGAGAGGTGGATAAAGATTAGTCTGGTGTGAGTTGTTCATAAGAAACCCATGCTAGGTTTAAAAATCACAACATTTCTTTCTATATGCTAATAGATTGTCTGTTTCATTGCATGTTCTAAAATCTTTCTTCATAGTAAGGTTAAGCTGATTGGTTGGTCATTGCTTGGGTCCACTTTTTGTCCTCTTTTGTAGATAAGAACATTATCCTCCTGCTGGGATGTCTTTCATTCTCCAAAAAAATCTCCATCAATACTTTCTCTGACAATACATCTGCAAGTTTCTTTGGTATGGCTGAAGGCAATTCATCTGTTCCTGGAACACTGAATTTACTTTGAGTAACTAGGTATTCCTATACTACTCTTTTACCTATTGTAAGTTGCATTTCCCTTATTCTATCATTTGTTCTGTTTCCAACAGGTTGATCACAGTTTATCTTTCAGAAAAAGACCAAGGCCATTTAGGTGTTGAGCAGTTCCACCCTCTCTCTGTCCCCATTAGTATTTCACCATCTTCTCTATAAAGTGTTCCTACCATTTTGTTGTTCTTATTCAGACTCTGAACATAACAAAACAAATCGAAAGCAACAGAACTTTTAATTACTTTTAACTTCTCCAAGAAGCCTGAACTTTTTCTTAGCTTTAGTTTTTCTAGTTTTCTTCCTTAAAAAACTGACAATTGGTTTGAATTTCTTTTTGGTAATGTTCCTCTTCTTCACTGCCTTGTGGCTGTCCCTGAATTCTTCAGACACCTCTCACTTTTCTTTCTCATTGGAATTGCTTGGAATCGTATCTTCTGTTTCTCACCTTTAAGAAACTTTCATTTGTCATGAACTCTCTTCCCTTTCAAAATTTCTCACAACGGCTGGGGATACTGAAATCAGTTTTCTTAAATTCCAGAACTCACATATAACTATAATGTACTTCTTTGTTCCTCTCTAAAACAAATTACAAAACAACACGCTCAGTCCTCCTCAATGTCCCCACTTCTTCTGCTACATTCATGAGTTTTTTTCCCCTCCTGTTAGTTATGATAAGGCCCAAGACCATTGACCTCCTTGTTCCCTTCTGTACCTTCTGGAAAATGAAACTATTAAAAGGACAAGTGAGGAATGTATTGCCCTTAGTTTCCCATCAAAATCATGTGTATGTGTGTGATGTCTTCTATTGCTACTATTTTTCTTAATGTTTCATCATCTGTTCTGGAAAAGCAACATCCAAGCATTTGGGATTGGCTTCATAGTCATTCCAGTGATATTTTCCTCCTCTCCAATTTTTAGTGAAATATTCTCAACTTGCTTTCCATGTTTTAGATCATGGATCTGCTCACATGGTTACATTCTTTGACACATAATGCTCTCTTCTTTTCCTGGTTTGTTTCATTTCTTTTACTATGTTCCAATCATTAGGTGCATCCCACCAGGTTTCAGTGATGTCTGTTAAATCACACTTTCCTTCTTGTATTAAGAATTTGAGTTCATCATGTTTATTTCCCATACTCTGTGCATTAATGTAGCAATTTTTATTTATATAAGTGACTCTTGTCACTTTTCAAAAATTTGTGGGAGCAGCTATATAGAACTACTGGCTGCTAGCTCAACCTTCCACTAAATCATACATTGACCATATTCACAGGTGCTGTAACACCACCTGGAAACTGGCCAGTAGCCTGTGGAACTCTCAGGGATGCTAACCCCTGAGTGACAGACAGACAGACAGACACACACACACACACAGGTGTGCATGTGTGTGTATTCTACTTCACTACATATGACCTATAGTGTAGGTAGACTATTGGGTAATAGGCCACAGTGTTATAAATATTTATCTTTCAGTTCAAAATCCTTTAGTGTTTCATGTATCTCATGTATGTGGTGAAAAAATGGTTAAGCATGCATGGGCATGCATGATGAAGAATGAGATATATGATCTAGGGAGAGCCTTGTGGTAGAGTGGTTTGAGTATTGGACTAGGACTTTCGGAGGCCAGGGTTCAAATTCTTGTTCAGCCATGGAGATCAGCAAGTCACACACACTTAGAGGAAGGCAATGGCCAACTTATTCTAAATAAATCTTGCCAATAAAATGCTTATGGGGTAAACCATCAGCTAGAGTCTATTTGAAGCACATAACAACAATGTATGGGTTAGGCTCAGAGAGAGAGAATGAATAAACTCACAGGATCTCATCTCAACTTAAGCCTTTGTTGGAGAAAGTTGTTCATTTGGGGGATGGTGATGGTGATGATGGATGCCATCAACTTGCTTTGACTCTACTTTGATGTGGAAGAAATGGAATAACCTGGATGGGGACATACCTACTTCCCTTATCTGAGCTGATAGTAATGGAATGCTTAGCTGATGTAGTTATAGTTGTAATCTTTGCAAACTCACATGACTCCATCACTGAAATTTTAATAAAAATATTATAGAAAGTATGTTCATATATGAAAAAATATGACAAAAATAACACTCGGACACAAATAGGGCCTTGCTTTAAACTTCAGGTTCAATATATTATAACAAATTGTATATGTATCAGAATGTATCAGGCAATGTATCAGAACGGAGGCAACATGAGTCACATGTTTTGCACTGCATTTCTACATGCTGTCTAATTGTAGTTTTCATGGTACATCATGCTGAAGTCTGCAAGTGAGTGAAGAATACTCTGCTATATTTTACTTTGATGAACTCTTACATACAGATACCTGGCTGGAAGTCACCTTGAACTCAATGGGGGTTACATCTGAGGGTGCAGGAAAATTTCAATATGTTATTCTGTTCAATTTTTACAATGTTCTTTTTTCAGTGATATGTGAAATTGGAACACAGCTGCAAGTAACCAGGAAAAAAGTATTTATAGAAACATTAATAGAAAACACAGAAGATGTGAAGATGGCAGGAGGTTTATATATTTTGAGGGCATTTCCAGCGGATGTGTAGAGAGAGAAATGGAGAGAAAAGAATGAAGCAAAATAAAGCTATCATTCATAGGTAAACACAGTAAAGACTTTGAAATTTAGAGTGCCATGTTGTTAAGTGATGGTTGTAATGGAGTACTGAATATTACAGAAAATTAAGTGTGAAGTGTACAAATCTTATTTACACGGCCTTTATGTATAAACATAAAATACTGTTATTATGTTCTCTACTTCACATTTTCAGCTCAAAATAAATGTCTGGGTTTATTCAGAACTGTCACCAGACTTTGGCCAACCATTTATCATTTATTTTACACAAGGATAGTTCATTAACGATGACTCAGCTTAGATATACTGAATGTGTTGGTTCTTCGTGATGAATTATGCTTTTGTAAAACAAACAATACCAATGAACTGGTAAGAAGTTTTTAAAAAGGGACAAATAAAGAGAATAGTTTAGGCTTAAGCATGTGTCTAGTAATGTGTCTTCAAGCCACCTGTCAACCTATGGGGGTCCCATGAGTTTCATAGGGTTTTCTTAAGCAAGAAATACTTGGAGGTGGTTTTGCCAGTTTCTACAGCTGAAATATAGCTTACAGAACCTGGTATTCATTAATGGTCTCCAATCTAAATACTAACCAGGGCTGACCCTGCTTGGTTTCCAAGATCAGAAGATAGGATCTGGTGCCTTTAGGCAGTTCAAGCCCTAGGGTTAACCACAGAGAGGTGGAGAAATATCTCTAGGGTTACAGATATATAAGCTGACATGCCCTGAAAAAGGATGGCCATTTGTAAGATACACTACCAATGTAGTGTATCTTACAGATGGCCATCCTCTTTCAGGGCATGTCAGCTTATGTATCTTGTTTCTTAGGCAGCTTATGCCCACTTTAAATGTTAGTGGCTTTAATATTGCACTTTACTAGAAAATATGTATACCATCAAACATGTAATACTTCTTTAGTTAACAAGAGGAAGAAAATGTCATAGACATGTTTAATATATTGAGTGAAATTAAGTGATGTCCATCCACCAATATATCACTCATCAAAACTACAATGAATCCTCTTCTGCAGCACTTGTGCATCCAACATATCTGTTCACTGGGAGGTTCCTGTGTTAGTTTAGGAATGTAGGAGAAGGAGAGGTAGGTGAAGCCCAATTATGTGAGCCCAAGCCTGCCTGCATAACAGTGGGCTTCATTTATACAGAACATCTTCAGTGCTTCTTTGAAGAAGGGAACTTCTTGCTAAACAATCTTAAGAAGATGAAGGTGTGCATTATCATTTTTCAGTTTATTCTATTGACCTGAAGGTCTGGGTTGCTTTTAATTAAAATCTTTTTTCATTGTCTGAACTGTATAGTTATTTGTAATTAACCTTTCTTTTCCTTTTCAGAAACTATTTAAAAAGAAACCCACTGAAAATATATTTTGTATATATTGTAATTGCACTTTTAATATAAGTAGGTAATCACTTTTTTGTTTAATAGTTAATTGCTAGCACCTTAAACAAAGTCTCTGAATGATGCTTCAAAAGACATGCCAAAAGGCTGATTATGGTGTAAGACACAGGTGAATATCTACCCCTTTTGATACACATACAACTTCTTTATAGCACCTATGAAAGTGTGTGTGCAACTGTGAGCATTTATGGGGGAGAATATTGGCTTTCAGGGGCCAAGTTCAAAGAACTTTCAGACATGCAATGATAGTGAATTAAAAGAAAACATTTGTAGTAAAGAAAAGGGAGGAAAATATCCCAAGGAGCAGTTCAGTTTCCTCACTAGCCCAGAAGTATTCCCTGTGTTATTTTGGGGGAAAAATAGCCTACAGATGCATGAGGCAGTATCCTTTACAGGCAACATTTTTAGGGGAAGAAAAGACAAGTGATCCCATTGGAATGATCTAGTATCATCCCTTTGTGACATTTCTCCTAAATTTCAAAAAAGGAATTCTGCCAGGTTGCTGAGGGTAGCAAAACCATCACTGAAGTGGTAAAGCAGCAAAGAATAAAGGGAAAGACTCTGACCACTTTGTCTTTAAAATAATGCCTACTGTCATCTGAAGTTCTCACATTTCACCTTCCTCCATATTAATCCAATGTTTGAGACACATGTTTGCCTCTGCCACAAATAAATTAAAATAGTCTGAGCTGAATATTTTGGCCTGGGGCAGCACTGCTGTGGTAAACAATGAAATGAAGCAGAAAGAGAGCCAGAAGAAATAGGAGCCATGGCACCCACTGAAACATTTATCTGTTCCCCATGATGGGATAAGGGAACCACTGAAGGCTGGTAAAATTGCACACATATACAACTGGGCCAAAAAAATTCTGGCCTGCACTGAATTGTAAACTGTCTGGAAGTGCAAACACTGAAGGATGGGATTCAAATTCTTAAATAAATAAGCCTTTAAAATAAATGGAAGCTGGAAGGAGATTTGCATATAGTCCTGGCAGGAATGACAAAAACAAAACACAAATACAAAACACAAGGTTTTAATGAATCCAACAGGACCTCCGTGCATTCAGTTATTGTACTTGCATGCAATGATCCTGAACTCTCTGTGTTATACATTCTTCCACTTAGAAAACAAATATATATGTAGTATTTGAAAGCAGAAGGGAAGAATAGAATTGGGAAGTTAAATTTAATTGAACAAATTGGCATCTTTCATTCTAGGAAGATAAAAACGAATAATACATGCTCTGTGACTTTGATTTTAATATACTAGGATTCCAAAAATTCATTTGCTGTGTGATTTTTCAGTGTTTTCTGTTGTTAATCAACAACACATTTATTACTGAGCTAATTCCACTAATCCTTAATCTTATGGTCTGAAATCAAACTGTTGCATCTGAGGATCTGAGTTCTGCATCCAGTAAAATTCTAATTAGTCTTGGTTTATATTTTTTAGAAAAAAAGACATTCATCTGATGTTGTAATTCATGGCATTTCTGCATTTCTCATTCACATTTGAGCCAAATGATGGATCTCCCTAAAGGTTCTCAAGCTCCCAAGCAGATATAAAAGGACAGTGAACAATCCCTCGACAAGATATACTTTTAATATTGTTTCTCTGGCTCTGTTTGATTTCTAGACCATATAATCATTGAATCATGTTTAGTATATCAAATGATGGGAACTAATCTAGGTCTGGGATAGGAAACTTGCTCCTATGAGACACATACAGTCTTAGCCAAGTTCTGTATATCTCTCCATCCTCTTGTTGATTCATTCTTGTGCTCCAGACTGGCCAGCTAAAAATTATTTCTTTTCACATTGTGTAGGGGTGGGGTTGGGATGTTCATGATGAAGACAAGAGGCAGAGAAAGGATGATCCAGAACAGGGAGAGTGAGAAATATGCAGTCCTGAAGTTCTGCAAAGTCTCACTACATTAACTTTTCTTGAAGGTCATTTGACCACCATAGCCAAATGTCTGTCCATCTTGATACAACATGGGTGATGTTATTGGATTCTAAATCCTATCAACCCCAACCAGCATGTTTAATACTGGTTGGGGTTGTCAGATAGGGCATCTCAGAAGCATTTACTCTAGGAGTGGAAATAGTATTTGAAAAAAAATTAAAAGGAAGTTTGAAAAAAAACCCACATTTCTTCAAATATTGAGAAACCCTGATGACAAGAACCCTTGAATGATGAGAATCTTCACAGTTTGGGAGTTATTCTGCATGAAATTTGCATGTTTCCTTTTTCTGCACAGGCAACAATATTTTGTGCCAAATTGTGAACAGACTTTCAACAGTTTTTTTTTTTTTTTTTTAAAAAAACTTTCTTGCAGCAGGAAGAAAATTGCTAAAATTATTCATTGCTTCAATTCAGGAAAAAACTTGGTAAAAAATTGCTTTTCTAATTCACTCACCCCAGAGCTGTTTAGCTGTAGAGAAGCAAAAAAATGGTGTACAGTGTATCCATCTATTCTCCCCCATGTAATCAGTTCTCAAGAGAGGCAACCATCCCTGGGCCATGAGAGTCACAGACTGGTAAGCTGCCAACTATATACTTAGCCTGCGTGGCTGCCAAACTGAACACCTCCATCAACCCCCACATGGACTTACAAACAATCCCATGTAATTTTGCTGGCAGACCTTTCTGCTACACTAGTTCTCAGTGAGATCTGGGCCTTTGATTCCATGTTTCTTAATCCTGCCATCTTACCATACATTTCAGCTTCTATGGTAAGTTAAAAGAAATGTTGACTCTGTTTCATAGAACAGTCGAACTCCCTCATTATTATTTATAAGAAGAGGAGACTTTCCTTTCCGTAATGTGCAATTTATTGTTTGTTTGATGCTGTTCTGGCCCTGGCAGGTGCGGCTACAAGACAGAATTCAATTTCCTGTTCGTCCGCTACAACATGCAATTTTCAAGCTTTCTGTTTGTGTCAATGGGTCTTAAAAAGCAATCTCTTTGTCTTGGTCTTCATGCCATGTATTTGGGGTTGCACATTTCCTAGCAGTGGTATCACTGCTGATGTGTGTGACAGATTGTACTGTTGGCAGTCTATATTCCATTCTCACTGCAGATAAGAGGATGCTTTTTCGCATCTAAAGAAAACTTCTCTGCCAAGTGCTTTGACTCTTTCATTTCATTTCCCTGACACTTTAGCTCTGTTTGTTCCCTCACCCAGCAACCTCCTCTAAAATATTTGACTGAATGCCTTTTCTCTATAAGTCTAATGATTTTGTAAGGAAGTGATTAATTTCTTAAAGCCCGGAGCTTTTCCCTCCTTTCAGCTTAAATGTGATTGACCACAAAATTCTGATCCCTTTTCCCCAGTTGCATGATGTATTCACTGCCAGGTCATATTTTAGATCAGAGGTGAGGAAAGTGTGGCATGTGGGTCATGTAAAAGCCCCATAGCCCTTGTGAGACCATTACATCTGCCCACCTCTTCTCACATTTCTTTGACTTAAACTAAAGTTTACAAGGCTCTTCAAATGCCATAGAGGGCACAGAAGGCAATTACATGGTAACTTGATCTCCCATACCTCAAAAGAAAAAAAAGCCAATATGAGTACAGGAGGCACAACAAGAGTTTGTGATGATTCCTGATCTATATCATTGCAAACTGGGGAAAATTCATGTATGAATGCACCAGAGAAAGAAAATGCCTGCACATTGATAGTGGGTTCAACAATGTAAAACTAAAAAGGGGAAGAAAAAAAAAGGAGAGGGAGGGGAAGAAAATGAATGTAGTAGCATACTTTAGCATGCATATTTGTGGCTATTAATCCACTTCTTGAGATGCAGTGGATTGGTCTCTATGAAATTCATGCTAAAATAAGACTAGTCAGTCTTAAAGGGTTGCTACAGTCCTCTCTCCCAACTCAATACTCTTCTTTTTATGCTGCCAGAGACTTATACAGCTACTTCAAAAACTAGTGTAAAACTAAGTCCCAGTCACTCTTAGGTAAATGCATATGGGATTGCAGTCAGCAATCTTAGTGGGAACCCTATGAAATCAGTGATTTACTAAACATGTAAGGACTATGTATTCCAATATGGATATTCCATAGGGGCATAAAATACTCTTAGCACTTGGTGGTAGTATTGATTACTTGATGGCTCACTTTGTTATTGTCTTCCATCATCTCATATAATATTGTTGTTGTAATATCCTGCTTTTTCCCAAAATTGGGATTCAAAGCAGCTCACAATTTAAAAGAACCATACAATTAAAAATACACAAAAATGAACATTAAAATAGAATTAAACTATTTGCAATATTAAAGCTAGTCACACCTTGGTTAAAAGAATAAAACACAATCTAAAAAGGTTAAAAGCTCTTGAAGGCATTTCAGTTAAAACAATGTAGTCCATTCTTTAAAACCTTTCTCTTTTAAAAGCCTGCTGAACAAAACTGTTTTAGCCTGCTAAAAGAAGGACAGCAAGGAGGGAACCATTCTGTCTTCCCTGGGAAGGGAGTTTCAGAGTCCAGGAGCAGACATTGAGAAGGCCCTCTCTTATATTCCCACCAAACTTCTGATGGTGATGGTAGGAGTGAGAGATGGACCTCTCCTGATGTTCTCAGAGCTCAGACCGGCACATTCAGAGAGATAGAGGCAGTCAAATAGCCTGGACGTGAGCCATATAAGGCTTTAAAGGTGATAACCTGAACATTGAATTATCCCATTGTTACCACCGTGAACTGGCCTAGTTTTTGGTAACCTTTAGATATCATTTTGATATCACAATTTGGCCCTGTTCAGCCACCAGCCAAGTGTTTGTGAGGCCGCCGAACAACCACGACGCTAGGTATGGCTGTTAAATGCTGAATCACTTCTGTTTACACCTAAGCAAGCCAGAAACTGCCAGATCTGCTTTAGGAGATCTCCCGAAACAAACACCTTCATTACAGATGTGCATCAAAACAAAGAGACCTCCACCTCGAGTGGGCACCCTGGTGAGCTGAGTGCTTAAGTGCCAAGCTAGCTGCATTTACATACTGGCCATACTATTGTCAATTCGGACCCTAACACAATCATGTAAATTCTGACCTTTTGGAGGCATTGTCTCCAGCCCAAAATTCATTGTTTTCGCCCAAGCCCAGACTAGCCCATGGTCATTCTTTCCCTGATAAAAACCCCCGGTCCCAAGAGCTCCTCGGATCTCTCTCTGGACCACCCGTTTGGACTACCTTGCTGCCACTTCATTCTGCGAGCTCCCCTCGGCTGCCATGCCGAGTTTCCTTCTCTTCAATTGAACCTCTTCAGGACTACGAGAAAGGTGGTATATCACCCATTTCCCTCAAACTCTCTTTTCCATTTCTTAGTTAGCTGTGAGTTTGTGTTTTCTTATTAATTTGCCTGTTTGTTAATAAATATTACTGTTGCTATTTCAACTGCCTGACTGTTCACTGACCCGATGCTGTATACATTGGGTAAAAGATCCCCACTAAGTTACCCTGCCTCTCGTTAGCTTAGAGAGTGCTCGAGTTAATTTCTCCATCTTGCTTGATTTGTTTGGTCACCTGGGCTCCCCTCACAGGACCCCCAGCTCTCAGGGTAACAGAGCGGTAGAGCAACGTGGGCAACCCCGGTACCCCTAATTTGAGAAGGAGTCGTGAACCTCCTCAAATCGGGCGGTACTGACTTAGGGAACGGTCAATTGAGCTGTTTTAGTAAACCGGTAGGCAAGTTAGCATGTGCGTGACTTCTGTTTGTGTGTGCAGTAATTCTATCGGGTGGATATCTGTACCTCTCTCTTGTTTTGTCCTGGGAACCACCTCCACATCTTGGGTCTATCGTGGGCTGGGATTGTATGTGTTTTAGGCCTAGAATGTCAGGAACAGTCCACATACATCCAACATCTTAGCGGCAAGGCACATGAACAGTACGGAAGGAGGAGCCCCCACTCTTTTTGCTGTCCCCTTGTGAGGTTACCCCTTTGGTTTGGCTTGTTGGTATTGGAGAAGGCGTGGGTGAGTCCCAGCTTCTCAAATTTTGGGGTGTGTCCCGATTTGCCGGCTTGTTAGGTACGGGTCGTGAGTCCTGACCTAGCTTTAGGGTTTTTAGCAGTTTAGCTTGAGGTAGAGGAAGGTACCCCTCACCCAGAAAACCAGTTAGAAGTGGTTCGGTTTTGGGTTCCTTGTCGCTTTTTCCCTTCTGCTTGGCCAGGCAGTGCTGTAAGTTCCATTGGGTTCATTACCCCCCTTCAGGAGACGCTCCGGAGGGTTCCCTGGGCCTCGTGTGGCCTCCTCGTCCCTGAACCGTTGGCCTCGTCCTTTTGTTTTCAGTGCTGATGAGGTGAAGAACCCGGCCTGAGTGTACAAAAGTGATTTTCGGCAGACTGGAGATTGGTTCCTTTCCCTCTCCCCTAGAGAAGTTCCAGAGAGTTCATTTTCCGTTAGCTCCCCCAGGGGCCTCGTGTGGCCTCCCTGTCCCTCCAGGTCCCGGTCCCACATTTGTGTAGGAAATTGTTGTTGTTGTTGTGTTTTTGGTAGAAATGGCTAAGGAGAGCCCCATTGTTGTTAAGGACCTCATGTGTGAGGAAGAGGTCTGAGGGAAACTGGAGAGATGGGTTTTGAGTAAGGGAAAATGCCTCTGGAAGGACTCTGTCTTCCAGATGGTCGATCCTTTTACCTCTCTCTGTGAAGCGTACACCCTAGAGTGTATATCAAAGAACCCATTCAGGCCTTCGAAGGATTCATTGGTAGCTTGGGGACTTTGGCTTGCGGCCAGAGACACTAGCAGTGCCCTAGTTGAGACCCGTGGAAAGCTAGCAGAAGTGGAAAGGGAGAATGCCCGGCTTCATGCTGAGATCGAGACCTTACGAGCAGACAAGGTAACTTTTGTGTCCATTGCGCAGGCCTCTGCACAGAAGCTTAGTGAAGTCACCCTAGCTACCCAGACTTGGGAAGAGAAAGCCCATGCCTTAGAGGCTGAGCTTGATCATGCCCGGTCTGTGGCTCGATTCATGGTTGGGCAGGTCAAGGAACAGCAAGAGGCTGTTAGTCATGCAGCCTGCCATAAGCAGATTGCTGCACTGGAAAGTCAGCTCCAAACTGATTTCGGCTGTGTGTCCAGAGCTGCTCTCGAGTTTTACCACAGATTTGTCTGAGGACATATTGCCAGCAGACGCCCTGGCTTCCTCTTCTCACAGTCCAGACTGGGATGCCCCTAAGGTGCCAGTCCACCCTGTTGAGACCAAGTCCACGACACGCAGGGCCGTCCCCGCTACGGAAGGTAGTTCAGAAACCCAGGAGATGCAGTTCACTGAGACTAGGGTACCCTGGCATGCAACTGAGGTGAAGGCAATTGCAGATCAGTTGAGTCCTCTGAATCGGTCTACTGGCACCATGTGGCTAAACACAGTGACACATTCTCACCCAACAGCCAACGGCCAGGACCTGACCCAATTGGCCCGTCTTTGCATGCCCCCTTCACAGCTCCCTACCCTTGAATCAGCCGTGGCAGCTTGAGGCCTGGTTAGGCTCGAGGCACACGACTGGATGCGAGAGGTGGTGAGGATCCTTTGGCCTGGACAGAGTGCGAGTGTGCTCTATGTCATGGAGTAGCAGGGTCCTTGTGAGAATTCTGAGGCTTACGTGGCACAGAAGCAGCTATTCTGGCTGAAAAGGTACCTCTGATGCCTTGTGGGTACAATTTTGATCACGTTGAGTTCAAGACTCTGTTGTACGGAGGCTTGAACCGCAAGACGAGGTTGACCCTGGGCTTGGTGGACCCAGCCACGACATGTTGGGAAGAGCTTGGGAACAATCTCTACTGATCTATTATGAGAGACTGACTCCCTACGTCCTTCCTCAAAGGCCCATAGAAAGGAACCCAGAAACTGGGAACCCGTATCGGAGGTGACATACTCCAGTTACGGACCCCATTCCCAGCACAGAAAGTCTGCACAGAATTCCGTTCCACGAGGGAACTGGAATTCACGCCCCACTCCCAGACAGGACAGGCAGTGGCAGGGAAGGGACTCCCGCAGTCAGCCCACTGCCCCCAAACCGTCTCCTGAGTCTGGTCCTCCCCGGGAAACGTCTGGTAGGTACGATTCCACGACCCAGGCATATTCCACGATAGAGCCAGAATCTGGAGCATGTTACGTCACTGCAGACTGGACATGACCCAGTTCAATAGGCGCCCCACATCGGAGCTTCTTGAAGCTCTAGATAAACAGTTGGCAGTGGGTGGTGGACAGCCGGTTCAGGCTGTGACGAACGGCCCACCTCTGTCTGGACACTACCCGACTTTGGACTTTAAGGATTAGAGGTGCCCTCAGTCTAGGAAGCTTCCCCGCAACGTTGTGGCCAAGTTGCGGCCAGACAAGTGAGGAAGATTCTGGGTGAAGGCAGGCGTAGGGACTGAGGGGGGAAAGACTCCTGCCACCCTGTTAGTAGATTCTGGTGCAGCCTTGAATGTACTGCACCCCAAATTGGTCAAACGTGGTGAACCCACACCCGAGCATGTCCAGCTCTCTGGATATGGTGGGGGGGGTCACCTTGCCCGAGCTTGGAAGGACATCCTGATGTCCATAAAGACATTTCGTTTGCAGCTTGGGGCTTGTGAGAACCGTGGCGAGGATGATGGCCTTTTGGGTATCGGTTTCCTGCGGGGAAACAAGCTCACTGTTGATTACGCAAACAGATTTCTATGGAAGTTAGACCAGGGACTAGGAGAGATTTTGGCCATGCACCACTGTGCCGCCATCAAGGCTCCCGCCCCCGTACATTGCTTGACTAGTGAACCTTGGGTAAAGGCTTTCCCGGAGGTCTGGATTAAAAATAAAATCGAGTGTGGGACTGTAAAGAAGGCTTGTGTCCTGATAGAGGGCTGAGATCCCCTGCCTCAAAAGCTGTACAAATACCCGGCTGAGGCAGAAGAAGGCATTGGGAAAACCATGGAGGGGCTTCTCCAATGGGATGTAATTACCCCAATGCAATCCATCTGTAATGCACCTTTGTGGTCGGTCTTAAAATCAGACGGTAAAATGTGGAGGATGACCGTAGATTTTAGGACTTTAAACTCTGTGACTCCTCCTGTGGCACCGGTTGTGGGAAAGTACAATGAAGTCCTGTCTGCCATTGCAGCAGGAGCTAAATATTATAGTGTCATTGATTTGGCCAACGCTTTTCATTCAATCCCTCTTCACGAGGCATGTTGGTATAAATTTGCATTCACATTCCGGAGCCAACAGTATGTGTTTAAACGCATGCCCCAGGGCTTCCATTCCAGTCCGAGTATTTGCAATGTGCATGTGGTTGGAACAAGCTGCCATCAGCTTCACGGTCCCATGTCTTATCCTACGTGGACGACATTTTGGTTCATTCAGCCTCCGAGGAAAAGACACGGGAAATCACCCAGGAGGTGTTAGAAATCATTTGGGACACTGGCTTTAAGGCGAATAGGGAAAAGGCTCAGCTGGTGTCCACTGAGGTAAAATATCTAGGTCTTTGTCTCGGCACTGACGGTCGCATCCCCGACGCACAATGGGTGGAGGTGATCACAAAGTTGCCAGCCCCCACAGATGTGCACTCCCAATGTTCTCTACTGGGAACATTCGATTTTTCTAGGGACTTCATAGGGTCATTCGCTGCCAAAGCAAAGCCTCTGTACACCCTATTAAAGAAAAACACTGAGTGGAACTGAGGACCTGCTCAGCAGCAGGTGTTTGCACAGTTTAAAGAGGATTTAATGAAGGCACCCGCTTTGGCGCACCCCAACATGGCTAAGCCATTCCTTATTCAGTTAGCCACCTCTGACAGGAGCATAGGAGCGGTCCTATCACAATAACAGACTGGCACTCAGCATGTGATAGCTTATGCTTCCAAAAATCTGGATCCACACGAGACCAAATTTAGTCCCTGTGAAAAGACCTGTCTTGCTCTCATTTGGGCTCTAACACGCTGGGAGTTTATGATTGGAGGCATCCACATGGTTGTCCAGACCTCTCACATGCCTCTGAAGTACATTCTGTCTGGGCAGGTCCAGAATGGCCAGGTGTCTAACGCCTGTATTGCTAACTGGACTGTGTCCCTGGTGTCACATGGGGTGGATTTCCATATGGACCCACCAGCTCCATATGGTCTTATTGTGACCGGAGGCATGCATGAGTGCCCTTTACCACCCTTGAATTTCAGTAATTGGCCAGTGGAATGGGGAGCATCCCTTGAGGAAGCTCAGTTGCAGGGCTTTGTGTGCTGGTTTTGTGATAGATCCTCCATGCACATGGACAGTAGCCCACGGACGGGCTATGGAGCGATCCGCATCACAGACTCCTTCACTCTAAAGCGAAAAGCCCAACCACACTCCAGCCAAGTGGCGGAGGTAGAAGCTCTGAAAGCTATTTTGGAGCACGAGCCGCTTGACTGCCCCCTGGCAATCTATAAAGATTCAGACTGGACAGCTAAGGCTGCAACCGTCTGGTTACCAATCTGGCTCCAAAATGACCTGAAAACATCTGATGGGAAGCCCATTGCCCATCTAGAGAAATAGGTCCGTATTGCAGCCCAAATTGAGGAACGGGTTGCCCCTACATGGGTAGCTCACGTCAGAGGACACCAGAGAAAGGGTACGGCTACCTGTATATGGAACACCAGGGCTGATGCCATAGCTAAGGATGCAGCTTCGCAGACAATGGGACCCCCATCGCCGCTATTAATGTGAACCCCAAGGAGCAGTTGATCCCTCCCATGTTTGATCTAGAGTTCTTACAAAAGGGAGACTCTGAGATCTTGGACTTGGCCAAGAAGGGCTCAGACGAGTCTGGCTGGCTAAAGATCTCCCAGTCGGATGGAGTGTACTGGGCAATCAATGACAGTCGCCAGCGCCACTGGATCGTGCCGAGGGACCTCCGTAGTGACATCAGCCAGTTTGTGCATGAACAGGGACACTGAGGGCGTGAGATAACTATGGATCGGGTTCGGGACACCGGGTGGTGGCCACGGGTTAGGCAGGACGTCTACCAGTGGGTGGATAACTGCTTGGCTTGCGCTATGGTCCATGCTGACCCCTCCGGTCCCAAGGCTCCCATCCAGCACCAACACATCGAGGATCCTTGGTTGTGCGTCCAAATAGATTTCATAGGTCCGCTTCCGCCCACCCCTCATGGAAACAAATATTGCCTCACGATCATCTATCCCTTCAGCAAGTGGATCGAGGCCTTCCCTTGCCGGGACAGTACTACGAGCATGGCAGCACACTTGCTTTTTAACAATGTTTGGGCACAGTGGGGAGTGTTGCGGGACCTTGACTCAGATGCCAGGCCCCACTTCACCAGTGAGGTCACCCGAGAACTGTGCAAGGCCCTGGGCATTCACCAGCATTTTCACATCGCCCACCATCCACAAAGTTCAGGACATGTCAAGAGGACGAACCACTCTCTGAAGGAAGCCCTTCAGAAAATGGTACGCTCCTCCGGCAAGAATTGGGACACCAAGCTGCCCATCATCTTGATGGCCTTTAGAGGCACGGTAGCGTCCCATGGATTCACGCTGCACATGGTGATGACTGGGTGGAAGATGATGCTGCCCGAGGCATTTTGGATTGATACGGGTCTCCCCTCCGAGTTGGAACTGGTGGTTCTCAACAACGAGTGGGTCAAGAATTTAGTCATTCATCTCAGCCAGATACACCAACAGGTCACTGCCTAGCTGGGCAAGAACCTGCTCAAAATGGATAAGAGGTTGGGATGAGTCCATCGCCCCTGCAAGTGGAAGGAAAGTCAGTTGGTCCTCAATAGAAACTTCTATAGGGACAAGCACTCCCTTGCTGCCAGGTGGGTCGGTCCTGTCCCCATTGTGAAATGGATCTCACCCGCAGTTTACCAGGTGAGAATCCCACGGAAGAGAGGAAACTGGTTCAAGTTCTTCCATGTCTCCCAGTTGAAAGAGTGGAAGGGCCAGCCAGTCAAACCCAAAGGGATCACAGAAGTAGAGTTACCAGACGAGGGTGCGGGAAGACTCCCATCAGTGTAATTGCCCCTCAAGTGTCTTTAAATTATAAGGAGATGCCAATTGTGAACTTGTTGGAGACGTTTGTCTCCATATATGAGGCGTTCGACAATGGTTGAGCAGCCCCCGATTTGCGGAGTGGAGATGGAGTGGCGACCCCTCCAAGCTCCCAGACTCTATAGATAGTTGTGCCTTGTATATAGTTTTGCTTGGTGTTGTCTAACTTGCCTTCCCCCCCTTGATAGCTATTTCTTTCTCTTTCACCAGTTTGGGTGGGAGACCAAGTAGGGTTCCCCAGGTTCTGAGGTGCATCAGGCCTACAGAGTCAGCCCTGATTACCCTGAGTAAGGGTATGAGTCCGACTGGGACACCTGCCATCCCTGACATTGAGGGATGGTCTTGTGCAATGGCATCCCTGGGAAGCATGGGCGAGACAACGAGGGTCTGACGACCCTCTCAGTAGAACCAGGTCTGACTCTGGAGTACTGGTCTACAGCCCAGAATGGTTTCCACTGTGGAGAGACCTCTCTCCCCTTTCTTTTGCGTGCTTGGACTGTTAGGGTGAGAATAGTCTTGGCCGCTCCTTAGTGTGCAACGCAATTCGGCCATACATTCCAAAAGTGTATGTCCACTCTCCGATGCCCCATAAGGGCCGTAGACCCACATAATTGGCAAGACGCTTGGCCCCAGTGCATTGTCTCCAATTTGCATATGTTAATAGAATATTTGCATAGGTAGGCCCATCCATCCTGCACAATCTCCGGTAGCGTCAACGTCTGCTCTGGTAATGAGCAAGTGTAGCCTGTGCTTGCCTCAGAATTGGTTTCATTTCTGTCTTTCAACTGATTCAGGAACCCTCGCCACCAGGTGAAGGCCAGAGTATAACATAGTACCACTTTAGACCAGAGCCCAACCTAGTCACTCTGAGCTAGTGGGTACCATGGCCATTGCAAACGGAACATCAGCACAAGCCCGGATTGCATTATAAATTCCTCATATTACAGCTCCTTGGTGAAATATTGAAGCAAGCATGATTTGCAAGCCCAGCTACCCTAGAAGGTACCCTCTGCATGGAGGCCCCCTCTACCAAGGAGCGGTCAGACAATTCTCCACCTTACTGTGACTGAGGTCTGGGACAGTCACCCCTGTCTCCTCCATGTTAGCACCTTTGCCTGGCATTTCATTAAAAACCCACTGAGGTTCCCATCATCCCTGGATTCCACAATTTGAACTCAACTCCCAACAGGCTCCATGCCGTTAATTTGCATTGAATGTCCACATTTGCCATAACCCATGCCAGTCTTTCCTCCTGCAAAGCAATAGGTCGATAGTTCCAGATAGCCGAGGCCATCCTCGGATTCGTCCACCGCCCCCGAGGTACCATGGGGTGTGTGTGAGTCCAGCCACACCATGATTCCAGTTGAGGAGCCAAGCCCATGATGACAACTTGTTCCTGTTCCTGCAGTTGGGGACTCCGGCCAGCTGCTCCCCAACGAACTTCATAAACTGTGCTGCCCGCATTTCGGATCGTAAAGCCTGCTTCCAGCTTGGACTATTCCTGGTGCCTATTTTTGCAAACCCGCTCCTGCAAAAGAGCTAGCATGGCTAGCTCGACCATGAACTTGGACATTTTAGCCAATCCTGCTTTACTCGGACTCTGTGCCATGGTTCCAGCCCCAGTGGAACCGCCAACATGCCTGCATTCTCCAGACCCCAAACTTTTCTGTTTCTGGGGGGGGGGGTGTGCAAAGACTCTTGCCTGTGCCTCACCTCCCCAAGACCACAAACTCCAACTTCTGCATTTGCATTGCTCGCACTGCCGTTGGACTATTTAAATTGCCTACATAAATTGCCCGTTGGAGTACTGAACTGCCCGCATCATTGGACCACCAACTGTTCATTTGATTTGCATACCTGCTGGGTTACTACTGATATGCCCACATTACTCTTCATTGGATTAGTGGAACTGCTCGCATTCTCCCTCTCATTGCTCATTGGATTACCCACATTTATCCTTTGTTCCAGTATTTATTATTCAAGCAATTATTGCATTCTGTTTATTACAACTGTACCTTTTTATGTTCGCTTGTATACATGTAGCTAGGATTATGATGTTGTTAGTTAGGGACTGCTTTTACTAGATAGAAATGTTGCAAAACTCCTCTGCCAAGGGGTGATATGACTCCGGAATCTGTAGGCCTCCATTCGGCTCTAAATTCATTTTGAAATGTTTGATTGCAAAATGATCAATTTGTGTCAAATTACCCATATTCGGGGGGGGGGGATTGTTACCACCGTGAACTGGCCTGGCCTCTGGTAACCTTTAGATATCATTTTGATATCACAATTCAGCCCTGTTCTGCCACCAGCCAAGTGTCTGTGAGGCCGCCGAACAAGCACGACACTAGGCATGGCTATTAAATGCTGAATCACTTCTATTTACACCTAAGCAAGCCAGAAACTGCCAGATCTGCTTTAGGAGACCTCCCAAAACAAACACCTTCATTACAGATATGCATCAAAACAAAGAGACCTTCATCTCGAGTGGGCACCCTGGCGAGCTGAGTGCTTAAGTGCCAAGCTAGCTGCATTTACATACTGGCCTATACTATTGTCAGTTCGGACCCTAACTCAATCATGTAAATTCTGACCTTTCGGAGGCATTGTCTCTAGCCCAAAACTCATTGTTTTCACCCAAGCCCAGACTAGCCCACAGTCATGCCTTCCCTAGGTAAAAACCCCCAGTTCTGAGAGCTCCTCGGATCTCTCGCTGGACCACCCATTTGGACTACCTTGCCACCGCTTCATTCTGCGAGCTCCCCTCGGTTGCCATGCTGAGTTTCCTTCTCTTCAGTTGGACTTCTTCAGGACTACGAGAAAGGTGGCGTATCACCCATTTCCCTCAAACTCTCTTTCCCATTTCTTAGTTAGCTGTGAGGTTGTGTTTTCTTATTAATTTGCCTGTTTGTTAATAAATATTACTGTTGCTATTTCAACTGCCCGATTGCTCACTGTATACATTGCTGTATACATTGGGTAAAAGATCCCCACTAAGTTACCCTGCCTCTCATTAGCTTAAAAGAGTGTTCGAGTTAATTTCCCCATCTTGCTTGATTTGTTTGGTCATCTGGGCGCCCCTCACAGGACCCCCAGTTCTCAGGGTAACACCATTGAATTTCAACAGGGGTGTAGTATGGTTTCTGTAACCTGCTTCAGTTAATAGTCTGGCTGCAATTCTTTGGACCAGCTGAAGCTTCTGAATACTCTTCAAAGATAGCCCCAAATAGAAGACATTACAGTAGTCCAAACAGGATGTAACTAAGGCATGAACCACCATGGTCAGATATGACATCTTAAGAAATGGGTTCAGCTTGCGAGCAAGCTTTAAATATGCAAAAACACCCTAGGTCACTGCAGAAACCTAGGCCTCCATGTTCAAAGCTGAGTCCAAGAATACACCCAAACTGTGAACCTGTGGCTTCAGGGGGAATGCAACCCCATCTAACACAGGCTGAATCCCTGTTCCCTTATCTACCTTGTGAATAACCAAAAGCAACTCTGTCTTAATTAAGTTTCTGTTTGTTTGCCTCATCCAGCCCATTACTGATGATAGTCACTGGTCTAGGTCTAGGACAGCCTCCCTGGGTAGGAGTGAACAGGGGTAGTAGAGTTAGGTTTTATCCACATATCAATGGATGATCTCTCCCAGTGATTTCATGTATATGTTAAATAGCATACGAATGAAACAGGACCCTGAGGAACCCCACAGGCCAATGATCAGGGAGTCAAACAGGAGTCCCACAGCACCATCTTTGCCCCCCACCCCAGGAAGAAATAAAGTCACTGTAAAGCAGCGTCCTCCAAGTCTTATCCCTGCAAGGTGACCCAGAAAGATACCATATTCAATAGCATTGAAATCTGCCAAGAGGTCTAGCAGAACCAACAAGGACACATTTCCTCTATCCAGTTCCCTATGGAGGTTCTCCACCAAGATGTCCAAAGCTGTCTTTGTCTCATTAACAGGCATGAAACTAGACTGAAATGGGTCTAGATAATCCATGATAGTGGAACACTGGCCAATAATTATCCACTATGCTGGGATCTGGGGATGGCTTTTTCAACAAAAGCCTAACAACTGCCTCCTTTAGGCAAGTTGGAATGCTGCCGAGTTGTAAGGAGACATTGAAAACCACTTTTGTCGAGTCAGCTGGTCCCCCTCTGACTTGTTTGATAAGCCAGGAAGGACAAGGGTCTAACACACATATGGTGGCTCTCACATCTCCAGTAACCCTGTCCATATCCTCAGGTTGCACAAACTGAAAAGTAACTAATAATGCTGAACAAGCAGGAGCCAAAATTACACATGCTGGAACTATATCAACTACAGGCAGAGCAGATCTGAGTAACTTTATCTGCAAATTGACATGTAAATTCTTCAGAGCAAGCTGTTGAATGGTCTGTATTTTCTACTTGAAGTCTAGACCTCTGGCCACTTGAAACAGGTTTATTTTACAGCTCCTTGCAGATGTAGTGGTGGCAGAAAAAAAAATCCTTACTGCATGCTCTGCCAGTGTAGGCCTTCTACCTTATGTTCAGTCAGACCGCAAGTCTGCCAAAATTGCTCTAGCCCAGTGGTGGAGCTTGGAGTGTGTGGAGTGGGGGGAGGAAGGAGAAGGGGCTATGACACAAGAGTGTGGCCACTGTGTGTATGGGGGTTGCTGCGGTGCATTGGGGCATGGCCAGGGCATATGAGGACTTGGTCAGGGCACATGGAGGTGTGGTCAGGGTGCATGAGGGCATGGCTACGAGCCAGGACAAACCAAAACATTGCCGCCCAGGGCAAACTGCTCCCCCCATCCTTACGTGACTGCTATAGACTCAGTTACTCGCCACTACCAAGTCCCTGGAAAACCAGGAGGCTGGTTTGGCTCCATGCCATAAGTGCAGTTACTCAGTTGCATATGCCTTTGCCATTTCCAGGAAAATTCCCCAAACCCATCAGCAATCTGTCTAGATCCATTATTCTCTTGGTGGTGGACAACCCTAATCAGTCCTGTATTCCTGCAGAGGTCCCAAGTCTCAGTGACCCTGATTGAATATTGAGCTGCCCATGGCAATGGACCTGTAGAGATTTTCTCCACACCAAGATTACTATCATACAAGCCAGCACAGAACACAAGGTCTAAATTGTGTCCAGCAGCATGAATAGGACCATGGTTGTCATGAAGGCCATAAAGCCCTAAGCCACTGCTGACAGAGAAGTCTAAGCATGCATGTTGAAGTCCAGCACTTCTAGCCAATAACACTCCAACACCAACCCTGAGACCACTCCAGATAAATAGGAATGGAACCTGCTGAGCAGCAGGGCAGGTAGTACACCAACAGCAGCATACCAACAGAATCACTGTTCTGTCCCCTAGCTACCCACCTTTCGGTATACACACCCAACATGCAGACTGTGGGATAGGACACTTGGTGTGTGTGGGAGGAATAGCAATAGATTACTCTGGCTCCCCATTCCCAAGTCTTACCTGTTGCTGACTAGAAAACCTGGTGGGCAGAGCTGAAAGATATTAATCCCCACAGTCTCATCCAGTTAGGTATCTGTAATGCAGGCAATGCCCTTGCAGAATCAAATCCTGAATGATACTTGTTTTTCCATTCACTGACCTGGTATTCAATAGTAGCATTTTCAACCCAGGGGAATCAAGGCTATGTAAACTATTTGACACAGGAAACAGTTTGGGGGCAGCAAGCACCCTATTATTTCTCCCCTTTTCTGTGATATTGTAATTGTCGTCTCCCTCTGTATCTCCCTCTGTCCTGTATGAGTCCAATGGTTCCTCCTTGCATCTGTACACCTCCTCCGTCCTCTGCAAAACAAATCCTTCCTTCCTATATTCTGCAGATAAAGCACAGCTATCAAAAATAATACATGTAATATATAGACAGACATAGGGTAAAAGCAAGTAACAAATTATTTGCCTCTTTCAGGCTAAAGGACAGGTCCTCTTCCTCATGCACACCTACAGTGGCTCCCACAAAGGGGCAACACACTTTGATATTGAGCCCTTTTGCAATGACTCTGCCAGCAGTAGACCAGCCCTTCAAGAGTCCTACTTTTGTATCTCAGACAGGAAAGGCAGCTGTGCTGGATGGTGAGCAGTACCTGCTGAGTCACAGCCTCAGTCGTACAAAGAGGTCCAAGGCAGCAGCAACAAACAGCTATCTCTTCCTCCCTACAGCATCCAGATGGTCTCTGTATATATGCTTTGCATGAGGAAAATGGTAGCTTCTCTGGGTGTGTTTCCAGAGATACCCAATAGGCAGGGGTAGGATGACCATCACAAAAGGTCAAGTCAAGTGGATTTGGAGCAGTGATTTGTTTGATTAACAACATGTATTCATTCTGTATGTTCATAAGGATGGTGGAGGGCATGTTTGTCTCTTTACTGTTCAGGACCTGAGAATATAATCATATCCATGTGAAGCATCCTATGAGGTTTTTCTTCCAAAAGGGTATATGACCTCCAGATATAGCTGGACTTCAGATTTCATATCTCACAACCATCACAGTCAATGATAGGGATAATGAGAGTTGTAATCTGACAGCATCCAGAAAACCACACATTCCATCTATCAATCCAGCAGTCTTGCCAGCTTTCTGGATGCGTTTTTTCTGTCCTTACTTTCTGTGCCTGCTTCCATTGCCTGTCTTGCAAAAGCTCCTCTCTGTGCTGCATGCTTTGTTCCAGCTGCCTTCGGTACCCAGATGTTGCTGCACTGCTACCAACTCATCTGTGCTGTCATCTGTTCACATTGGCAGAAGAGAGGAGGTAGATGCCAGACTAACTGCTTGTACATTCAATGCATGATGTTTCCCCCACCCCTCCAAGGTGAAACTGTGAGAAAATGTTTCTACCCCTTGAATTAAATTTAGAAAGGCCTTGAAGGACATTGGTTGAGGAGTTAGAGCTGACCCCATCACCCCCAAATTTATATGATCCCGAGTTCTACTTTTTCCCAATGATTACTTCTGAAACATTCCATCCCATTATATAAAACTAATTATTTTCCCCAAGAGATGGATAGAAAAAGATGGAGCCCAATATACTGAAATTCAGTTCTAATTTCAAGGTATTTGAATAAATACAGATAAACCTAGTGGTAGGATAAATGTACTCAGATGTATATTACACTTTTTCACTTTAAGTACAGGGATGCTGTATCATATTTCCAAGGATTACTTCTCTGAGCTAAAATTAAATCTCATACTATCTGAACTGTTAAAAAACAACAAAAACAATAACAAACAAATCCTGTATGTGTTGTACAATTATCTCAATGCAAGTAGAAATCATAGTTAGGTAACTAACAGAAATAAGATGGGGTTACTAACTATTTGTCTGAGGCCATTTCCACACTATCCTAACATAAAGGTTCCTCCTTAAACTGCAAACCCCAAGATTCTACAAGATGTCGAAAGTATTATAATAGCACTATAATAGCCTAGTGTGGAAATGGCCTGAGTCAATATAAATGCCAGTTTTTAAGGGGTCAGATATTAACTGCTACAATATTTATTATCATAGCAGAAGGTCTTCCTGTTGAATGAGTGAAATCAGGTTACTTGATTGTATGAAATGATCAGGAGTGTCAATCCAGTTCTTTTTTCTAAATGAAGGTCAGCAGCAGTTCTATTAGCTCATGCGCTTTATATTGTAAGGTGAAAAGAACATAAAAATTGTGGTGTTCAGAATATGTTCTACTGCAGGAACCTGAAGGACATGGGACGTGGTTCTGTAATGAACGCTACTACTACAGTATTAATCAGTGGTGAAACCTCCATCATTATTGAAACAAAACAACTTTTTTCATAAAAAAGAACCTGATATAAATGACAATACATACTTCCCAGTTACGCAGGCTAATTCAACTTCTCAATTGTTGATACTGTCATAAGTGTGAGAAAAGTGTCTTGGAAACTAACTGATGCGAATTATGCAAATTGAATTGGGGAAGACCTCATAGAAACCTCAAAGGTTGATTGAAAATACAAAACAGATTTTGGAACTGGAAAAAAAAAGTCATTTCTCTGTTTCAGCTGTCCCAGGATTCTGGTTAAAGAAACACTGGCCTCCAATGGTTTTCTTTCAAGGTAGAGAGGAGTCCTCATTTTAGGAAATTATAAGCAAGACAAGACTCTTTAAAACACTAACAACAAAAAAGTACTTAGTTGTCTGACCTTTCATGGCAAAGCTTGTAAAGGAGGCTTTTTCATCAAAGGAAACATGGTATCACTTTCAGGAATTCCATCTGAGTCATCCATTCTGATCAGCCGTGCATACATACAAGCAAAAGGATTTGTTTTTTTAAAAAAGGACCTTCTGCCAAAGGAATAATAGTAATTCAAACCTGGCATGGAAGTTAAGTCATTGGTTCTGTACCTTAGTGAAAGAGAGAAAGGAAGGCTTCTCTATTTGTGTTTAAAAAGAAGTAAATGAGAGGGAGAAATGGACAGATTGAGACCCCCTACAGATGGAGAAAAGACATTGAGAGGTTTCCATGTCTGTTCCTCTAGTTCTCAGTTGTGTTTTAAACATTCAAATGATGATTCTGTCATCCTGAAATATTTCTGACAGTCTTCAGCACAACAGGCAACATTTTAGTCACTCCTTCAAGTAGGTTTCTTCTTTTGTTTCCAAATAGAGATGTCTTCTCTTTTTGTGTTTCATTGGAAAAAAAAAAGTAGAAATGTAGTGCTTTAATGGTTTAGTGAAATGGCACTTTTGCACTATAGTTGCAAGATATTTTTTTAAAAAAAAAGGAAGAAGGGGGGAAAAAAATCCTTCCGTCCTCAGCAAACCATACCTCATTTTTATAAAACTTGTAAAAGAGCCCCAGAGCAGCTCCAAGAAATCACTACAAACAACCTACAACAAGAATTGAATGAATGGTTGTTGAAGTGACAACAATCAGCAACACTTGGCAAATCTCAAAAATTCATACCTCTTTCTGGAAATGCCCAGAGACATAAGATAAATAAAACTTGGCTTATTTAATCCTCTAAAAACTTACTTGAAATGGTACTACATCAGACATGCATTGGCTTGCCCTATAACAGTGGTTCTCAACCTGTGGGTCCCCAGATGTTTCTAGACTTCAGCTCTCAGAAGCCCTGAGTATTGACCATAGTGGCTGGGGCTTCTGGGAGCTGAAGTCCACAAACATCTGGGGATCCACATGTTGAGAACCACTGCCCTATAAGGTATTATGCATGTAAAGGGTAGGAATGCTGTAGTCCAAAGGGCTGGGTTTGTTCCATGAAAGTTTACATCCATCTCCTCAGTTCTTTTATTAGGCCACATCCTTTATCCTACTGTAGAACGCATGGCCCTTATTAAATGGGGAATTTTCATGGGTAGCTGTAGTTATGAAAGAGGTATTGTACACTTAGAATAGTTGCCACAGTAGTGAGGCTTCACTGAATTAGTCTTTCCTGAATGGTACTACCTTTGATAACAAAATGAAATCACACATTTTCCTGTGAGAACCTACACTTAAGATATGAGGAAGGGGGAAGCCGACTCAAATTCTCCATTTTGAAGAGATTCTGGGGAAGAAACTGCTATAAGCAGCTGCTGTGTGGAAAGGGTTTTATTTGTCTAACCTTTTGCATATCCTATATCAACCCTTGTTTGCAAGCACACATCTGCCCTTATCTTGAGTTGCAAATGTGTACTCATGGCATAGTGGCTACCAGAACACTGTTTCTATGAGAGGGAGTCACTATGGTAGAGATGGAAACTGGCTTTCTTTGGTGTAAAACACCCACTGCATCCTTGAACCACCATTTAAAAAAAAAAATCAGTGGCTGGTCTAATCTTGATTACCCTTGAATCTGCTTTGGTGTGGTGGCTTCTCAGATCAATATAGCTTCTTCTATTTCCCTGCTTACTATGGGAGAAAGGCAGCCTTTCTCTATTTCTGACACATGAAAATCCATTAAGCCAGTGAAAAGAGGTATTCAGATAAGAGAAAGGTTTTCCTCCTCAGTTTACTCCTGCACTAAGCAGTGATTGGAGATAAGACCTTAGCTGAACTACTTGTGTGTAAAGACAAGCTTCTTTCTTTCTGATCAGCAATTTCCTGTTTAGTAGTGATGTTTCAATGCTGAGCAGAAAAAAACATCTCCCACCTTAGCTGATCTGCATGGTTCAGTGTATGTATGAAGGACCTGGAGTGGATTGCATATGTGTCTGTTACATATTTTTGTGTGCATGTGTAAGGTGTGCTTATCTGTGTGAATGGAAATTGTGTATTAGTGTAGGTTAGCTATAACTGCTTTGGCTTTTAGAACAGAAAAGGTTCAGCATCCCTAAAAAAAGTTCCTTGAATGCCTCAACTTTACATGTATCTTACAAAACTCAATACAGCCATGAACTGTAGCCTCTTATACAGATGAATCCCTTCCCTATCTTTGCATTATAAGGTATGCAGAAAAGCCAGGAGGCTTCCAGTCTAGCTAATTGGCCATGATATGTGGCTCACAGTGTGGTAGAGTGGTCTGAGCAGTGGACTATGGACCTTGGAGAGCAGTGTTCAATTCCCTGCTTGGCCATGGAAACCCATTGAGTGACCTGAACATGTCATACACTCACCCTAGAAAATCCACTGATAGGTTTGCTTTAGGGTTATCATAAGTCACAAACAACTTGAAGGGACACTACAACAGCAGTAATTTAGAATTTTCAGCTGCAGAGCTCCTCTAGTACCTTGGCAAACTACAAATCCATAGGTTGTTGCTATTGCAATGAAGTGGAATCATGGCACAATAATTGTGTAATGTGAAAGGGCCCCAGGCTGATGGGATATACTTTGTGCAAGCATGAGGTTCTGGAGGAGACTAAATTAATTAAGGAAATATCAGAATGTCCTGCATTTGAGATGGTGAATATACCTCTGGATCATGGATGGCTTAAGCATAGCAATCCTTTCTCTGGGCAAGATGATGGATTGACAGTTACGGAGATTCCTTCCAGATCTGTGATGCTGAAGTTATGACTAAGTTATCAATGGACTATAAACCCTTTCCAGTCCATTAACACCTAGTGTAATATGCTGAAAAACCTTTAAGGCTTTCAGATCAGCTCTGTACATTTAGTATCTGTGTTGTACTTGTTTGTCTTCTGAGCAGCCAATGGCTCTTGCAATATTTGCTTGTACATCTGACATGCTGAAGGCTTGCTTCTCTGCCAGTGTGAGTAGTTGGTTTCTGTTTGGGGTTTTAAGAAGGAATAGTCCCACTTTAGGCCCTCCATGGCTTTGAAAAGAAGCTCCTTCCCTCACAAGTGTAAGGCCCTTGTCACATGCCATTTCACATGCGAAAGGGCTCTGGAGCATCGCACAACTGCAAGGACCATTTCACATGACGTCCTGCTGCTGCAATGCTGCTGGGGCCAGTAGGCGGCGATCGTGGAATGTATCATTTTCAGCTTCTTGCCAGAAATGATACATGATTGCACATCACTCCTGGGCCCCACACACACTTACCTTGCATGTGGAGCCTCCAGAGACGCGGGCCTTGCCCTTCCTTCCCCAGCGCGGTCTGGGAAAGTACCCAGCTGCGCTGTGGAAGGAAGGGACGGAGCCCTCATGCTTCTGGCCAGAAGGGAGCTGCTACAGAGAAGAAGCAGAGAAGATGCAAGTGCCTCTTGCAGGAGGCTGCTCACATGATCCCTGCATACCCACGCCAGAATCAGGTAAGGTGCGAAAAGGGCCTAAGCCCTTAGTTGACATGTTGCCTGCAAGAAAATTGAATATTTTCCCCCTTGGACTCAAGAGTTTCCACAACTGTGAGAATTTTTTTTCCCACAAATTACATAAATTTACCAAATTGCGTAGTTAGGTGACAATAGCTCCCTTTTTGTTGCTTGAGGTTTTAAAAGATTAACAGCATTAGTGAACTGTTTCCATCTATTTTTTTTTAATCAGTCTGCATTCCTTCTGTCTTTGCTGTCTCTGCATTTGCTTTACTTCACAAAGGGAAAAGGAACTAGTTTTTTGCAGAGACATTGTGCTCAAATAGCAGAAACTTGATAGGAAAACAAAATATAAGAGAAGTACAAAATGAAGGAGGAGTGTTACAAGCCCTCAATATGTTGAAACAGCACATCTCCTCCTCCTCAAATATTTTGCTGTTTAGCAAAATAATTGCACATCCTTTAGTCTGAAGAAGAGAAGGTTAAGAGGGGACATGATAGCCATGTTTAAATATTTGAAGGGATGGCATGTAGAGGAATGAGAGGGCTTGTTTTCTGCTGCTCCAGAGACCAGGACAAGGAGCAACGGATTCAAGCTGCAGGAAAGGAGATTCCACCTGAACCTCAGGAAGAACTTCCTGACAGTCAGGGCTGTCCAGCAGTGGAACATGCTGCCTTGGAGTGTAGTGGAGTCTCCTTCCTTGGAGGTTTTTAAGCAGAGGCTGGATGGCCATCTGTTGGGAGTGCTGTGAGGGTGTTCCTGCATGGCAGGGGGTTGGACTGGATGGCCCGTGTGGTCTCTTCCAACTCTACATTTCTATGATTCTATGATTCTATGATTCCTTACTTACAGCACACATTTGGATATGTCACATAAATTTAGTTTACTATTTAGGAAAAATTCCACCCCTCTCCCAATTTTGCTGCTTAATGGATTTTATAGCAGAGTTACAAACATTTTTTTCTCAATCTTTTTCCTATTTTCAGGAGCAGAAAACAAACTTCTGGGGGATGGGTGAAACTTCCTGTGTTTTGTGCAGTTCCCTTAAGAGGCAGCTGACAAGCAGCCTTCACATCTCCACAGCGCCATAAGCATCTACCCTTAATCCTTTTTTCTGGGGGGGGGGGCATGATTGTAGATTCAAAATTTAATTTGCTTCATTTGTGAAGCTTGAAGGCAAGGCTCCCTTTGACCATCAGTTCCATTAGTGTGCATGAAACTTTAAGGAGTATAATTGTTCTATCTATGGTAATAAAAGATAAATAAATCTAAACATCTGGAAATTGGCATGCAGACTAAGGGGACCTCGAGAAGCATGAATATGGGATTATTTATTTTTTAAAAAGGATTAATTAATTTAAATTTATGCAAACATGTCAGAGTGTTTGAGCCCTGCAAGACCATCTTTAATCACCAGGAGGAAGACTTCCCTAACTAGTGCACACAGGGACAGTTGCTACAGGTAGAAGCTGTACATCTCTAGTACTGGGCAGGTAGCAGTGGCTGGCAAAGACAGTCAGGTTAAGAAGTGGAACAAAGAAGAGCAAAAGGTAACTAAGTAAGTTTAACCAAGGCACCCTTCTAAGTTGGCAAAGCTCCTCTAGTTTTGGAGGCCCTTTTGTTACCACGCTGTATACTCCCCAGTCTCTGATATTATAGGTGAAGAACATTACTTAATTGGCAAAAAATATAAATCATACATTTTTGGCTGAAAAGCCAAGCTGGCAAAGAGGACATAACACATGCAAAAGTAAGTCTGAAAGGACCTCAAGGCATGGCGAGGGTCACAAGTTCACTAAGGATTAGGTGGAGAAGACGGTCCTCTCAAAACCCCAAACCTAGAAGACAATAGCCACCAAAATTCCCAGACAAAGTGACAATGGCCAATGTCCTATAACCTCCTTCCTGCTGAACTTCCACTTTTTGATACCTCACCTGCCGAAACATTAAGAAGCTATTGCGATTCTCATCAGTGCTTTGTCACCTCATGCTAAGACCATTAGCCAGCCCTGAACTCCATTGTTTGCTTTGCCAAAGAGCCATTAACACCTTCCCCCTGAGGACAAAAAAGGGATACTTAAACCCTGACTCCAAGCCAGGCAGCCTGTAATACACTGGATGTAGGTTGTCACTCTGCTCTTCAAATTCTCATCTTGTGCTCCCCTTGAATTGCTAGTCTGAGCCACATCACTTTGTCTCTTCTATTCAGGAAAGATAAATCTCACCCACTACATTCTAACTCTTCGCTATCCAGTTTTCCCTCCAGTTCCTTCAGTTAGTCTTGTATGGTTGTGAGTCTGCTTGAATCTTGCATACGTTTGTGATTCTTTCCCCAATAAAACATTCATTTTAATCTCAAATTGGTATCCCTGCATTAGTACCAGTATACAAAGGTGAAAAGGTCTTGAAAGTTATCTACCTCTCACAGGCCTTCCTTTTGAGATAAAAATTCCCCACTTTTCCGTGGAGGCATTGACATTCTGGGTGGACCTCCAAGTCACCCACGTTTTAGGTAGCATCATTCTAAATCCCATAAGAGTGCTTCTAAGTTTGAAATACTTCTCCAAAGAACATCTAGTATGATGATCAAAGTCAAAATGCTTCACTGAGGCAGACAGGTGGGCACTAGACAGAGACAGCAGTTGGCAGAGATAGATGCATTTCTAGGCAGACATAATCCAATAGTATTGGAGACACCATACTATCTCAGGGTTCAGAGGTGAAATGCATTGAAGATCAGATCAAGGAATATCTCACTGTCAAATGTCACCATCATACATGGCTTTTCTTAGTCCGGCAATATTTTAAGAAGGCTGAGTCACAATGTTGCAAATGTCAGTCGGTCATTTATTGCATTTGACTAAAAGTCAGTACACATCTGATAAAAGAATATGTGCATGTGCATACTTATGAAAAGAATGCCAAAATTATTTGTGCTATTTCTCTGAAAGCTATAGATTATGCGGGAGACTTATTACTTTGATAACCCAAGCGTGAAATAATTTTGAAACATTAATTTAAAAAAAACTTCTTTAAGTACACCCAGTGGCAAGAAAAATTTTCATCAAAATACTTCAACTCTAGCTGTTGTATTTGGCCACCCCTGCACTATTAAATGTGACAACTCCGAACCATAGAGAATGTTGAACTCTTTGTGGCTGTAGAATGGTGCTTCCTGGACCTATGCCCTCCTGGAGGGAAGAGGTCTTTGACTTAGCTTCCTGCTGCTCTACTCTGCCTCTTAGTTTGATGACTTGTGTGTCGACCTCTGCCACTCACTGCTGCCTATCTACCCAGTGCCTTCTGAGCTGGTTTTCAGTGTGGTACTTTTACCTCCCCTAACTCCTGCTCTTTCACTTGTTATACTGTGGTGCCGTTCTTAGAATGTAAAGCTTGGAGATACTTTGAGGTGTCTTGGATGGCATCCCAAAACTTAGGGATCAGTATCAGAACACAAACAGCATGAATTAGCAACACTAAGCATTCGACTGAGGATATAGGCTTTTAAAAATAGGTACTGTTCTGGGAACCAAAATACATTTTCAAACTGTTTAGTGCAAAACTCTCTGGAAATGCCTGCTTTTAATTTGACATGGTTAATTCCCCCTTTAGGGTTTATTGTATCTCCAGATTTCAAGCTTATATGTGAAACAAACAAACAGATTATAGCTATTTTGGTTTTCCAATGCATGCCAATGGGAAGACTGACAATCCAGGTTTTTAAATCTATCTAGACTGAATTAGGTCTTGATCTGAATTGCCAGATTGGGTTCTGAAACACTGGGGTGGGGTGGCGGGAGGGAGCACAACACTAATGCAGATAAAGAAGTCTGGAAAACATGTTGACTAGTATACACCTGAGAGGTGAATTTTTCATCACAGCACAACAGATGTATTCTGCTGACATGGAATACATATATAACAACACTGCACATCGTGGTTGTGCATTGTGATTGCACATTGTACAATAGTACCCAGTTATTGACATGTGCTGCATAATTTTGTTGTTCTTCATGGGTTTGCATGGTGCTTATATTCACGTGAGGATATTAACGCTACAGTGAGAAGATATTGGACTGTAGACATTTTCTCATCAGCTTTCATGAGCAAGACACAGTGGGTACCAGACAATGTAAAAATGTTAAATTCATAAGCCATAAATATTTAAAATTAATGCTTGAAACATCCAGCCCCCCGTCTCACTCCCTATCTCTTTCTCTGTCCCCCTCCCCCAGTGAGATTCTAAAATTCTGCTCACATCTCATCTCACTGTGACATTACCTCTAGGAGACAAGTTTTCATTGATTTCAATAGAAATTGTTTTCACAGGTCTAGTGTTCTTATCAGGATAAGGAAGAGTGCTTTTCTGGAGGACAACAATATTCACTGTGGAGCTCCTCTTGCTCCCTTCCCTTTTCACACAGCTGATATTTAAAATGTTCATGTCAAACCATTAAATTCATCTCATCATTTTCACCTTGGGCCCAAGTGGGTGCTTAATTGATGGAATGTATATATATCTTGAGTACAGAGAGATGAACAAAAGGACTGTTTTAATAAAAGGAGGCCAAAAGGTTAAACAATTCAAAAGACAGTAGTGGATCTGTCCCACGACTATGCAGGGTATAAATGAATATAGTATCCAATCAAATGAACAAGATCTAATCAGCATGGGTGTAACCTGCTCCAATATATAACATCAACTAGCAGAGAGTGGGTCACTCCTACTCTGATTGGAACTTTTTCTTTGATTGGATTCTGTATTCATTTTTAGGTTCTACATTGTACTGCAATATATATCCAACATTATCTTTTTCTTGGGGGAAAAAATACTTCAAAAAAGATAGTTGGAGTGAAACAGTACATCTCACTTTTTCCCTCATTCTTTTTTCTTCTTCAAATGGTATGTTCTTCCCACCAAATTTATGAAGGAATTTGAGGGGAGGGGTTTGGTCCATTTTTACCAAAATTGAACCCCATATTGCCGAATTGACATTATAAAAGTTATTCCCAGAGTGGGGAAGGCAATGATGTACACATGTGCCGCATAGTTGTGAAAGAAGAGAAACCAGATATGCAGAAAGAAAAGAGTTTGAATCCCTAACTTAGTGCCATGAACTGGTCAAAGAGGAAGATTCAGGCTCAAATTTTAAGAGTAAAGGCTGGCATTTGGTATCACAGTTATGAATATGTACCCTAGAGTTACTTATCCATAACTGCTCCATATTGACAATTGTAACTTCCCTCCCAAACCTACTGCACCAAGAAGGGTCCATTCTGCTGGTGATCAGAGCACAGGGAGATGACATTTCTGCCCCCTCCTACCCCCACTTCTGATCATCACCATCCTTGATTGCTGGTAGGAGGCAGATGGGAACATCATCCACTCACCTTCCAGTCACCAGCAGAATGGACCTTCCTCTATCTCTCTTTTTTTAAAATTATCTTTATTGGAAATATGACAAAAAGGTAAAAACAAGATAATAAAAAAGCTTACATACATTGAAGTGAGATATATAATAACCAAAAGGGGGAAACATAGCTAAAAATATAGAAATTAAATTCATAACAATAGTAAATATAAATATTTTCAGGAAGGAAGTGTGCCACATAAACTTTTCTATAACTGGATTGAACTATGGAACCATTATAGAGAAGGTCCGGAATGGACCTTTTCTCTGAGTGAGCCTGTTAGGTTGGGGGAGGCTGGACACACAGCTAAGTAGTTTCTGTAAGGTATTGGCCTAAGAATTCAAAGCTCTAGGCTTGCATGTATCTTTCTTTTAAGCTTTTGCCGATGTTAGGCTGTTTTAAAAGAAAAATCTCACATTCTTTCTATTCAATTTATGAACATTTTGAAAAGTTCTAAACAAACAAATCAGGAAAAAAAAATCCATTCATCTCCATTGAACCCACCCAGTTTTATTGCACAAAATGTTTCCATCTCTTAGTTCCGGTTTGGTTCACCTGTTCTTTTCAGTCTTTTCATGTGCATACCATCATAACATTACTTATTGAAGGGAAGGTCAGTCTAAAAATATTATTGATAAATAAAAAGTACAGATGGGAAAGCCACTTATTTGAATAAACTGTTTTCTGTTTTCTGTTTTCTGTTAGGAGATCCTAAAAACATGAAGGATAAAATAAAAGTAACAGATTATGTAAGAATAAAATTAAGTTCTTTGCTACAATGGGACTGGGAAATGGCAGTGGAGAAGAATATGAATAGAAAAAGTTATACAACAGAGGATAATTTTTTGAAAAAAGCTGTATGCATCACCTGCTTTTAACAGATGATCAATACAACACAAAAGCAGATGCTTTGTCACTAAGAAAACATTTACTCCTACCATAGTTGTCTGCTGTCCAAAACAATGGTGGTGGATAGTTGTCAACTTCCAGAAACTGCTGTCACTGAATCAATGAGGCTTTCACCCATGGAACATAAATTGCCATCACTACTTAAGTATCATGGGATAAAATTGGATCAAGACACTGACTACGAGCTCATGTTGTTGCCAGAACATATCCTTTTGATCCAATAAGTGACAGATGCACTTTGGAAACGGTTCTCGCTAACAAAACCTGTCAAAACAACTGGTGATTTCTTCCAATTTCTATAAAAGATGTGAGAAACATTAAAGCCTCAGTTCAGGATCCTTTCTTTTTACCTTAGGCATTGAATGCAAGACACAAGAGGAGTGCAGCAAAAGGCTCCAGTGGTCTCCATCAAAGTTTACTGAAATGTTCACAGCTTTTTTCTCAGTCTCATTAAGCATGATAAGTTTGTAGGGTTTTTTTTTTTTAATGTCAATATAAATAAAATTACAGAAGCTTATCCTGGTTGATATTTTAAAAGGGCACTCATCCAACATGAAGTGGCCTAAATACCCTGAAAGCATCTGATCCCATCGGATCTTGAAAGCTAAGGAATGTCAGTCCTGGTTAGTACTTGTATGGGAGATTGTCAGCAAATATTAAGTGCTGAAGAAAGAGACGGACAAAACCACATCCTTGCCTAAGAAAAATCTGTGAAATTCATTGATTACTATAGGTCAACTCGAAAGCAAAACCACATGTGCATGGTTCAAGGTTATGCCAGTGGTTGGGATTTTGACATGTTTGCATAAGAAGGTAACCATTACTTCTCCAAGCAAGCAGTTTCCTTCATTCTGTAATGCTGGCCGGCTTATAGGCATGACTCACCTCCCACATAAACACATATTTAACAACACTCAGAATAGTCAGAAAAATATTGTTCCATCACTTTAAGGTTGTTGACATCAGCATATAGATGGAAAGTCCCTTGTCATATCCTATGATTGGAATCATGTTGGAACATTATGATAACTGGGTACACATTTTCCAGGGGAATAAAGCAGTGAGGACAGAAGGGAAAAAAACCTGCCAGTACTGATCAGCCTATCCCCACTCCAAAGCTATAGTTCCTTCACGACTGCAGCACCCATGACCCTTTTCCTCCTGCTGCCATCACTTTTATGAAAGTATTTACATCAGCTTAATGCACCAGTGATGGGATTCTGTCCCATTACTCACTCTGCAGATCAGTTCATAGAACTAAAGCATTCACGGAAAGAAGAACTCACAGTTGGTATAGATTAACACATGGGCAATTTTCATGAAAACAAACAAAAGCTAGTATTCATTCATTAATTTATGATATTAGTATATTTCTTCTCAGCCTATTATTGTCTGTTGTGATGATTGAGAACAAAAAAAAAACATTTAAAGTAATATACAGATATAAACTTTTAAAAAGAAACTTAAAATACACCATTTAAAACCAAACAGGGTTAAAACATCTAGACCAGTTTCTAGGAACAAAGGCCATGTACTACAACAACATCTAACCAGAATGGTAACCAGAAATTCAGAAGACATGGAACCATCCTAACTTGCCTTAGCAGTGAGTTCCACAGTCAGGGTACAGCTTAGATGTCCAATCCTTTGCAAACTCCACATTGGAAAGAAGGAATTGGTGATTATAGTATTTTTCTTTCCCCCCACCGCAAAAATGTCTTTGAAAGCTAATCACTTTTGAAGATCATTTGCGGTTTGGTATTTATCTTGTGCAAAATTCTCTACATTTTGCACACAAAGCACCATTTTCAGTGTTGGAAACAGTGTTTTCTATGTAGAAATTGATGTTTCTTGCACAGAAAATGCTGTAATTTGGACTTATTCTGCACAAAATTAGCATATGAGGGGATATTTGTGCACATAAATTAACATTTTCTTCCCAGGAAACCTACAAAAAGATTGTTGTTTTCTATACTAAAAAAAAGTATTCCTCCATCATCCCCACAGAATACATTCTGAACTTTGAAGATTCTGGTTAGTTCAGGATTCTTCTCCTAAGGGATTTCTGACCCTTATGAGACATATTTTCCCACAGTCTTAGAAACATTTTTGAATAATCTTTCTCTTCCTAGTGCTGCTACAGAGAAAACCCCGTCATGTGCACACAAAAATCTAGTCTTATGCAATGTGGGTCTTTTAATGAAGAAGTCAAATTTGGGGCAGGTTCATGTGGAAGAAGGTCATCCTTCACATATTTTGCTTCCAAATCATTTAGGGCAGTGGTTCTCAACCTGTGGGTCCCCAGATGTTTTTGGACTTCAGCTCCCAGAAGCCCTGAGCATTGACCATAGTGACTGGGGCTTCTGGGAGCTGAAGTCCACAAACATCTGGGGACCCACAGGTTGAGAACTACTGATTAGGGCTTTGTAGGTGAAAATCAGCAACAAGTATGGCTGACAATCAATGTTTTCTATGTTCCTGAAACAGTGGTTTATTCACATGGGCCCCTTTTGATATTAGCTATGAGCCTGCATTAGGGAATGTGAAGCATAACACTCCACACTTGTGGCTTCATGCTGCTCGGAGTTGCCATGGTAATTTACTGGCAAGGAAAGGAAGTGAACAGGCAGAATTCAACTGCAGTTTTGCAGCTGGAGGAACAGAACTGAGGTTGTCATCCTGCTCCTCCATCCAGGAGAGTGACCTCAGTTGTCTTCCTCCATCTCCAGAACTGCTGTGAGGACAGATGCTGTCTGATCACCTCCCCTCCCCACCCCTACCAGCTTGAAGATGGTCATGGCAGCACCTCAGAGACTTGAAGACTTCCTATGGGTAAAGTTTTGATGTTATACATAGAAATAGTGAGTATACTCTTGTGCACCGCTCCCCCCGATGAAAAGACTTAATGATAACCTTCAAGTTATTCATGTGCATGTCACCAACAGGATTCCAGCCCTGAGCTGGTGAAGGTCTGCTGGAGTATGACATTTAGCTTTGGTACTCATAGAGTTGTGATAATCTGTCTCATTTTGATTATTTTTTTTCCCTGTCAGAATCCTAACAACATTGCTCATCTCATCTCATTTCCATACTGGGTGGTGAGACTTCCCCCCTGCTATTATGCATTATGAAAGCATATACATTTCATACATATCTTCCAACTGTCAGCTGCATCACTGAGTGAGATTTGCTTCTAAAATCACAGTTAGACAGACTGAGAATCCACAGGCAATACCGAACTCTAAAGCTGTGCATAGCAGAATTGAAACAAAAGTGGTTGCAAACAGGTTCATAGGCAAATCAAACAGACCCTTTGTTGCTCAGTGTTACTGAATTTTGCCAAATGAATTCCAACAGGAATGGACATAAGCCATTGCTGTCAACTGTCAGTCAGTTGCTGTGGGAGTGAAGCAAATTTAGATCAGCTTTTCTCAGAATCTTTTAATAAAGCTTATAGAAACAGGGTTAAGCTGTGCAAAACTGGGCGGGGGGAGGTGGCGACAGCCAACAGAATGACAATTCTTTTGTCAACATCTAGATAACGATAACCTCTGTTCTCAAGACACCTAGGTAACGAGAATTATACATATAAGTTTCTGAAAGTAAAACATGGAACTATCTAACTACAGTCATGCAAGTGTTCATGATTAAGGTCCTAGAGGGGCTTCTGCTGACAGAAAAGTTTCTGTCAATCGAACTGGGAGAAGCAAAATTTTCCTGTGAAGCCCACACTGTACCCCAAAAAAACCCTGATCCGGAGTGGTGGGAAACCCCTTTTTGGGGGAGGGGAAAGCAGTTTATATTAAATGATCAGACACTAGTGTGATGTTGGTTAACTTAAAGCCTTGAATTCTAAGTTAGCCTTTCACAAAAAGAGGAGCTCTCCTTATTTTCAGAACACTGATGATTTAGCACAGGATCTTGTTTTTCTCTTCTTCTGAAGCCCTGAACACTGTTACAGAGGATCTTTCAGTCCTTCAGAACAGATTTTTGGAGGGCGAAAAGGTATTCATCAGAAGAGAAAATGGGTAAAGTCAGTCCTTCCCTTTACTGCTGATGGAGATATACTTTGAATGAGGATGTTCCCACCAGGGGCTTTCAATGCAGGACCATTGCTACATCCCATAATGAAAAACACTCTAGATTCAGCTTTTCACACACATAGTATTTCTTTGAATCACTCTGAAAAAACAAAGTCATTATCCTTAAGAATAGGAAACCATCCTTAAGAATCTTGCTGGGGAACTTGATCACTGTAACACCTGGTTCGGACATAAATTACCACTTTTACAGACTTGAACAAGGAAATGCTGAACACCCTTTACACAAACTCCCAGTACAAATGAACAGCTTAAAGACTGATTGGCACATGAGCACATTTGCTTCCCTCCATATTTAGCTATGAAATACAGCAGAGAGCTATGAGCTAAATTTTAACCCTCTCTCCACTGCTTGAACTGACTGCCTCCATTTTCTGGATAGGTATGATGGTGAAATGTTGCATTCTGTGCCTGCACATTTGGTTGTCCAGCATCATAATTCATAAATAAGTCAGTGTTAACACAAGTACTGCATAACTCCATTAGTATAAAGTTATGATGATCAGTCTCCTTGGCCATACTGACTTATAGGCTGGGTTGCACAAGAAAGCTGGTGATGCTTAGATGAGCATACTGAGTATATTGTTTTAAAAAGAATCTGAAAATGAAAACTTTTTTTTAAATTGCAAACACAAATTGGAGTTACTAGTTTTGATTCAGCCTAAGCCTTGAATTCCATAAAATTATAGAGAGCAATGCTGTGAAATCACAACGGTAGGATTTTATTAGAAAGACTTTGGAACTTTGCTTAGTATAACAGTTTTGGTGCTATGTTTTTTTTTTCCTTGATGATGAACCCTAAAGTTGCACATTAAAATTTAAAATCTAATAACAAGATGTAATGATTCAGTTATTAGTCTACATGAAATGATTAAGCATGATATTTAAAAGAAATTCCTGTTCATGAAATTGAATGCACAATGAGTTTAAGCAATGAAAGAGTCAAAGGACACTGTTGTAGATTAGAAGATGACAGAAAATACCTCAAAGTTCCTGTCAATGATAATAAATAGCAAGCTAAAGCCATTTCCATCCTATACTGTTATAGTGCTATTACTCCAGTTTCAACATCCTGTGGAATTCTGAGGTTTGTAGTTTCCTGAGGGCAAAGGGCTCTCTGATTGAGAATTTTAAATGCCTTTCCCTAAACTGCAGACCCCAGGATTCCACAGGATGTTGAAAGTGGAATAATAGCACTATAACAGTATAGGGCAGAAATGACCTGAGTGTTAACAGTAGAAGAAGAATGGTAGCTTTTCAAAACAGAATGGTTGGCATCAACAATATTTCATATATAAGACAATGTCACTGAAAACAGGAAACAAGTGGAGAGTTCTACAGATTTGGAGATGCCGCTCCTGATTATATTATTTTGAAAAATCTATTTTTGTTGTACTCTATCTCCCTTCCCACGTGATCTGTCCTCCTTTTTTCATGGTTGAAACAGGCATGGTTCCCCACCCTGACCTCTTTGGATCTAGAGATGGAGGGTCCTTTGCCATTTGTCAGCTATTTTAGATATCCATACGGGAAAATGAGCAGCAGATCTTGAATTGTCTATACACATGCTTTTTTTGGATGCATTTTTAAAAAGAAAAGTGTGCATATTTTTGAAAATATTTTTGTTTCCACTGGCATGGGACTGTATAACTTCCCAGTAGCACATTGCATTCATGTTAGTTGAGATTGTGAGGATTGATTAAATCCATTTAAAATCAGATTTCTCACATATTCCTAATTATTTTAGTTAACTGTGGACAAAATAATAATTTCCTCAATCCCAGTGCAGACAGCCATTTTGTCTCAACAAAAATGAAGTTTGACAATTATTTCATGATTTTCTCCTTGAAAATTTCATAATTTGGAGCCACTGTTGTCATTCTGGTGATGGAAGCAGTTAACTGTATAACTTAAATTAAACATCAACAGGGAAGAAAAAACAAACAAACCTCAATCTTTCCTGTATCTCTGTTTCTCCCCCGCTCTCTTTTTCTGCCTTCGATACGTTTAATATTTTTAATGCTTTACAAAAAAAAAAAAAAGGAAAAAGAAAAGTCCATTGACCCAGAAATGGAACTTCCCTTGCAGTCCATTCTTGAAAGTTAAGTACAATACTATTAATAGGATTAATGAGTTTTCACTCAGTCTCCCCCCTCCCTCTCTACCCACTCTCTCTCCACAGCTAAGGTTTGCAGCCAAAATATCACAATTTAAATGCATATCAGCGTTTGGAAAAGAAGAGAGGTATTCTATAATGCCACTAATGGTAGCCAGTTAATGGAGAGCAGTGGAGTGGAAAATATGTTCATTATTGAAAAGGTTGTCTTTGTTCTTCAAAATCTCAAACAGAGTTACTAAAAGTGATTGATTGCAATGGGGAGTGGGGGGAGTAAGAGTTTGAAAGCATTTATCACAACACATGTCCTTCTTTTTAGCATTTGATTTCATAAAAACTTTAAAGACATTTGCATTCTTTTATGAAGGCTCTCAATTATTTCTCTAAAGCGACTGAATGCAAACTTTATGAAATTCCTACAAAATGTTTATTTATCATTAACTGCCAATTTATGGTGGATTATTTTTGACTTTTTAAAACAAAATGATTTGCATAGTATTATTGGATTAAATTGTTGCTCTGTAAACTGAAAAAGAGTGAAAGAGTGTGAGTTATAATGCAGATAATTGTATAACATTGATTATATTGGGAAATGAAGATTATTTGAAAATTTTCTTGTCCTCAACAAGAAAGGAACTGTTAAGGATCAAAAAAAAAAAAGTTAGTCTTCTTCAGATTTTTGTTTTGTTTTTGTCCCAAGAATGGAAAGATAAGGTTATACCTTTTGCAAATAAAGGTATATCACACAGAAAGTTGTATATGTTTTGTGTCTACTGAAAATAAGGTTTCTGGTAGGAAAAAGTTCATTTCATTAATTTCTCATGGAATGCAGAGAGAGAGAGAGACTGAGCGAGAGAAGGAGGAGGAGGAGGTGTTACTGTGAGAGAGAAACCCTATCCCAGGGTCTACAATTTTTAATATTAAATAATTCTGTAGCGGTCCCCTGAAGGAGCATGTAGGCAGGCACAGTTGAAAGACTGAAAATCAGGTCAGGCCAGTAAAAAAACCCATCACGTAGTCCCAGGAGACCTCGAGGTGTGTAAACTCACAATACACTAAGGACCCTCAGCCCTGAGATGCCGACTTGAAGGGATTAACAGGCGTGCCCCAAGTTGAGCAAATATTTCAAGCGAGGACCCTTAACACAGCTGAAGATCCGGAGACTTTGGCAACACACAACAAATCCTATCATGCAAAGGAAATTACCAATATGGACCTATGTACTCACTGCAGCTCCCATTGTTCTCCCTGGGAAAGGAATAGTCCTCCAGGTACTTTTTCCCCTATAAATAATCCTGACCTTCGAGCGTTTTTTCGGATCACTCTCGGTCATCCCAACCGACCATTGCTCCATTTGTAGAGCAATCCCCTCAGCTCCCTCTGTGTTGAGCCCCACTTTTTCGCTGTCTTCCCGGACCTAGGACTTCAGGACAAGGTGCAGTATTTCCCAACAACACCCCATTGAAACTCCCCAGTCCAATTTCATCTCTTTTATTTCTTAATAGCTCTTGGGTGAGTGTATGTGTGACTGCATTGGTGCGTGAGACTTACATTCAATAAAATAATTCATTAGGCAATTTGGTGTGGTTTTTGGCTTGGCCTGACCCCGTAAACACTGGGTAAAAAGACCCCACTAGGTTACCCTGCCTCTCATATCTTGCTTGTGCTCTGGATAGTTTCCACTCCCCATCACGTGCAGCACATTGAAGTGTCCCCCAAGGGACCCTAGAAATCGGGGTACCAGAGGAGGAGGAGAAGAAGAGGAGGAAGATGATTATGCAAATAGTATGATTTTTTTTCTTTTTTAAGGAGACACAACAGCTCTGAACATTTCAATATCATTTATGAGAATAAAATAAGTGATGCTTTATATCCCTAAATCTGTAGGCATAGTAGAAACTTCAACAAAGGCTGCAGAAATGGAGCCCTTCAGCTGAAAACTTATTTCACAGACAGCAGTTTATCTATGTGGCCTCTCCCAGGAAAGCTCTATGAACTGAATTGCAGTGACTGCACAAGAAGGATTACCAAGAATGACCTATGGTCTAAATACACAGAGCAGGAGATTTCTTCTCTTTGTTGGGACCACTGCTTGTTGATGCTGCAGATGCCATGAATATTGAAAAGACAAACTGGTTTATTTCACTACTGCCCCAATACATGTTATATTTGTATTTATTTTCATTGCGTGAAAATTCTATTGTGTGGAATTTCCTGGGCTTATACAAGTTGTGTAGCCTTGATTATGTTTTCTATACCATAATATTATCTTTCAGTTTATTTCAGTATAATATTATAGTTCAGTCTAATAGTATATGTATTATTAAGAGAACTAAGGAATGTTCCTATAATTAAAGTACATTGTGAAAAACCCCCATCTTATTCTATTATAAACGTCATAATCCTATTGCTTACAAAAATGAAATCTGCTGAGATAATCATCTGAAACCTCATATCCATGATCATTTTCCATGATGAGCAATATGATTGCACCTATGAAAACCATTTGATAAAAATTGCCATGTTAATTTAGGCTTCTCAAAGAAGACAGTTATTAGTTTGCTGAAGTTAGGAGCAAGGGTTCAAATTTTTTGAAGAGTACCTTGCCTCATTACAAACAAAGAACAGAGATCTGCAGTTTGTTACAGGAAGAATGATCTGTTCTCATGGAAGGAAATAGAAGGTGATTTTTGCCAACTGCCCAGTCCTCTGTAGATGCTTATATATCTCCAAAAAATACTCTAAACATTTAGGGAATCCTCCAAAACAATGTAGATTTCCTCAAAAGCCAGTGTTAGATCTCTGGTCCTTTCATCAACTGAAAGATACTCTTTTGTTCATTGAAGGGAAATTCTGGATCCTGCACACTGACATCATCTTGTTCTTGTCATTATCATTCATCCAGTAATTAACTTACATTTATTAAGAAATTACTACTTTTGCACCTTGTATTTATGCACTATCATCACAAGTACATTTTCTTAATTCTTCTGTAGATCAAGGCCATTTCTGCACTACATTGTTATAGAGTTATTATTCCACTGTCAACATTCTATGGGATCCTGGGGCTTGCAGTTTAGGGAGGGACACTTTTGGCCTCAGTAAACTGCAAACTCCAGAATTCCTCAAGATGTTGAAAGTGAAATAATAGCAGAACAACTGTGTAGTGCAGAAAGTTACCAAGTTGTAGATGTTCCTACACTCAGGTATGACATATTTGTGCTTTGCAGCTGGAATAGAAAATAAAGAGGGATGGCACACATAATGGCATGCATTAGGTATTTAATTAATATGAAGAACTGCAGAGGGGAAACTCTATCTAATCTATGTTGAAAAGCAATGTGGAACTCTTGAAAAGGCCTCCCTGCCTCAACTGTGTAAATTCTGGTCTCAAGTCCAACAAACTAGACAAACAAACTAGCTCCTTAATAAGAATGTCTTCCTGCTACACACAACTCTCCATCATTCTCAAACTGCCACATTGTGGTCTCTAGGAAAAAAAAAAAGATGTATAGTACAGTTGTTGGAGCATCAGGATTGGATGGAGACTTGAATTCAGATCCCCAGTGATTTGCAAAGCTTATATGACTTTGAGCTAGCTGCTCTCTCCCAGACAGGTTCAAATGACAAAATGGGGAATCAAGGAAGAGTAGGAAGAGGAAGACAGAGAAGAACACTGTCATGATCATCAGAAGAACCATATTTACAGGAAGGATAAAAATATTTTCAGTCTGTCAAATTGCACTTTTGATCATCAAGGGTTTTTTTTTCCCCCTCCTAGTTTTAAATGACACACTTTGGGATATATTTCCTATTAATTTACATGGAGCTCCTTTTTCACTTTCACATACGTTTAGCCTCAAACATCCTATTATATTATATTACCATACGTAAAGGGGAGATCTATTCCCTCCCCTTGCTCTTGTTTTTGTTTGTTTCTATATTCTCATGAGATGATGGGTAAGAAGCCTTGTAACCACATTTCAGGGAACATATTTTCAGCTGACTAACAGTATCTGCCGACAACTCAACAGCTTAATCCATCTTCTGCCTCGGTTGCTTTCGATTTTCCTTCATGTGATCTCTGCATTTGTGTCTATTAAACATTCTTTTCTTATGTGCCACCTTTTAACCACATTCACTTCTCATTTAACATATAGGACTGCACAGTCAAAACTGAAGGCAAAATCCAGTCGAAAAGTTAAGCCCATTTAAGTCCCGTTGATTTCAAAGAGAGTTTAGTACGTGTTCAGTTCTCAAATCTTATTTTTTTTAAAAATTATTCTATTTTAAAAATCGGCTTTTTGGATTCTTTAGTGTGAAGCTAGAGATTGTAGTTGGACATTTTGTTTTAAATAAATCATTTGCATTTCTTTCTTTTAAAGACAGTTTATAAAAGAAATGCGGGGGATGATGAAGATCTTATTATGCAAACAACAGACTCCTGTACACATTTACTCGGATGTATTTTGCTACTACCTTCCTTTCTTAAATTTTGGAAGTAAATTTAAGTGATGATGGGATTTTGTCCTCCTGTGAGCCAAGAGGCTATACTGATGACAGCATTGCTGCTGATAAGGTCTCCTATGTCAGACAGGCTTTTGCTGAGGAGCCAGACTAAATTTGCCAAACAACTCCTGGGTAGCAACAATGGTGGAGTGGGCTAGGGGGGACACTGGTGGAAGATCTCTCAGAGACAATGGTAGTGTCACCATAGCTAACACTTGTTAGTGTTGGGCAGAAGATGAAGCCATAAACCCATATTGAATGTCCTTTACCCTGAAAACCCTATGGGTGTTGTCTCAAGTGAAAAGAGGAAGGTTGCATTACAGATGAATAAACTTTAATCAAGGAAGCCACGGCCCTGAGTCTGTAAGGTATGAGTAGGGCTGTTGATGATAGGGTGACATTGAGGTCCCCTATTGTTAGGTTTACCACAAATTAACATTAACAGTTAACAAGAACAAAAATCCTGCTACGTTTAGCAGGGTTTGCTACTTATTTTTTCAGTTTATTTAGGATTACAGTCATTATCTCAAATAGCCATAGAAGAGGGGAAACCTCAATATTTTTATTGTATAATCTTTTTATGTCTGAAAATCCACCTGCATCCATTAGAGATGGGCGAGTATTTTCCAAAATTGTAAATTTCCTTATATTTGGACTTAGAAAGAACTTTGTTTTTGTTTTTTTTTAAATAATCAAAATGTTCTTATTGTGGCAAGCTTTTAGAAACTGATTAAGATGGCATTTAAATGGTGTGCTCTACTGTTTTGCAGTTTCAAATCTGTAATGAATTTTTGTTCAATTATGTTAGCCATTATTTTTCCCCCTGAACAGCTCCTCATATTTAGCACTTATGTGGCATGCACATATAGCATGGCTGTCTTCATGTTGTCTCCAATTGGCCAGCTTACAGGAGTGTTTTTTTTTAAGTTGTTTATTTTTTGTAAAAAATTACCACAATTTGGAAAATAAAGATTTGAGATTGAAAGAATTTGAGCTTTCTTTTTAAAACAGATGTGACGGAAAGCAGAATATATTAGTCTTTCTATCCCTAGCAACCATCTCAAGGGTTTTAAAAAGTTAAGATCTGAATCTGCAGCACTGCTCTCTGACCCATGAGTGAGACAGTATCAAGGCCAGGGCTTTTTCTGTGGCATCACATCTTTGGAATATTCTCCCACAGGAAATGAAAATATTTCCCACTTTGGTGGCCTACAGCAGATTTGCAAACATTTATTTTCTTCAGTCTGCATGTTATTCATTTTAAAGTACTGTTCTGCTATCTAAGAATTTATCTGGTGCTTCTATTTCACTTGTTATTTCAAAGATATATGTACGGAATATTAATTTTAGAGCCTGATTGTGCCTTTTTATTGTTAATTAAGTTGTGATCTGGGATATAAGCAGGGGATAAATGATCTCATGCTCATGAAAAGTGGGGTATAAATAATACTATACTAGTAATAAGAAACAACTTTATTACTATCCAGTCTTTCCCCCCAAACTGGACTCAAGGTGGCTTAAAATTAAAATCAATAAAATACAGATTTTTTTTTAAAAAAACACACACACACAAGGTTAACATTTAAATGTAATTGAACTGTCAAGGAAGTTGGAAGACCATTTAAAACATATAACTAAAATGAAATTAAAATTAAAACAGTTTTAAAAATAACATAATTAAAAATAATGCAACATCATTCTAAAAAAGTATTTTCTATAAAAGCATTCAGTTCTCAAAAGCATGCCTATTAAATATACTAGTCAGTTAATTATCTGTTGTAATCATTCAGATAAATGGTAAGTAAATCATCATTGTTTTATTTGGGAGTAAGTAAACTGAAGTCTTCTGAGTAGACACATAGACAGTGGCAGCTGATTGCTTCCATGTCAATGACATAGTGAAGTGACTCTCGGTTTTAGTTTGAACTTTCTAGGACATATCTAAGTTTCTATTTTTTTTCAGTCTGAACCCTTTAAAAGAGCTCTCCAAGGAACAATGTTATAGATAAGATTCAGCACCATGGTAAGCTTCTATAACATTCAGAATACACCCTAAAGAAGATATACTATTCAGTGAGCACATGTAGAAAAGCCACCGTTACAACTGCACACAGAAGCATTGATTTCACAAGAGGGATCTGATGGATACAGAACTGAGCTGCTAGGTCATACTGTGAGTATTTAGTGTGTACAATTGGTTTGATCTAGTTTGCTACAAGTGCTATCAGGAATGCACAGTGTTTTCTTGCTAGAGGAATTTATAATAATCTGGCTAAAGACCCACGCAGATCCCAGCTGATCTTGGAAGCTAAGGACAGTCAGGCCTGGTTAGTATTTGGAAGAAAAACTGCCAGAAAAAAACAAAAAACAAATAAAAAATGAAGTGCTGCAGGGTACATTTCACAAGGTAGCAGTGGCAAAGCACCTCTGAGTATTTCTTGCTCCCTCCTCCCCTCCCCTTCCTCCTCCTTATATTTATTTTTATCCCACCTTTCCCCAGGTTGGGAATCAATGCAGTTTGCAGTTTAAAAGACAAAGTTAAAACTCATAGAACACAAAAGTTAAACAATCATAAGTACTAAAACAATGTTAAAATACTTAATAAAAAACTCAAATATTCATCAGGAACACAATATTCAGCACTTTCTATTAGACAGGCCACATATAATCATACACTGAATGCCTGCCTGAATAAAAATGACTTTACCTGGTTGTGGAAGGATAGTAGGGAGGGTGCCAGTCAGACTTCTCTGGAAGAGACTTCCAGAATTTGGAGGAAGCCTCTAAGACGGCCCTCTCCTGTGTTCCCACTAGGTGTACCTACGAAGATGGTGGGATAGAGAAAAAGGGCATCTCCAGCAGATCTCAAGGCCTGGGACAGTTCGTGAGGGAGAATATGATCCTTCAAACAACCTGGGTCTGACCATGTAGGGCTTAAACGCTCATCACCAGTGCTTTGAATTGTTCCTGGAAACAAACTAGCAGCCAGTGGAGCTGTTGCAACAGAGGGGTTGTGTGATCCCTGTAACCCGCTCCAGTTAACAATCTGTCTGTGGCTCTTTGGAGCAGTTGAAGTTTCCAGACAGTGTTCAAAGGCAGCCCCACATAGAGCACATTGCAGTAATCCAACTGGGATGTAACCAAGGTATGTGTCACCATGGCCAGATCTGATGTCTCAAGGAATTGGCATAACTGGCATATGCAAATGCACACCTGGCTATAGATGAATGCTGGGATTCCAGGCTCAGAGTTGAATCCAGGAGTACCCCAAGTTGTGAACCTGCATCTTCAGGTGGAGTGTAATTTCATCTAACACAGGCTGAATCCCTTTTCCTTTTTGACTGACCAGGAGCATGTCTGTCTTGTCTAGATTAAGTTTCAATTTGTTTATCCTCATCCAGTCCATTGCTGATAGTAGGCACTGGTTTAGGATGAAAACAGCTTCCTTGTCTTGTGGTGAGAGAGTAATAAAGTTGGGTGCCATCCACATACTGATGGCTCTGAACTACAAAACTCTGGACAACCTCTCCTAGTGGTTTGATGCAGACAGAACCAAGCTCTGAGGCACCCCCAGAGGCTAAAGGCCAAGTGTTCAAACTAGAGTCCTCCCAGCACCATCTTCTATGTTTGGCCCACCAGAAAGGAACAAAGCCACTGTAAAACAGTGCATCCAAGTACCAGCCCTGCAAGGTGACCCAGAAGGATACCATAGAATCATAGAATCATAGAAATGTAGAGTTGGAAGAGACCACAAGGACCATCCAGTCCAACCCCCGGCCATGCAGGAAAACCCTCAAAGCACTCCCGACAAGTGGCCATCCAGCCTCAGCTTAAAAACCTCCAATGAACCAGACTCCACCACACTCTGTGGCAGCACATTCCACTGCCGGACAGCCCTGACCATCAGGAAATTCCTCCTGAGGTTCAGGCGGAATCTCCCCTCCTGCAGCTTGCATCCATTGCTCCTTGTCCTGGTCTCAAGAGCAGGAGAAAACAAGCCCACTCCCTCCTCGACATGACATCCCTTCAAATGGTTGATGGTATTGAAAGCCACTGAGCAGTCCAGCAGAATCAACAGGAAACAAACTCTCATTGTCTAGTTCCCAGCCTAGGTCATCCACCAAGGCAGCCAAAGCAGTCTTTGACCCATAGCCAGGACTGAAACCAGATTGAAATGGATAATGCAACTTATAATAGGGCTGCCAACAGTGGGATGAAGGAAAAGTACAGCTGGCACCTCCACTTTTACAAGGGTTTGTGGGGCAGGTCCCTCACAAAAGTGGAAAAACCATTAATATCTTCCCCCTTCCACTTGAGTGAGAGAGCAAGGGAATACACAGGTTCACCTTCCCTCTTCATGCTCCAGCCTCCCATCCCCTTGTCATCCAAGCAAGCAAATGAGGGAATACACATACACACCTTCCCTGCTGGCATTTTTTGCTCCCATCTCCTTATTGCCCAAGTGAGCAAGTGAGGAAACACCCTTGTCACCTACCAGAGCAAGCAAGGAACATACATGCATGCCTTGTGAATAATCAAATTCACAAAGGTTTAACTCACAAATGTGGAGGGAGAACTATAGAAGAAAATCCATATGGCAGGATCAAGAAGCAGGCTGGATTTTACCCTAAACATATGAGCTTGTGTAAGACATCAAAGATTTTAACATTACAAATTACACGTAAACACACATCCCATTGATATAAGTAGAGCTGGATTCAGCCCCTTCTTTCTTCATGCTTGGTGAAGAAACTTGATTAGGTACTCTCAGTCCCATCTGGCATAGGTGCCATTATCTTAATTTTAATCTAATAAGGTAGAAAAGGTACAGCAAGGCTGTTCATTTCCAAATGACGGAGAGGCAACCGCTAAAATGCATCAAAGCCAGAAACAGATTATAGAAGGACAATAAGTGCAAAATGTTCCCATGACTAGATTGTGTGTCACAAATAAGAATAACTTATTCTCCCAGTCCTTGTACAAAATAATCAGAATTGATGGTGAACCCCCTCTGTGATTACATTTTTGAAGTAATAAAAAGCTGTTTTTGTTTTTGACCTTTCAACAGGACAAGGTGATTACCAACATTAGCAACTGAGCTATACTGCCTGGAGGCAAGCATCTCAAACACAGACACACAGACACAGATGTCAATCTTATTAATATTATGAAACTACAAATCAGTGAAAAAAGAAAGCAGAATTATTTGGAAGTCATGTAGGTAAGACTACCTACCTACCTACCTGTCTGCCATATTTTAATATATCCCCCCTCCAATAATTCAACAGAGTAACAAGATGCAGATCCCTCAGTCAAAAAGCCATCTGTAATTGCCTAGTTCAGCTATTTCACTGGTGTAAATTTTCTTAGTACATCTCCAAAAGTATTTGCTAATTTATTCATTTATATCCTGGGTATTCAATAAAATGTTATCCTTTCTTAGCTGCTGGACATACACTGAAAGGGCATGAAAACAACTTTTGCTTTGCTTCCCCACATGGCCAGTGTTAAGCAAGATACAGTAGGAGGTGGCAGTGAGATGTTGGAAGAGCAAGCTGTGAGCCACATGACTAAGCAAGCAAGCATGACACCTTCAGGTATGGTGGAAGATGTTCTCCCATCATCAGTGTTGAGGCAGTCATATGTCATCCCCATAAGCTTTTACACATGGAATGTGAGAAGATGCCATTTTGTTTTTCACCCCAAGAGAAATGCAGGGGTATAATGAGTACGGAATAGCTCTTCAATTTGTTAACTCTAGTCCTGTGCTTAATATTTCCAGATATACCAACTATTTCAGTTTAAACTTTCATCCAGAACTCAGGATTACACATCCAGTTCTCACTTGTGGATTGAGCTTATAGTGTCAAACAGGTGAACCACATTGTTCAGTTTAATGCCTGCTAATTCACCAGCTCCTTGAAAAAACAGTAATGTCATCAAACACTAACTACACATTGGGAGCACATAAGGCTAGATGTTTGTGTGCAGTAGCCTTTGTACTGAGGCTTTAGTGCACCACTCAATGCTGTTAACATATTTTAAGCTAAGGTCACACTTGACCTCATCAGTAGCAATGGCACAGTATGTTTTTAGGATCATACATTACAAAGAAAATAGTACAAAAACTTGCTCCCTTTATTGCTTGTTCAGCAATGTCAAGATAGTGTGTGCCTACACAGTTAATCAGAACAATAGCAATGTCATGTGGGCAGAGATGACTTCATATTCTAAGGTATAAATTAGCAGTGAATACAGGCTATAGGGCACACAGTTATTACAAAGTAGGGTACATGTTGAATACTTTGCGACTTGACATCCACAAATATCCAGTTCAAGAAACCTGAAAACCAATTGTACTCAAAAGCTCACAACTGGTCTGTCACTAGCGCTCACATACCCTAGATTCAATTTAGTTTAATTGGTGAAACATGATCTAATTGGCAAAGTATATTAATTGGAATTGACATAAAATGGACCTTGATGTGACTGTAAGGCCAAGACAGACAGAGAAAAAACACTGGTTGAACATGTACACTGTAAAGGTAGGTCAGAGATTTCCTCTAGGCAGAACCAGGTCATTGTCAGGAGGTCACTAGGTAATGCCAAGGATAATAGGCTTAAAATAAGTTGTAACAACTTTGTTGTCAAACAATAGTGATGGGAACCACTGATTGTTTCAACACTTCTCCCCATTGACCTGGGCATTTCTGTCATTCCCCTCATTTCCCTCTCCATACCTGTCCACTATTACAGAACTATCATGGAAGCCATTAGCACCTTGTCATCTTACACTAAGATCATTAACACAGTCTGGACCTCATTGTCCACTTTGCAACCTCCATTGTCTATTTGGCCAGAGAGCCATTCACACACTTGCCATCCAGGAAGATTTTGGATATAAAACCTCCAGTTTTGAGCAGTCAGATGCAGTAATTCACTTGCTGAACACCACACTGTTGCTCTGATTTCTGAAATAGTACTCTCCTTAGGTGCAAGTCTAAGCTGCATTGCTGCCTTCTTCACTGCTCTCCTGACTCCTAATTATTATCCCAAACCCTGAAAGTTCACTATCAATCTTTCCTCCCTTTTCCTTTAGTTAGCCTTGTGTGGTGTGTATATCTGTATCTTGTGCATACGTGATTGAATTCTCTTTGATAAAACACATTTTACTTTACTTTTGGAATCTCTGGCTGGTTCTTTTACTACACAGGATCCTGTAAACATTGGTGGAAGATCTTATTAGGTTAACCTCCCCCCCCCCAATGCAGGCCTCCTAATTGAGCTATTTAATTCCCTATCATCACGTGGAGGTACTGGCATCAGAGGCAGAGCCCTAAGTCACCCATATTTCTGGGTTACAAATCCAGATACCTCTCAATGTACCACCTGGTAGTAGGTCAATTGAATGCCAGAGGTTTTCATAGAATGAATAATAATAACAAAAGCAATAACAAAAAAACAGCTTTAGAATTCTGGGACTTCGGTAAAGAAGAAGATGGGAAACTTTACTGTCCTTTCACCAATTTTCTTCACTCCCTCCATTCCCTAGGACTTGCATATCCTTTAGCAATGCTCACTACCAACATACCTTCTCTTTTTCTCCTCCCCTCTGGAAGTAAAATATTTTAGAATCTTTGAATAAATAGTTTTATATGCATGCACAATCATGCAGTTATCAACTATCATTCTCATTCTAGCTGAATTGCTTTCTTTAGTCTATATGGCTGGTTCCCCCCTCCCCCACAAGAAATATCCTCTTAGAAATATTGTAACTAAAGGAACTGTAATTTCCTGCTTTGCTTTTTCTCCCCCTTGAACCTTGCTGCTCCTCTATCTGTTGAAGCTGGCTATTGAATCTTACCATACTGTTACCCTGTTTACTGGGGGTCCCGTGAGGGACACCAAAATGTGCTCGACTATAGGTGGGGAAAATTAGCTCAGAGCACTGCTTTAGCATTACGAGAAACAGGGTAACTTCGCAAGATCTTTAACCCAATGTCTACGGGGTCAGGCCAGTCAAAAAGCAAACCATCGTGAAAGGATAAATGAGATCTTTATTAAAATACAGTCAAACAGTGTATGCAACTCACGCACTCAGATAACTGTAGAAAATAAAGGTAGGAGTGGGACAGAGGGATTTTTCAGAGGAATAGTTGGTTTGGGTGATACGAAACCTGTCCTGAAGTCCGGAAGAATAGAGAGCAATGCTGGGGTTAGATGTGGCTCAGCACGTGGAGCTGAGGGAGGCTCGCCAAGCAAACAGGTGGCAAGGTGGTCTGGAACTTAGGAGCGATCCAAGGAGGGACTCAGAGTTAGGGGTTTATATAGGGAGAAGTGTGACTGCAGGCTATGCTGTACTTGGTGAGAACAATGGATTTTGGGTGTGAGACAAAGCCTCGAAAAGGTCAAAATTTAACATGATTGAGTTAGGTCCGAACTGACAAAGGAGCAGCCAGTATGCAAATGTGCGATGCTGGACAGTTGATAGTTCAGCTTAGTCAAGTTATCTGCTTGGGGCAGGGAGTCCTTTGTAGGTGGCACACATACATAATAAGGTGTTTGCCGGGAGGTTTCCTGAAGCTGCGATCTGGCTATTTCTGGATTGCCTGTATTGTTTAGGAATATTGCAGCAATTAGCCATCGAGCATAGTATCGTGCTTGTCCGGGGGCCTCACAAACACGTGGAGAGGAGGGGTGGAAGAAAGCCGAATTATTGATATCAAAATGATATTTTTATGCTATCGCCAAGGTGGCCTAGAAGCTACAGTAACAATACCATGTTGTCCTAGGCCCTGTGTGAAGTTGTCCTCTGGCATTTTCAGCACCTTTGCTCTTCTTAGCCTGCTTCATGTTTGTACTAAAGCCCTTCTTAGCTCTCTCTTGTATGATTTTCCATGTGAATAAATGAGTACCAGTGACTAGACCTGCTATTTGGATGACCCCTAAGTCATACTGAATGCATATTTCATAGTTTTTCCTCCAGTGACTCAACTGAGGAACACACATAAATACCAGGAGAGAGGGGTTGGTTGGTTTGTTGGTTGGTTTAAAAAAAACTTATTTGTTAAGTAAAAGCAAGGACATTTTTCAGAGAGTTCTGCATTGTTGTCGGACTTCAAGTCATTTCCAACTTAGGGTACCCCAAGAGGAACCTATCATAGGGTTTTCTTAGCAAGATTTGTTCAGAGAGAGTTTGCTATTTCCTTGTCTCCTGAATTCTCACCCAACATCCAAACCACTATACCATGCTGGCTCTCTAGTGTTCTGCATTTTGTTATTGTTGTCATGTCATTTCAAATATTTCCAACTTAAAGTGACCCTAAGGCAAACCTGTCACAGGGTTTGCTTGGTAAGATTTGTTCAGAGAGATGTAGAGGAAGATTTAAATAAATGAGTTTAATGTAAAGCAAAAGTCAAAGGAAAATGTGAAGGTCTGTCAAAGATTAAATATCTTGAGAATGTTGAAGGAACCTTAAATACTTGTTCTAAGCAGTGAATTTCATCAGGAACTTCTTATTTCTTGCTGTCATTTCTTTATTCCAAGCTCTAAATGAATAAGAGTACAAGAGGCCCAGGGGGTGGGGGAGGGAATCTGAAAGTGGCTCTGAAAGAATAGATTATGATATTCACACATTATCTGCTTTAACTTGTAACACAGAGATTCTCTTGATAGTCCTACTTATTGGAATGAAAATGTGAAGAAATCAATTTGAATCCAGCCTCAGTCCAGGAACATATCCTCAATACTGGCACTTAGCTTTGGAATATGTAAAAAAAAGATAATTATGTTTGGTTTGATGACTCTTGTCCAAGAACATTATCTAGTGAATGCAATTAGTGTTTTCTGACCTTTCTACTCTAGTTCCAAGTGGTTAAATGGAACTGTCGAATACAGCTTGCTCATCCTGAGAGGAGATCTCCTCTTGGGAAATGAAGAAAATTGTACAAGAAAGCCAGTTTTAGAAAATAATGTCTATCAAAGCTAGCATGACAGAGGTCTTAAAACTAGTTTCAAATACATATGTTGGGCTGTGGAGCCACTGGGCATGGATTTAAGCATACATAATTCTGAGAACTATTGTGGTATAGTGGTTTGAACATTGGACTAAGAACCTGGATACTGGGGTTTGATTCCCCGTTTGGCCAGGGAAACCCACCAGGTGATCTTTAGTGTGTTTCTCAGGCCCAGAAAACCCGATAATATGTTTGTTTTAGGGTCATCATATGTCAAAAACAACTTGAAGGCACACAACAACAATACATTATGTGCCAGGCTGTGAATTTAATCTCTCATCTCTCATTAGATGGGAATGATTTACTCTGTCTCTGTTACCTTTACATGTTTTTTTTCACAGCCTATGCAGATAGGGTGTCTTTCTTGTACAAAGCAGATCTTGGACATAATTCGTTTAGAACAAGTAGTTACTTGTAATCCATCTCTCTCTTCTTTTAGTAATAATATTTAAGTACTTTATATTATGGTTGAAACCTGTTATGTTTCTCCTTTATCAGGATAATATTTAATTATTTTTATAATAATGGAGATGTTGCCTTTATAACTGCTGGAGGAGAAATTCTTGCTGCTTCAAACACTGGTTCATGCTGTGCCTAGTGCTCCTGCTTTGTGTTTTGTTAAAGTAAGAATGAGAGAGATGGGAAATAAATGTCTTTTGTAGTACAAGTACAAGCCAGTCAAGATCACTCTAGACCAAACTACTGGTTCAACTAGTTTTATCTGCCTTGGCAATTGCAATCCAAGGTCAAAGATGAAAATCTTTCCCAAAGTTTTCTACCACAGGTATCATTCTGACCTTTAACTCTTTGTTGTTCCAAGCTTCCTCAAGACATTTTTTTGGTGCCAAAAGTTCACACACATCACTCCTGTAAGATAAATATTGTGGCTGGTAAATGAATTAGCAGGTTTATGACAGAAGAAGCACCAGAGCCATTTAGCTGATGAGTTCTGGCATCCCCATGCAGCAAGTAGTAAAAATGGACCCCTAAGCAACTAATACTACCTGGCTATCCAATGGTTGATCAACCATAAACCTGTGCCTGGCAAACAAGGGTCCTTGGGCTCTACTGTATCTTCCCCAAGAAGAGAGCAGTGGTAGATGCATTCCAAAAGTTTGTATACTGCAGAAGCAACAAAGGAGATCAAAGTGCAGAGAGTGACTCATCTCCCATCCCAATACCTATGAAAACTGTGCTAGAAGTAAGCAACGTGAAAATTTACTCTCCTGGTCCATTCCCAGTTGCCAGCAATTTCTCAGCCTTTAATTGCCATGCTAAACTACCAGGCTAACTAATAGAAGCTACTAAATACAAAATATCTCTTTCTGGGCTCACCCATACTGCTTAAAAAGACCAGAAAGTCCCAGATTTTGTTCTTGTTCTTTCCAGTTTTAATCTGGAGAGACATATAAATTTAGTTTTTCCCAGAATATTTTATGTCAGCTCCTGGTACAGCTAGAGACCTTTCATACCTTCTCCTCAGGTTAGTTTATTTTAGCCCAGTACGAAATTGAAAAGGACAGGAAGAAAAATTAAGACTTTTCAATCAGTCTGTATGCATTCCCACCCCCTATCCCCAGTATTACTGAACAGATGTTAGTGTTTGCTGATGTTGCTAAGAAGGATTCTAAAACCCATCCGTCTGGTGGCAGAGGCCATGCTTACTACCACCCCCCAACACACAATGGAGAGCTAACTTTTGGGATCTTATGTAGGTGAAATATATTCTACCACCGAGTCTACTGTAGATTAAGCAAGAACCACAGAACCTGAACACATTTTAATATGCAAAATTGGAAGCAACAGTGTATGCTGGAAGAACAAGCAGTACATTTTATGATAAAGTAAATGTTTGTTGTTGTCCTGCATGAGAGACTAAATGCAAGGATACAGAAATAAGAAATCAGGAATTAAATGTTTCTGTGCTTCAGACAACATGAGTTTAATTAATTTGGTCCTCCTTCCTGATGCTGGAAGCCAGACATTTTTACTCTAGAAGTCTTTCATCTGTTGCCGCAAACAAGCTAAACAAATGATTTGTTCAAAGGGGCATCTACAAAAGCATAGTGATGTAAAGGAATGCCAAGGTGGACCTGTGTCCTTTATACTTCCAGATAGAACGTAACTATTGTTGAAATCTTACAGCACTTTATCACATACCTCAGACAATTTAATTTACTTAGTAATCTGCTCTGCCTTATGTTGTCCACCTTGTTTGTTGATCTTGGGAGATATGCCATCTGGCTTAGAAGTTTTACCTAGATATGTCTAATTAATATTTTTATAGCCTCTTCTAAAGATTGTGCTATATTAACTTTGTCAGAAACTACATGCCATGTAATAGCATTTATTGCATCTTTAACCATGGCTGATATTTTTTTTTTTTTTTTTGGCAATGTAATGAAAATGTTTCAACATTAGTTTGCACTAGAGTTTTCCACAGAACATCCTAAAAATGTTCTAAGTATGAACATATTATTGTTGATCTTATCACTAAGATCTCTTCAACGACAACCACACTTGTTTTAGCTCCGTTCCTCACATTCCAGTGCATGGTCACTTCATTTCCTTAAAAACTAAATTATTTTTTCCCCAAATAGATGGGTTGGATCCAGACAAAATCATACTTAGAAATGACCTCTTGAAATGAGTAGGACCTCCCTGAGCATGATTTTATGTTGATCCAACACTATACATTTAGGATTAAGATGCTAAGCTTGGTCAGGCAGTGAAGGAACTGAAAGGATTATCCAGCCCAAATCTTTCCCATGAAGGAATATGCAACTAAAGCACTCTTTAAAGATGGCTGTCAAGCTTCTATTTAAAGACTTGAAAAGAAGGACAGTCCCCAATGTATAAGCCACTGTTAAATAGCTTTTAGAGTTAAGAAGTTCTTCCTAACGTTTAGAGAGGAATCTCTTCTCTTGTAATTCGAATTCACTGTTTCCTTTTATAGTCTCTGGAGCAGCAGATATCAAGCTGACTCCATCTTCTACTTGAAGAATAACAATAAGATAACAAAATTGATAACATGACTGTAAGCAAAGGTATTTTTCCTTTACTATGTAGCAATTGGACCCAACAGTAATTTATTGGGTGGAAGGCTTCCTATTGTTACCCTGTGACTTGGGGGTCCCGTGAGGGGCACCCAAATAACCAAAACAAACACAAACGAGATGGGGAAATTAGCTGGAGCACTCTCTTAGCTAACGAGAGGCAGGGTAACTTAGCGGGGATCTTTTACTCAATGTATACAGCATCAGGTCAGTGAGCAGACAACCAGTTAAAATAGCAACAAGAATATTTATTAGCAAGTAGGCAAGTTAATAAGAAAACACAACCTCAAAGCTAACTAAGAAATGGAAAAGGGAGTTTGGGGAAATGGGTGATACACCACCTTTCTTGTAGTCCTGAAGAAGCCAATTGGATAGAAGGAAACTTGGCGTGGTGGCCGAGGGGATCTTGCAGAAGCGGCAGCAAGGTGGGATGAAAGTCCAGCAAAGTCCAGTGAGAGATCCGAGCGTTCCGGAGCAGTCCGAGGAGCTCTCGGAACTGGAGGTTTTTATTAGGGAAAGAATGACCATAGTCTAGTCTGGTCTTGGGTGAAAACAATGAGTTTTGAGCTGGAGACAATGTCTCTGAAAGGTCAGAATTTACATGATTGAGTTATGGTCTGAATTGACAATAGTATGGCCAGTATGTAGATGCAGCTAGCTTGGCAGTTAAGCACTCAGCTAGCCAGGGTGCCCTCTCAGGGCAGAGGGTCTCTTTGTTTAATGAAGGTGTTTGTTTCAGGAGGTCCCCTAAAACAGATCTGGCAGTTTCTGGCTTGCCTTGGTGTAAACAAATATGACTCAGCAGGTAATAGCCATGCCTAGCTTTGCGCTTGTGCAGTGGCCTTATAAACACTTGGCTGGTGGCAGAGCAGGGCTGAATTATGATATCAAAATGATATCTAAGGTTACCAAAGGCCAGGCCAGTTCATGGTGGTAACACTATAGTAAGCAATGGACATGATTTAGTGAAGCCAATCTGCTAACAGAATGGACCCAATTGGCATATTGGACTTCCCTTCCCCCTATCTGCACTGTGCTTTGAAGGACTAGAGATCTTCCATTAATTTGGAGGTAGGTTTGGAGGAGCAATAATGCCATGTGGCTGCATGCTAGATGTTGGATGTTGATTTCTAGGCAGGCTTTAGGAGGACCAATACAGTACAAAAAGAGATAGAGCACAGAAGTGAGTCTGGAATCAGAATGCACCAGAAGAAACAAAACTAAATACAGAAGGAACACCTTTTGTCAACTGTATCCTCTGCTAAGTGGTGAGGTCACTTTTACCATTCACCAAGTGCAGTTCTAATGTTCTCAGAGACAGCAAAAGCCTCCACTCTCTCTAATCATTTGTATTTCAATAAGTATTCATTTGATTCACAAAAAAGGCATATAAAAATACTATTTCTTTTACTGATTGATAGAATTATTCTTTCACATGGAATATTTTTTCTCATTCATTTGTTTCCTCTTCATGCCCAAGGGATCATGATCAGGTTGATTCCAAACTTGATGGGGAACATTTAAGTTTAAAACAATAATCACAAACTTCCATTTCCTGGCTTAAAAGACAATAACATTGCAATTATGGTAAGCTTATAGTCATGATAGCCTCTCATCTTGAAATGTATTGCCAATTCACTGCCTTAAAGAGGAAGATGCATTTTTAAATGTTATTAAATATTCTTATCTCAAGCTATTACATCAGCACATAAACATGCATTATGAAACATTACAATACCTTTAAAATGTTCATTACCTCAACTCTTCTCTATTAGCTTGGGGGTTAATGCAAGTCAGATTTTTCTGTTCAACTTTCAGCTCACTAGAGAATGTGAAGAGAAACTGGTCCTCATTGCTATTTTATCCACAAAGCAATTTAGAGATAATTTGTTGTGCAAGACCATGGGCTTTTTATCCCTTTTTTATATTCTTAATCGATCTTGGTGCATAGACATTAGTTTGGGAACACAAAAAATGCAATCAAGGTTGAGAAGGCATTGCTTAGATTGTCTGTGAGATGTACATTATCTCAAGAGAGTAATGGTCTCTAATGAGAGCCCAAACTCATAAAAAGATGGCAACAAAACTAATTCATGCTTAAAAAGATGTGCTTATTTGAATTAGAAAAATCTGTTTTGCTGTGTCTTTCTCACTTCTTGAGAAAAAAAATAAAAAACCAAACATAAGCCATTGCTTATCCATTTGTTAGATTTTAATGTGCCAGTCACAGAATGAAATAAAGGCTAAAGAAGTTTTTGATCACAGTTTACAGGAAGTATTTCTACATGATATGTTTATTATTATTAATAAATGTAGTGGTAGTAGTAGTAGTATTGGTACTTTCACATCAGAGCTAAGCTGATACACATTTTTCAGATACTTTATTTTCTGTTTTGTATAGGTCCCAAGATGCTTTGAATATTTTAAACCCAGTGAATTCAGTCTATTTCTAGTTCCATGCAAGAGGTATTGGACCTTTTAGTATGTTTTTTGTCAAAAATGAACCGAACAAATTTCTCAGCTGGTTCAAAAGGTGCATCTAGTCAAAAGCTGGAAAACTCTGCACTGCATCTGCCTGCCATGCAAGTGTTAAATATGAGTAATACATGCAAATAAAGATATGGCAACTTTAGGTATGCACCATATACATGGCTTGGTATATGAACACGTGAACCAAGACATTTAAGGGCTGAAAGCCTTCTGACTAGATTGATAAACTCATGAGTTTTCTCTTCTTGTCACATTCTCGTTTTAAATCTCACTTTGTTTCACAACAGTCATTAAGAAATCTGCACATTTTGAAAAGTAGACACACACAAACACATACACACACACACACAAATAAAGAAGCCAAAAGCATCCTGGCATGTTGCCAAGTGACAGTAGACATATTAATATGGATATTTAAAAAAAAGAAAGGAGGAAGAGGCGGAGCAGCAGCACCAGTTAACGTTCTTGCATTTTCACTCAAAGCTGTAAGGAAGCTGCTTACTTGAATCATGAATTTAAAAGAAGGATCATTTTTACCAAATAAAATCTACATAGATTTCAGTAAAACTTGAGTAGCAGATATAACAAAAAACAACTACAAACTATAAATTACAAAGAAAACTAAGAACAAAACTTATGATATTCTACCTCATTCTGCCCATACACTAGCTATTTTCATACTGTCATATTACATATGACAAAAATGCAACTAACAAAATAAAGAATTGACTTCAACTAACTTTTCTACACATATATTTTAAGTCTTAAAATCTACTTCTCTCTGTCTTATCTATGTGTTACACTTCATCTATATATTTAACTCATAGCAATTTCATATTAGTTAAAAAAAATCACATTCATTTTGTCCCCCAAAAGTCAACTAGGGTTTTCCAATCTTTCAAAAGAGGCATAATACTAAATATATTATTAAATTATGGTCATGGCTCAATTTTCCAGCATAAGAATGCCAACAAAGTGACAAAGGCATGGACACTGTGACAGGAATAAAATATCTCCATTTCCCATGTATGGGGGCAACACAGGAAGTTATATCCATCAGGAGACAAAGCTGTCCTAACAACTCCCAGTGTGTTTGAGGGCTAGCAGAACAGCCTTATCTAGTGAAAGAGACAGGTTACTCTTCCTTTCACTCAACTACCAAAGCATACTGTTTCCAAAAGTGTTTTATGTTAGTGTATCTGAATTTTAAATTAGTGCACAACAACAAGGAGATTCTGATACAAATAAAATAAAGAGCAAATGTATATTTTATTCAGCAGTGGACCAGTGACTGGTTTATATCTTGTGTTCCCAAATCTTGTATCTGTAGATAATGTTGGGCTAAAGGTCTCTTAATCTCCAGCCAGCAAAGCTAATGAGCAGTGATGGGACTGACAGTCCAAAACATCTTGGAGGTCAAGGTGGGAAAGGCTAGTCTATTGGTTACACATGTCTACCTTCCTATGTTGTTAAAATAGATATGTAAGCAGTGAATGATTGTGTTTCCAACTTTTGTTTTCAAACCTGATAATTTTGAGCCACTGTTTTCTGACGGGTACAAAATATGCCATTTCCACATTGATCGAGGGAATTGCCCCATACCAGTACTTACTGGATTTCTTGGCTCCACAATTGGGTCCAGGCTGGTCTGGAGCAGTGTGTGACCGCCGCTCCACACTGGTCCGGGGATGAAAATGGTGGCTTCTGGTTGGTCCACCAACCGCTGAAGCTCGGTAGCCAAAAGCCCGCCCCCAGCAGATCGCAAATCTGCACCGGAGCGTGGGCACAGAGTGGCGCGCTCCGTGCTTTGAAAGACCTGTTTCAAGCGGTCTTTCAAAAGCACACTGGATGACTACTTTGGGTCGCTCCAGAGCGGGCTGAGGTGCGGAACTCCATTAAGTAGGTCTGACCCAGTCCGATGGCAGGTGCAGATGTCCTCCCTGGAGGACACTCTGCACCGTTTCTTTAAGCCTGTGGGGAAATGGCCAAAGTCTTGAATACTGTGTTTCTTCTTAAGCTTGTTTTGTTTATGAAATCTCCATCTCCTCAACTAGATACATAATGCAGGAAACATTTAGCTCATTTTTTTAAAAACTTCAGTGTCTGAAATGGATATAATTTTGCATTTCCTTAAGACAAAGGAAAGACAAGGAGAAAGACAAACGTATCAGAATATCTGCATTCTTTCCCTCCATAATGTATAGGAAATTTCCCCCATCAGTATAGTGCCTTGACCTACCATTTCTTAGCATTCAATGTTTTCTTTACTTTAGTGGAAAGGTGGCCTTTCAGGAGGTTTAAGAAGTGGGCTTCTGTTTACCTTTCTTCTTTCCGTTACTCATTCTAGGAATCATCCCTTAGCAATAAAGCACTATGTCAGAATTGCCTTTAGATTTGGATTCTTTTCACTCACAGTTGGAAGTGGCTGAACGAAAGCATCATTATGAGAGAATTCAATCATGGCTCAACACAATTTCACAGATTCTTATTGTTCCATTTAGGAAGAAATGGTTCAGAGTTAATGTAAGCAGTTGTGGGAATTTAAGCCAAACGCTCTCTCTCTCACACACACATACCATCCATTATCTAAATTGTTAGTATTCAATACGCAGAGGTTGCTACAATAAATCTTGGACTAATAAGAGTAGCTTTATGCAACAGAGAGGCAAAGGTAAAGTGTAGGAAATTATAAAGAGAAGAAATGCAACATGATCAGACTTGTAGAAAAATGAATACCTGGGAAAAGCTGATCTTACTTTTCTGTGTTCACAATGAAGCAGAACAAAGCACAAAGGGAATTTCAGAGAGACATTAGATTTGATTAAAAAGTTAAATGCAGTGCAATGTCATGCATCTCTCTGGAGAATCACAAAATGGATTCGCTCCACACTCCTCAAAGTTTTGTGTTCACTGACACAATTGAAAGTCAAGTGGCACATACAGAAATACACTGTGGCTTCAGCCAATATGCTTTGGCCCATTTCATGTCTGAAACAAATCAGGATTAGTGTAATATATTTATTTAAATTAGCATTGCTCAGGGTTCTTTCATGTACGATGTTGTCTGCCAGATTGCATGAGTGGAGAATAAGCAAACAGGAGTGGTCCATCCAACATTAGTTGTTTTGTGCTTATCAGTTCTCTGAGACTGTGCCTGCCTTTTCAGTAAATTTTCATCCAGAGAATGGCAAATGCAGGAGTAACCTTGATACCCGTCCTATGAGTTGGAATGTAGTTCTCATAGTGAATATGAAAGCCTACAAATTTGAATCAGAATTTGAGCCAGAACAGGGCCTGCTGGAAATATACATCACATTATAACTTGCTCTTATCATGTAACTTCTGCCACAACATCCATCCCTGAGGCTTTCCAGTTCCTTCTGAGCTTAGTTGCAATCCTTACAGTTTTTGAGAGGGCAGGAGTGACTTTTCCCCAATAAGAAGATATTGTTTTGAGAAAATGGGGGGGGACAGGAGTTACAGGGGCATTTTGGACTGACTCAGAGAGTAAGGTCCTTCTTCTGCTGTTCCTGTGTATAATATTTGCTCCTGTACCCTATAACTCACCAGATTTCCACTGCTAATATAATGAATCCTCATATTGGGCAGCAGAAGGGTCTTAAACATCTCATATGCCCTGAGATCTATAAATCCTTCAGCCAGGTCTATTGCAAGGTGACATCTTTTGTCTGTCTTGGTCCTGAGAGGACAATTAAGATCCATTGGCTTTACAGAAGATTTACCCTGGCAAAGAGGAAAATGAATAGATATGATTTGTTAATGAAGACTCATACTGCTGCCTAAGTTGTTTTTGTTTAAATGGTCTCGAGTACATCACAATAGGACTATCATGTTACAGCCCTGGTTCCTATTCTGGTACCTGGTAGAGGAAGCTCTGGTTCCAAACAGAGATCTTTTTGTAGTCCTTTGACTTTGCACCTCTGTATGGTCACATTCAAATACATGGTCATATTTTACTCATCCTCCCCCTCACGCCATTAATAGGATTTCAAGATGGATTGATAGGATATGCCTTAATCATTTCATGTTTATTAATATGTTTAGTTTAAAAATAAAACAGCATCTTCATTCTTTTTAATCTGAATTTCTGCCTCAGCTATTGTTTTCTCTCCATATACATTGCCGTTCTCTCATCAATGTTGTTTATACATGCAAAGCTCTTTTTTTCTGCATGTGATTTTATTTCTAAGAGACATCTAGCTCTAGCAAGCCAGGAGCCTTTAAAAAAAAAAAAATCAATCCCAGATCTTTCCCATCAGCACAAAAAACATTTCCACACCAGTGCTATGAATTCCAAGAGATGTTAACACTCAGGTAAAGGCTCCCAGATGACAAGATAGTTGTTGCTAAATGTTGTGTGTAGACAATACAATGAGAAGAGACCGCAGAAATATTTGATTTCACAGTATCAGAATCAGCTTTTTGTGTGGTCCTGAAATGTAAACCTTCTTGCATGAGAGTAATTCTTTCCAGACTAGTCTAATTGCAGAACAATCAGGTCAGTGATCTGGATGGTCAGTTCATAGATACAACCCATTGGAATCAATGTGACTTAGCCGTGTCTAACAAAATCCACAGCTTTTTCTCCCCTAGAGTCTCTATGCTCACAAGCCCCTTTCCACACTGTGTAATAGTTTCAAAAGAGGATAAGAATTATGCTGAATTAGTTCAGTCTTCACCTTGATATGCTGATAGAGATTTCTGTTGTTTTGGATTCTGGTTATCTTTACCTTTTGTTCAGGATCAGTAGGAAGAAATAAACACATTTATTCCTTGTAACCTTAATAATTCCTGAAAACCCATATGTTGAATTGATATCTGCTATCATTCAGACAGGTTTTCTTACAAGGAAGCAGCTGGATTATGTAATTTGGACTGTATGCAGAAACAACCCAGTTTTCAGATTCCTATAAATTTGTTCACCGATTGTAAGGCAACCACAATAATAAATTTTGGGTTGATACCAATATTATTCCTCCTTCCTCTTGATGATTTCAGCAATACTTCTATAGTCAGGAGCTGGTGCACAAATTCAGTATAATTCATTAATATACGTTAGCATAGAAAAGACAAATAAGGACTTCTAGTTGTATTACAGGAATAGATTTACTCTGACTTTTGTTTTCCTTTAAATTCCAACTTACTTTTATCCCCTATAACTGTTCTTTTATATTGTCTACTCTTAGGAAGTGTTCTGATCACAGACCAATTACTTCCAACTCTCTGATTTCACACTACGGATTTCCACCTAAGGTTGAGGGGGTTTCCATTCTTTCAAAATTACACTGCCTGCAAAGGCTATTCTGTTTTCTATGAGTGGTTTAAAAGAGCCATGCACATGTGTGGAATACATGTGTTGAATTTTGTCCTTTTGTTTCTTCAGATCAAATTGAGTCTGTCAAGTGTCAAGGATTCAAACAGTGCAAACCATTCTCAAGAGAGTGAGTCATACTTGATTCCCATTGTAATTAATGGGACTGGCATACAAGTATATCACGCCAATAATCTCAAGAGGACATAAAGTACAGCTACCATTTTTTTTTCTTGATTTGAACTAGTTGTGAAACCCTTAAATGCAATTTTGTCTTGATTTTTTTTTACCTTATTAGTAAAGAAGATATTCAATACATTATAGGAGTATATAACATGACACACTAACATGAATATAACCCACGGACCATGCCAACCACTCAATTGTTCCCACATTGAAGCAGGAAACAAACAAGCAAACAAACAAACAAACAGATTATGAAGTCCTTGGTGTCTGCCAGACATGGATGGCAAGTTCCATTGGCTTGACAGTCTGCATTTTGCATATCTAATAGATGAAACACAGATATGTTCTATCCCAAAAGGTCTAGAATGGCAATTTTTTTAAAAAAATCTAAAATGAGAATTAGCACTGAATTCTAAATCCTTTGAGAAAAATGCAGTCATAAATCTGTGCCTATATATTTAAAATGAATTATTTATGTCACATTATTCTATCCCTTCGACCAGAATACATTTAAGACATTAATGCAAGTGGTCTGCATTGGTTTTAAGTCTAGGCGGATGAATCCGTCAGTTTGACTTTCTCCAACATTCTTTTTTTCCCCATTTTTTATGTTCTTTCACTTCTGTATATAAAGAAATATATGGTTCTTCCAACTTTCTACTAAGAAACAAGCTGAACAAAATTCTAACTGATCCCAAACTTTAAATATAATGATCCACACTTCTTCAAGTTTGCCATGGTGATCCTGCAGCAACATTACCTTGCTGTATTCTTTCTACATGTAGTTATTTCATTTTTAGTACTGTGTCTCCATTGTGGTAATCAGAGCAAAATATTAGATGGAGAAATATATTGTGTCATCAACTTTCTATGATTCTAGGGAGATGACTAGAATGTAAGTAGGTCACCATGGGTGTGATTAAGTTGCTAACAAGAGCTATATATATATATATATATATATATAAAATTTTCATGAATTTTCTGATCCATAATGGTTGCCATACACTGAGATACCCCATGCGGAAAGGGAATGTGAGGGAAATGCATAAGAACAAAAAGAACAACAATTTGTTTTTGTTTGATGGTTTGGGTTTGGGTTTGGTTTGGTTTGATCAGAAGCAGTATAAAATGTTGAGGCCTATGCAAAAAATATTTCACTTTGTACAGTGAAACAAAATATTTTGTTCAAATATGATCTATGATCTTTTCTATATGAACTATAGTGTGTCTCATGCTGTCCTAGTCCATATCTAACATCCACACGGACTCTCTTGGTTTTTCTACTCCACCTTCTTTTGTCTCAGGAATCTTAACAACTCTACCTCAAAGAGGCTTCTATATTTTCTTCTCTGTTCGAAATATCAGGAGTCCTAGTTGCTGTGCCTTAGTTTTTTCCTCTGGTCCTGACATTTTTTCCCCCTACACTGAGAATTTTAGCAGCAGTGACACAGAGATTCCTTTACTATTTTGTAGCTGAATTGTATCTCTTGGGTATATATCTAACATCCTCTAAAGAATTAATGAGGAACCCTGTTTTCCTCTTTCCACTTTTAGCTCAAAAATTATACCAGATGTACCACCAAAAACCTTCTCTATTTTCCTGCCCTTTTCTAAATCTCAGGAATCCATGTAGCAATGCCTAAGCTTTCTTCTGTTTATTTTCTTCCTCAATAATCTTACCAGCCATGCATCAGACAACTTTCTCTTGAATGAGTTATGACTTTCCCCTTCCCAATTTTAGAATCTCCCCATTTGGAGTTTTGACTTTTTCATATTAGGTAGGGTTCTGCAATTGGGATTAGAACTGAAAACAACCTTTGTGATATTTTGAAATATTCACCACATTATCCTGATCAGTAATTATTGGTCCCTAAGGATGAAAATAATATTCAAAAATATTCAGAAAAAAAATTGAAAAATGTGTTTCTTGGGTAACAGGAAACCATCACAAGTAAAATCTTGGACTGATGAAAATCTTCACAATTTGGGACTTATTCTGTGTAAAATGTGTGTGTATCTACAGAAAACATTTTGTGTGCAAATAAAAGTATTTCCCATATTTCAACACGGAAATATTATTTTCCTGCTAATAAAATCTTGTTTTCTGTGTGAGTTTTGTTTAGAATACATCTCAAACTGCAGTGTTTGTTTAATAGGAAATAGCATTTTCTGATCAAAGTATTATTTTCTGTGTAGCATATATTGTTTACAATACCAAAGTACCACATACAAATTTTGCCTAGGATTAAGTCCTGAATAGTCTTCAAAAATGGCAGTTTTCAAAGACTTTCTCAGAGTAAAAAGAAAAATGATAAAATTAACTGTTGCTTCCTTCAAGAATGAAATTGTCAAAGAATTACACCCCTGCTGGTTCCTTTTTCCTTCTTCCAGCAAACTCTCTGTTTAGAATTTTGGCTTGAGACATGACAGCACAACCTTGGGAAAACCCAAAAACATGCTGTCTAATTTTGAGAAATCTTGAACAGTACCCATAAATTATGGACACAGGGACTTTCTCTTTTATTATAAATGCAATGAATTCATACATTTTCTTTATCTCAGATTTCACTTCAGCTGAAATGTAGAAACAAGTTTAGTCAGGATTAAGAATTGTAAAAATCAAGAGTAAAATAGTTGTGAAATGTGTAGAAATGTGTTCACTGGGGGCTGCATGTTGCAACCTAAGAACTTCTTTGATCTCTTTGCTGCCTCATTTTGTCATTGCTGCCTCCATAAGTGCTCCATCAAAATCAGCAGCATTGCTGTTGCTGATAATCCACTGTGAAAAAAGTCAACAAACTGCCCAGACTCAATAATTTGCCTTCTCTTTTAGAAGAAAAGGAGACACTGCCCAACAGAACTCTGTTGAGCAGAACTCTTTTGTTCAGGACAGGATTTGGGCACCCTTCTGCACTAGTGATGGTCACTGCGTGCATTCCAATTTCAATCACAATAGTGATAGCGGAGGAAAGTACATCAGAAGTCAACCATATCTGAGTTTGCATCAGCTTTCTCAATCTAGGAAAGTTGTCCAAAGTGGACCTAGAACATTCCCAGGGATGCAATTCTGCGAATATATTCTACATAGAAATACTATTTTCTGGGCAGATAATGCAGTTTTCTGTGCAAACCCATGACATGCATTTTTTTGTCTGCTGAATAAATTCCTAATTGCACCTTTTCTGCACAGGAGAAAGCATTATTTCTATGTAGCAAATAATATGTTTTTTCTATAGAAACATTATTTTCTGTGCAGAAAATTCTGTTTTGTGTGCAAAACAATCACTTACAAATTTTGTACACAATAAATCATAAATCATGAAAATGCTTATCTGTTCAGGGTTCTTTTTTTCAAACTATTTATGAATATTTCCAAATATTCTTTCCATCCTTAAGGCTTTCACTACAAGTACATTATCCTTTGACCTTTTTTTTTTCTCTTTAAAAGTTTGTTCCTTTGAGGAATACAGCTAGAGTTTGTGCAACCTTTTGTGGTAGGGAGAGAAAGGGGGTCCTTGAAATTCTCTAGAATAAGGAGAAATTGTGATGGTTATCACAATAATACTCTCAAAAAACAAAAAATCAGAGTGAAGCTGAAATAAAAGTATGACTTCAAATAAATCTTATGACATTAAGCATTTTGGTATCTTTTTCTTTCCATTTTCACTTGTTGCCTCATAGAAATTGTAAAAATCACAAAGCATACAAAGACAGCATGTCAAATTGATGTTCACCACTGGATGATGTTTTAGAGTATTCTAAAGAAACATGTTTCCATAAAATTCAATGAGCATCATATCTAAGAGCAGCATGCCTATGTATCTTACTTAGGATTCCTTCCCTTAATGCCACTGAGAGTCAATCTTTAATAAAACATCTGTAATAATAGATTATCTTCTTAAATACATGCTTCTTGAAGGACAACTTTCCTTGAAGGATAAACTGATATTTGAAACCATAACTTGCTTGAAGTACATATTTCAACTCTCTTTGTTCTTTTCATGCTTCATCTAGAAAAAATGGTATTACAGTGGGCCCTCAGTATCCACTGGGGTGTAATGCCCTGTTTCCAGAACAAGGAAGTGAACTCTGACTAAGAGACTGAAGCAGGGGGCATGCCTGGACATGTGGCCAAACAAGAGGAAGTCACAGAGCCACAAGCCTCGGTTACAGACCAGAGTGCAGTACCAGTCTCTGAGCAGACACAACAAAGGGAGAGCTTGAGAGCATCCCAGAGGATTTATAGGAAGGAGCAAATAGTTAAACATTAGTTGTGGTAGCTACTGGCCTCTCTCTATATGCAGCCCTTCCTTCCAGGAGTTGTTGGAGATTATAGGACCTATCTGGCTGCTCATCATGTTGCTGAACTCTGTGCTTTTATCTGGATTGTGTTGACTGACTCTGGACTCCTTTGCCCTGACTTGGATACTGTTGAACTCTGTTTGTGACTACAACTTTTTGCTTATTAAGTAAAGTAAGTGCTGGACCTTAAGCTGTTCTGCTTCATTGCTTGCTAGTTTGCTTGTGTTATCTCTTTTGCAATCAACTGTGCAGTCACACACCTTTGGCTGGCTGCCCAGACTGAAACAGGACAAGGGGGTTGGTTTCAGGAGGGAGGTGGGGTGGATGACCAAGTCTCTGTCAATGAAATAACAGAATGGAGGGCAGGATGGAGGTGACAGCAAGCTCAGGCTGGCAGGCATTTCATAAGGCATGGTTTATTCTGGCTTGCATGCTTTCTTTGCTACTTCCGTGGAACTGAATATTACAGAAATAACAAACTGGATCTGAGATCTAGTGCAGCTAGGCTGAGAAGTAGTCCCAGGAAAACAGATGAAGTGGCAGGAATGTGCAGCTGCCAGGCACACATTCTTAGACCTTGTGGAGTCACCAGTTAACAGGGTCCCTGGAGGCGGAGGAGAGAGATGCAAGTCACTATTAATACAATAATGACAAACCCCTGCTGGCAGATGTGTTGTGATTGAGCTCCCCCCACTTCTGGGGAGCATGCAAGCCACCTGCTTCTGCCTTTAGAAAGAATGCTTTCAAGGCCCTGCTGTGGTTCTTCTGTTATTTTCATTCCAAGGTTTGGAAGCAGGTAACTGGTATGTTCCTCAGAGGTGAGGAAGCCCAATCACAGCACATCTGCTGGCCAGGGATAACAACTCCTGCATCCACTACTGCCCTCCCCTCCTGAAGTTTGAGGTCATTGTGTGCGGGAGATATTTGAGCAGAACACTAGGGCAAAAGAATAGCCTTCTATGCTCTGTCCAAAAAGGGACTCGTGCATATACAAGGCACTAACAGGATGGTGGCATGTGGGGCATAAGTGAGTGGCTGGCATGCTCTTCAGAGGTGGGGAGAGAGATGTGAATGTGAGGCTGCAGAGAGATGTGAGGATCTATGAAATGGAGGGAGGCGTGGATTCACACTAAGCACCAGACTTGGATTTCTGTCATTCCACCATCCTCTGGAGGTCCTCATCTTCCAAGAGGCATACAGAGGCGGTTCAGAGAAATTAATGCAGGGGAAAAGACACCTCTAAAAATGTAGACTACCATAAAGGTTGATAAGATTTTGCCCCAGTACACTGTATGGCATGGATGAGAAGAATATTCAAAGATATTCAAAAGAAGGCCAAAATGTGTTTTTTGGCATGTTGAGAAACCCTGATAAGGAAGATCCTGGACTGAGGAGAATCTTCACAATTTAAGATCCTTTATGCAAAATGTGTACTTTGTGTGTGTGTGTGTGTGTGTGTGTGTGTGCAGAAAAAAGTTTCAGCATAGAAACCGTTGTTTCACGTGCAGAATATGTATGCTTTTCCTGTAAAAAAAATGCCAAATGCATATTGTACAGAATAAGTTCTGAACTGCAAATACTCTTTGATCAAAAAATTTCTCATAGGATAAAAAAAAATGCCAAATTAGCTGCCTGTTTCCTTTGAGGACAAGAATATTTAATAATTACATCCCTACTGTAGGGTGAAAAAGTGAAACTGCTTACTTTGAGAAAAAAAGTACAGAAAGTACATGATCATTCCCCTACCATGAGGACTGCTTCATTCCTTTTAATTAAGGGGGATCTCTGTGTGAAAAGGAGGTATATGCATTCTGAACTAGTGTTTAGGATCCTGTATCAGCTACTTAGGAAGCATTCTTTACACAGGAAGTTCTCCTGGCCCAACCACAGCCTGAAAATTGGATAGAAACATCATTTATCCACGCTCTAGTCATCAGCATAATGGACCTCCTTTTCTCCATGCAGGTGATGCCTGGCAAAATAGGTTTGGAAGAACTATTTACAGTTACTATTTACAGTTTATTTACAATTACAGCAATAGTGTCACAATGATGACTAGGTAGTGATTATTAGTATGAAGAAGTTAGATTTACTCATCTGTTACTTTTTGTATTCTCAATTCCTACTCTTTCATGTTCATGATCACTACTTTTTGACTGCTTTGGCAATCCATGGAGATCCTGGGGACTTGGGGAAGAAAGATGCTCCATGAAGTCATTGTAGTTGCTGATCTCTGCTGTGAAATATCATGTAAGATACTGATACTACTGAAAGCTGCCATCCTGCTGACCCCGCCCCCATGCATGTGCATGTTTGAACACAGTGTGTATGCACATTGGGCAGGGCTATCATAAAAGGTATTTTACGGTCAACTATAAAATAAAGATACCAGGCACACTGGGATTAACTGGAGTTGATAAGGGTCAGCTTCATTTAACCTGATTTATTTAAATTGCATTGGCCTGGAAGTGGAGCAAGAGGGGGAATAATCTGAAACAGGTCTATATGAGGCCAGATGACACCCCATGACTGCCGCCTCAGCCTCCTCAGCCTTCTCTTGGGCAAACACACCTCAGCCCCAAGGGCAATCTAAATTACTTTGGTTGCTTCTTGATGTTTTTGCACTGGTTTTAATATATTGTAAGCTGCCTTGAGTTCTACTATTGAGAAAAAATGTGGAACATAATAGCAGTAACAATAAAAATAACAATAATATAGAAAGGAAACAAATGTATTTTAAAACACACACACACACACACACACACATGTTCCAGTTAGCTCTATTAACAAAATTACTTGTTGCATGGTTCTAAATGAGATATATAAATCTAAATGTAAATGAAGTCAATTGTCTGGATGCATTTGAACATTTGTGAAGGGGTAGGATGAGAGACTCCAACATCACTCCACTGATAATCTGCTTCTTATTCTACCCTTCAAGTGTCCACACAGAAGGAATAAGAAGTGACAAAAACATCCATTCCACATAAATGGTATCATCAGGTGGTTTGTTTGTTTGTTTGTTTATTTATTTGCTTACTTACTTGCTGTGAACCTACTTTGACACACACTGCAAATTCAACTTTATTTCTACTGGTTGATGATTATTGAAGACCAATTTGTCAATGTTTGAGTGTCCATGGGGAGGGGATTGCATAAAGATGGCAGCAAATGGGTTTGTATACATTTTTGTTGTTGAAACAAAGGTAAAAACAAACTAACAAACTAACATGATAGATGCATCCCCAACTTTTAGAAACAAGATCAATTTCATTCCTTGGCAGTGTCTAAATTGTGTTTGGCAATTGGTAGTGAAATTATGGAGACAGATGATCACTAAAGCTGACCTTTCATTATTTCAAGGCCACTTCTTGAAGGAGCAGGATGGAGTTGCTAAGCAATCTTGCTTTGTTTCAGTTTACAGAATCTCAGTTTTCCCTTTTTATTAAGAAAAAAAAAACCTGACAAAAACAAAAGAAAGAAGATCTGAAATCTTGCTGGAAAACTGGCGATGCTAAGTTTGATATTGTGTACTTTTTCTCTTCTCTCTCTATTCAAATTTTCTTTATTATGTACACTTCAGTAGATAGTTAAGAGGGTGGAGTGGTCTGACTGTTGGATCAGGACACTGAGAGAACTACTTTGTGACCTTAGGCAAGTCATAGTGGTCTTACAATACTCTCAGCCTCAGAGGAAGGCAAAGGCAAAGCCCCACTGAATAAATTCTGCCCACAAAATCCTGCAATAGATTCAGCTTAGTGTCACCATAAGTCAGAAATGATTTGAAAGCACACAGAAACTTCAGTAAGAAAATCATGAGTTGAATCCATTGTTTAGCAGGTGGTGATAGCAGAACTGTACTTCTCTCCTAATCCTTCAGCCCTCAAAGCCAGAAAGAAAATGCCTTCAGAGGGTGTCTCCAACTTCCATATCTGGCTTTGAAGGGTGCAGCCAAGAGAGTGGAATATAAACATTATATTCACTTTAAGCAATTCATCAAGCAGTTCATTTTAACTCTTATAAAATGTGATTTTTCATAAACCTTGCATTGTGTCAGTCATGTGGCATTTGCTGACTCCAGTAAGAGTTTTAATGTATAACAGGCTGTTAAAATCTTCCTTGTCTCCAAGATTCTGTGCCCATCCTCCATACTGAATGTTGGAATTATAACTTAATGGTGGGTGACTTTCAATCCTACACTCTAGACCTAACTTTTTAGTTATTTTTATAGATGATGATGATGTAGCCTCACTAACACTGATGGAAAAATCTCACATGATTAAAGTGCCAGGGATACTCACTAAAATGCTGCCTTAGGTTTTAGCTTATGCTGGAGCCTCATGTTGTTGCTGTTGTTGTTGTTTTTTATGGGTGTCATCAAGCTGGAGGAGAGATGGAAGGGAAGTTTTTTGTTTTTGTTTTGTTTGTTTTTTGTGTGTTTTATTTGCACCACAGGCCAAGGAATTATATATATGATAGTGTGTTCATGAATTGTTGTTGTTGTTGTTGTTGTTGTTGTTGTTGTTGTTGTTGTTGTTGTTGACATATGTGTCTTTGACATATTATGCTACTCCCTCTCCCTCTCCTTTTCTGTCCCATCTATTCTGTACATCCATACATCTCTTCTTTTTGAATAAGTTATAACTTTTTCAGTGGTAATATTCCATTCGTAGGAGTCATACCACCAGGTCTCCATTATGCCTGTAAAATCATATTTTACCTCCCTGTACTAGGACTTCCAGCTCTTCTTGTTTCTTTCTCACATACTGCACATTGGTGTATAGGCATTTGAAACTTTTTTTGTTCTGACTTATTAATTTGCTGTCAGTTTTCTGTGGTTCCCAGTTGCTTTCTGAGCTTCTCCTGTAGAATTCACTTCTTTGGATTTAGAGTTTGTCTTTGGACTGATGTTTCAGCTACCAGTTCCAACCTTCCAACAGTTTAGTTTAAAGTCCTGTTGGTCAGACTTTCCAGCCTTGTTGAAAAGGAACCTAGATCTGCTAAACACAGCAAGAATCAATATCAAACATAAACTTAAAAAAGCAAGAAACTGAAGAGAAGCTAACCCAACTTTAAGGTAAAAAGTCTAGCACATTACATTTCAAGTATTTTAGTATAAAGGTGCCCTACTGTTAAATCAAATTTGGGCACCAGGAATCCTGGGATAGCATTGTGCAAGTGGAGACCAAATGTTACCAGCCAACTGTTAACATCTGTAATATAATCTTTCACATCATGTATTCTGCTGGCTGGATTGTTATTTCTGGACACGTACAGATTAAAGGGAGCTGGATCCTTCCCTAATTTTTTCCACATTTCAATGTCAGATGTAGTCCATCAGCCCGCCAATATGTCATAATCTCTTTGGCCAAAATGAATTAGTTTGGCACAAGCAATTTATGCTACAATGGGAGTTAATAATGGATTTTCCAATGTTAATGGGGTTTGCCTTGTGGGGGGGAAACAGCAAGTAGAATCCTTGTCACAAAGAAGCAAAGGAAACCTTGATTTTTTTTTTAAATTATGTGAGACAAGTTGTTTATGGATTTTTATATGAATTACAATTTACTGTACATCAAATAATAGTCTCAGAGGAGTTCATTTATGTAAAGTGTTTAAAAAAGGTTTATACTGAAAATAAAATGATAAAAAATGTGAAAAAAAATAAAAAATAAAGGTGTCCTAGGTGCAGCAAGTGAGGACAGAACAGGCTTGCAAGGATGACAGAAATTTCCTCTGTGGGTGGTTGTCTTTGGACACTCTTCCCAGGGTTTGTATTTTTGTTTGTCTGTGTGTGCATGTGTGTGCATATAGAAGGAATACAATGATAGAGGAAACCAGAGAAAAGACCGAGAATATGAATAAAATATAATTAGAAGAAAATGTGTTCTGTGGTTTCTATGAGCTGGTTTTCCAATTCTGGATTTAAGCAGTAAAGATGAATTAAATATGTGAAATTGGAAAAAGATGTGAGATTGGACTGTGAAATTAGACAGTTACAACAGCATGTAGAAATCCAATATTATTTGTTTTGTTTTGTTTTTTCTTTTCTTCTTTTTTAAAAAAAAAATCTAAGAATTTCTTCAGCCAGAGTCAACATCCCTTACTTTGCTCAACTTGGCTGTGAATAACAGGCTGTACAGGTCTGCCTCACAATATTCACATACAAGTGAGAGAAAAATTAATATAAATGACTGTAATTCTGGAAATGCTCCGAAGTGATGAAAAAGATGGAAGTGATGCTGCTAAATGAAAAATGAATTAAAATAGAAAGACATAGTGAGAGTGAACTGAAATCAGACAACATTCTTATTATCAAAAAAAATGAGAGAGTAACTGTGCTATTCTGTCAGTAGCATGGGAAACTAGGAAATGGTATGTAGCTTCTTTATCACTTCAGTACTATGAATCAGAGATTTTTGAATGATTTCAAAGTCAAATTAGAAAGATTTTTCACCAACTAACTGATACTTTCCATTAACATAGATTTCTGACATGGTAAGAAGATGAAAGAACCATAGCTCAACAGCTAAATAAATGTCAGATGCTAAAGATACTTTTTTTTCCCTGCTGAAGTAGTACAGCATGGAGAAACCACTGGGTGCCAGACCTGACATACTATTTAATTTCCATGGGTATGGAAAACTAACAAACCTACACATAGGTTATTTACATGTATTTTGGAAGGTTTGCTTATACAACAAACAGAAACACAAATATATTTTTCCTACCAAGAGATTAAAAAATTGGGAATAGTTTTGGTGGCCAACTAAAAGTATGTGATGGCTAGGTCAAGGAGGGAATGTGGATCATCTGTCCCTTCTGCAGCTCCAGAACAAGGATCATCTTCCTCAGCAGAGCTGGAGTAGCTCTATTTTATAGTAAGAGGGCCATCAAAATTAAAGATCCTGTTCACATAAGGCAAATGTTCCATAAACAGAGAAATGGACAAGAAAAAAACCTAAATCAGCAAGTAGTTGGAGATGCAATGCTGCTAATGTGTCTTCTACACATAGGTTTTAGAGATATCCCATAGTAACTACATTTGGGGAGGAAATAACCACATCAATAAACTTAGCTTTAGAATATTCCTTGGTATTCAGAGGGGATTGACAACACCTAATAACCACACAGACATTGGGGTGGGAAAATAAGGCTACAACTTTCTTGACTATGGTTGCTAATTGAGTTGGTATCACCATGGATCTAGAGGTAGGCAGCAACCAACCCACCTGCTGATCAATGAACCAGACCAACCAGCCAAGGCTGGAACCACTGGAACTACAGGAGAGGCACCCACAGTGCTGGGATCCCTGGCAGCCTTCCCTGTTGCCAGGGTGTGCAGGAGTCCTGTGCCCCCTGACACTGGGCATAACCACCAGTTCGCCACACCCCGAGCCTCTCGCCACCCAGGAAGGGCTCCCAACACTTGATAGCACCTGGGATACTGGAACCACAGACCTGCATCCTGGATACATGCTACTGCCAACCACCAAGTTCTGACAAAAAACAAAAAATTACATGAATCCCCGGTACAGTAAAGCCAACCAAGCCCATACAGGAGCTGTTCTCTCCTCAAGCAAAACACAGAATCTGGGCACACACAACAAAAAAGCAGGAAAACAGGGGAAAGGTGGATGACAGTCCAATGAAGACTGTCCGGCAGCTGCAGGGGTAGGCGTAGAAATACCCCAGCACCTGACCAGAGTGAAAACCACATCTGGGCACTCCAGCCATGGCCAGCCACCCCACCAGCCAATGAATTCAAACAGGGAATTGAACTCATTGGCTGCCACTCCTCCCTCCCAGAAAGCCACGCATGAGTGCACAGCCCTATGGGAAGGAGACACAAGATCCGGCATGACTGGACACCTCGAGCCACACCCCAAGCCACAAACCACTATGCCCGGTAAGTCAGGCAGCTGCCTTCATTTAAATTACCTGTTTCTTCGAGATTTACAGCTGGCCAGTGGAAGTGGATTTTTCATGCCCTTTCAACTGCTAAAAGGTTGACACTTCAATATTGGATCCAATGGATAGAAAATCTGTCAATGCCTGCAAATGGACTTATATTTGGGCATTTGGTCAGCTTTTATAGACACGTACAACTATTTTTTTCTCTACTTTTTTAAAAAACTGGAATATTATTGTAAGCAAGTGAAATCCCTTTTGAATGTAAATTTTTTTTTTAAAAAAAACCCATTTTTGGTTCTGATTGTATAGGTACATTTTGGCATCATGATGCAATGAGGGTGCCCTACAGTGAGAAACAGAGGTTGTAATTGCCCCGACCTGTCAGAGTAGTTCCTCTCTTTATACAGATTAGTGTCCTGAGCTTCATGATCTTCAATTAAGTATGGCCTTATGGCGGAATGATAATTTAGCACTTGAATACAATCAGGAATGACAAAATCACACTCATCTGCATCTATATAGTAAAAAAATACTGAAAGAGATCATCAAGCAATTTTTTAAAAACAACAACAAACCTTGTTTATCTGTATACAGATTTGCATGTCATACCTAAATGATTAGCATCATCTACTCTAATTCCCCCAGGCGATTAGTAGACAAAGATGTTTTTGTCTGTGTGTTTGTTCATTTTAGTTTCTAATTCTGAAAGAAAACCATGTCTTCTCTGCAAACTGTAAAAGACTATGAGAACCTTGTGCAGGGGAACATTTTAATTTAATAAAGAACGCAAAGGATGGCTGTAAATGTGCAAAGAGCTCCTGGCAGCCTAGCTTTTCATTATGAAATGCTTATTAATTCTAAATCATTTGAAACCTTGCCTGTTAGCATCATTTCAGCACAGTAGTCCTTTAGCTTGCTTGTAATATATATGACTAATCGCCTTTGATAGGAAATAGTCATTCTCTCCTTAAGTTATGGGGTTGGATGGATCCAACTTTCCTTCCATCAAAAAAATCTTCTTTCAGTGAAGGAAGGGAAACTTGTATGTGTGAGCCATCTGTCTTTTCAAAAATTCATACACTCTTTTCAACAAAAGGTTCTTGAAAGTGAATACAATGAATGATAAAAAATCATTATAAAAGAAAACCAACTAGGAATAAGAAGTAACTTTGGATTATACTTTGCTAGATCAGTCATGAATAACTTCCATAGCTTTAGCATTTTTAAACTTTATGTATTTAAGATATAGAATCATAGAGTTGGAAAAGATCCCAGGGGCCATCCAGTCCAACCCGCTACCATGCAGGAACACACATCAAAGCATTCCCAACAGATGGCCATCCAGCCTCTGCTTGAAAACCTCTAAAGAAGGAGACTCTATTACACTCTGAGGCAGCATATTCCACTGCTGGACAGCTCTGACCCTCAGGAAGTTCTTCCTGAGGTTCAGGTGGAATCTCCTTTCCTGCAGCTTGAATCCATTGCTCCTTGTCCTAGTCTCTGGAGCAGCAGAAAACAAGCCGGCTCCCTCCTTGACATTATATCCCTTCAAATATTTAAACATAGCTATCATGTCCCCTCTTAACCTTCTTTTCTACAGACTAAACATACTTAGCTCCCTAAGCCATTCCTCGTAGGGCATGGCTTCCAGATCCTTCACCATTTTGGTTGCCCTCCTCTGGACACATTCCATCTTGTTGATATCCTTCTTGAACTGAGGTGCCCAGAACTAGACACAATATTCCAAATGAGGCCTAACCAAAGCAAAATAGAGCGGTACCCTTGATCTAGATACCATACTTCTATTGATGCAACCAAGAATCGCATTGGCTTTCTTGGCTGCGGTATCACATTGCTAACTCATGTTCAGTTTGTGATCTACCAAGGCTCCTAGATCCCTTTCACATGTACTGCTATCCAGCCACGCATCCCCCATCAAATATTTGTGCATTCCATTTTTTCTGCCTAAGTGTAGGACCCTACATTTGTCTCTGTTGAAATTCATTTTGTTAGCTTTGGCTATATAAGGAGAATAATTTTACCTGCCCTCCAATGGAATAATGCTTTTAAAAAAATGTTCAGCAGTCTTATTTGCTCCTCAGTTTAAGTCAATATAATTTTGAATATATTTTGAAATTCCCCAGAACTGCAATCCCATGCTTTAATGTGTGGTACTCAGTCACATACTAGGGGGAACTGTTTCTTGTTTTTAACATGCATTTCCATCATCACTCATGCTGTTCTATCGGTTTTGTTTTCAGGGTTTTGCTAAAACTGCTGAGTACAGAAGTGCAAGAAAGTACAAGTGTGGGGGGGAATCAGAGATGTGGATAAGTTGTTCCATCCTCCAAACGTTTCTGTTAACAAAAAAAGTGTGCTGCATTTCCTTCTATTTTCTCTTGACAGAATTTTAGTGAAACAGTTATCAAGGCTGTGTGTATTTTGTGAAAAAAAATAAACAGAGCACCTTTTCCAGTTCCTAATTGAAGAAGCCAAGTTTGAAATTGTGTAGAACTGGACAAAAATTCCAAAGGTTACAAGTAAAATATACAGAATTTGCTATTGGATGTATTGCAGTCCAAGTCAAGAAACTGAAATGCTATGGGAGAAGACAGAGAGAATTATCAAAGCATGATTTCTTAATTGATTTCCCCACATTTAGTTTCCAAGTATTCTTCTATGCTGTGACCACTGTGCATCATCCAAATAAGTGTAAAACTTAATTTTTTCAAAGTTTCTGATTTTCATCTTGATTCTCATTCTGATTCACATCCATACTGGATTGGAGGACTTTTTTTTTAATGCAACATATATTATTGTACATTTTTTAAAACATTTTTAAATGTATGAATTTATTTGTGTGCATGTTTGAAATGTGCATATTCTTCTGCATTGCCCAAAGTGCATTTGTTTGTTTTCTTGCTTGCTTGTTTTATTCATTTATACCTCATCATTCTTCTAATAATGGGACCCAAGGCAGCTAGCAACATATTGAAAAAACAATACAAATTAAACTGTACAAATTCCTTAATAAAAGTAGAAATATGAGAGTTATTTAAATAGCGAGTAAACAATTTATAATGTTAAAACATTAAACAATGAAAACATTGAAATGCATTAAAAACTATATACAAAACTTGAAAACAGATTTATAGCTATTTTGCAACTGTATGTCTTATTTAAAAGCTTATTTCATGGAGGGGATATTGTTCCACAGGCATCAAAATCTACCTTGTGTTTTAGTACATATTTGCTTCTGAGAGTTGCAAATTGATTAAATTCTGCTCATATTGAACTGAAACAAATTTACCTGTTTCTGGATAGATAACATTATTTGAAAAGGAAGAGGGAAATTATATATATATTTAAATGAAATACTAGAAAATGACCCCCAAAACAGTATAAATAAGTAAAATGTAGTGCCCTAAATAATCCAAACTCTGCACCAGTATTCTAAAAATATGTGTCAATTGCTAGTATAAAATGGAGGTCTCTATTACATTTTCTGCTATAAAAGGTATGCAAAACCATGTAATTGTGATTCATAGGATACCTCGCTGCCAAACATCTCCCCCTCCCTGCTGGTTCCATCATACACATATATAAGGCTTCTTTTCCACAGCAGCTGAGCTGGGAATCCCACATCTTATTTCTTGTGATTGAACAGAAATTGAAACTATTAATTCCCCCATCTCAATGCTGCAGAAAAGGCTGAACTGAGGGTGACTGCAACTCATTGGTGATAAAACATGGGAACTAATTATGCAGAGGAAGGGGCTTTGGGAAGGATCAAGTGGAGATCCTCTTCCTGAAATCATCCAACACTATGCATGGCTGTGGCAAAGTCCAAAATAGACTTTTACTTCTCACTCAAAAGGGTATAGGATGCAGGAAACCAACTATTAGCAACCCCGAGAGATGACCATTCATCTCCTTAAAAACAAATGGAGGAGACTCATAACCTACTGTGGCAATCTGTTTCACTGTTGAGAAGCCTGGAAATTCTTCCTAAATTTTAAAGTGTGTACTTTTTCATGTATTTGAATCCACTGACTCCATCCACTCTTCTGGAACAACAGAGAACAAGTGTGCATCATCATTTCTCTATCTCTTTAAACATCTGAAGATGGCTGAGCTAGGTTATTAACTCTGAATTTCCTCTTCCCCCAGGCCAAATAGACACAGTTCTTTCAGTGTTTTCTCATAGGACATAGTCTCCATGCCTTCAGCATCATTGCCAGCTTCTTTCCTTATCTAAGAGATTCTGGTAACATTTTGCAGTCAAAATTAATTCATTGTAATAACAATTAAAGTGTTGGTTCTAAACATACTTTGATGTATAACAATATGTTTCAGTCAATGGAACTAAGGACAATGTATATATAGAAAGATGATTCGTGTAACACTTTTGTGAAGGTACTGACACTTGGGAAATATTTAGCAGTATTCCTAAAAGAGACATTACCTGTGCCCTAGGTTTATTGTGTCTTCAGTTTTAGGGACCATTTGCCATTTAATACATCCAAGGCCTTAACTGGTTTCTTTAAGAACACATTGCTTTGGTGATATAACCCACCAAAATTTGTAACCCACCAAAACCTCTGGAGTCCTCAACTGGTTATTATTAGCAGTAAAATATGTAACCTTTCCAAGTGTACTATTGTACTTTAAGCAACTTATATTACTCTGGGTCATCCAGCATAACTTCTTGGTCTCGTTTGTTTTAACAATGCTTTCAGTTTGGTATATACAATCATCTTAGCAGTTTCTTCTCCAAGGTCACCAATGATCAGCTACATGTTGAATAAAATGGATGTTAAGATAGTCACCTGAGACACTTTGCTGGTTACTACTTCTTAGCTGACAAGCTTTTCTTACAACATAACATCTCATCTATCTGTATCATGAATCTGCAGCTGTTATTTTTAATTGCTATGTCCTAATATTGGACAAGAGACAATTAAACACATCTTTTGTTTACTTCAAATGTGCAATGTGGAACTTGGGGTTCATTTGAAGGAGAGAAAAGAGTGGTGTGAAGTGGTCAATGTAAATGCAGAACTTGGAATGTTACTGTATAAAAGGAACTATTTACTTTATTCTGTATATCGTTCACCCAAAAGTTCACCATGTGTTGCTGTTATTGCAGTTCAGAAAGATAACTTTCTAAGTCCACTCACACACACTTTATTTGTTCACCAAAGGCCAAGAGTTTAACAACACAAAATGGTTTCTAAAATGACTTACTCATTATCAACAAATTGTTGTTCCTTTGGAAAATGCAGGAAGATGTTCTTTGGCTCCTTCAAGTGGTACATTCTGTTATTGCAGCATGGAAGTTGTGAAAAAAGTGCAAAAGACATGACAAAGCAATCCTTGCTGGCTGCAACACAAGGGATCCACTCATGTGACCCTCTTCCATTGCTGATACTGATTCAGCACACATGCCGAATAATGAATAACAGGCAGACAATTATTCCTATAGTAAACTACAGCCATGGCTATTACAAGGGATGGTGGGGGAGCCATTCCAGCTTGGTACTGCAAAAATAACCAGTTTTTAGTTCTGTTTATGCCTTTGCTTTCCTACCAGGCTCCCCCTCCCACATCTTGCTTTCCTTTTCAGCCCCTCCAGACCAGGTGTTTTTTCCTCCTTCAGTGAGATGTTATACCACACAGGTGCAAACAGGTGATTGAAGGAAGGTTTAAGTTCTACCTGCTGCAATTTCCTCAAAGCAGCTTTCATTTCCTTATCTTTCCATACTGTTGCTAGAAGGCTTTCCGTGTCCTCCTAATGAGAAGGAGGACTATTTGAACGTCCATGTGAATCATACCTGTTTGTGCAGGTCCCAAATTTAGATCTCACAACAACTAGCAGGACCCCAAATATTATGTACCACAATTTAGATAATTGTACATTATCCTAAAACTTATTATTATTAAACATAGCAACATACCATTTTTTTCCAAATTCTGTATCCTTTTCTTGTGTCCCTTCCCTAACTATGTGTGTACGCTTTAACTGAATCTGCTTTCCATGTCCTTATCATCTGTTTTCTTAACAAGGTAGTTCCTTTGTTTGGTCATTTGTTACTAATAGCTGCTTTAGGTAGCTACTATCAATAGATGCCAAAACTTGTCTATATCTTTCTGTGAGACCTTTGAGTTAATAATACAGAACGTAATAATTCCAGGGTCAATTGGCAGGTTATATCCAGTCACTTCTCTTATACTGTCCAAAATAATCTTCCAAAGAGTTTGAATGTTTGCACTGCACCAGTAAATATAACCAATATCTGTCTGCACTCATTTTGTCTGCCCTCAGGGCCTCATTGCTCTTCCACCAGTAAACAGTTCCAACATACCGTCAAATACAGAACTGAATTTCTGCAGCACAATCCGTTTCCCCAATGTATCTAATTCTATGGTATGCTTCTTTCATAGTAATGCAACCTTAAGAGGATGAGGGAACAGCACAGAGAGGACAATTCATAGTCAAAGCCATAATCCAATTCCCAGCGGCATTGTTTTAAAAAGATGCTAGGTTTCATAAAAGTAAACGAAAGGTGAATTGTCTGTTCAGTTTACTGTCATCATTAATGTAGATCCAGGCCTAGTGATGTTCAGAACAGAGCCACTGCCATCCAGACTAAGTATAGAAGCCATATATAATATCCAAAGAAAATGAGCAATGAGGCAGCTTTCCCAGTGGAAGCACAGCTTAAAGAAAACACCTTAAAAAGCTAGTTCAGTTGTAATTTTTAATTCATAGAATCATAGAATCATAGAGTTGGAAGAGACCCCAGGGGCCATCCAGTCCAACCTTCTGCCATGCAGGAACACACATCAAAGCATTCCCATCAGATGGCTATCCAGCCTCTGCTTGAAAACCTCCAAAGAAGGAGACTCTACCACACTCTGAGGCAGCATATTCCACTGCCGGACAGCTCTGACCCTCAGGAAGTTCTTCCTGAGGTTCCAGTGGAATCTCCTTTCCTGCAACTTGAATCCATTGCTCCTTGTCCTAGTCTCTGGAGCAGCAAAGAACAAGTCCGCTCCCTCTTCAACATGATATCCCTTCAAATATTTAAACATGGCTATCATGCCCCCTCTTAATCTTCTCTTCTGTAGACTAAACATACCCAGCTCCCTAAGCCATTCTTCATAGGACATGGCTTCCAGACCCTTCACCATTTTGGTCTCCCTCCTCTGGACATGTTCCAGCTTGTCGATATCCTTCTTGAATTGAGGTGCCCAGAACTAGACATAGTATTCCAAATGAGGCCTAACCAAAGCAGAATAGAGTGGTACCATTACCTTCCACGATCTGGACACCATACTCCTATTGATGCAACCAAGAATCATTTTAGCTTTCTTGGCTACTGCGTCACACTGCTGACTCATGTTCAGCCTGTGATCTCCCAAGACTCCTAGATCCCTTTCACATGTACTGCTATCCAGCCACGTGTCCCCCATCCTGTATTTGTGCCTAAGTGTAGGACCTTACATTTCTCTCTGTTGAAATTCATTTTGTTAGCTTTGTCCCAGCTCCCCAATCTGTCAAGGTCTTTTTGAAATTTGATCCTGTCCTCTGGTGTCTTAGCAACCCCTCCCAATTTGGTATCATCTGCAAATTTGATCAGCATGCCCTCCACTCCTTCATCCAAGTCATTGATGAAGATGTTGAATAGCACTGGGCCTAGGACAGAACCTTGTGGCATCCCACTAGTCACTTCTCTCCAGGATGAAAAGCAGCCATTGATGATCACCCTTTGGGTTCGGTCAGTCAACCAATTCCAAATCCATCTAACAGTAGCCCTGTCCAGTCTGCATTTTATTAGCTTCTTTGCAAGAATATCATGGGGAACTTTGTCAAAGGCCTAACTGAGGTCAAGATATGCTACATCTACAGCATTCCCTTCATCTATCAAGCTTGTAACCCTATCATAAAAAGAGATAAGATTAGTCTGGCATGACTTATTTTTAAGAAATCCATGCTGGCTGCTAGTGATTATGGCATTGTTTCTAAGTAATTACAAACTGACTGTTTAATGATCTGCTCTAGGATCTTCCCTGGAATTGATGTCAGGCTGACCGGGTGATAATTATTAAGGTCCTCCTATTTCCCCTTCTTGAAGATGGAGTTGACATTTGCCCTCTTCCAGTCTGTTGGGACTGTTCCTGTTCTCCAAGAGTTCTGAAAGATTATTGCAAGTGGTTCAGAAATGAATTCTGCCAGTTCTTTTAATATCCTTGGATGCAATTCATCTGGCCCTGGGGACTTGAATTCATCTGATTTAGCCAGATATTCCTGTACTACTTCTCTACCTATTCTCTGCTGCATTTCCCTCACTTCATCACCTGCTCCCCACACCCCAGTTTGGGTGCTTCTATCCTTCTGAGAGAAAACTGAGGCAAAGAAGGTATTAAGTAGTTCTGCCTTCTCACTTCCACCTGTTATTAATTGGTCACCTTCTCCACGCAGTGATCCTATCATTGCCTTGTTTTTCCTTTTGCTGAGGACATATCTAAAAAAGCCCTTTTTATTGTTTTTGATGTCTTTGGCAAGCTTGAGTTCATTCTGCGCTTTAGCTTTTCTGACCTTCTTCCTACATCTCCTGGCTATTTGCTTGAATTCCTCTTTGGTGGTTTCACCATTTTTCAATTTCCTGTACATGTTTCTTTTAACACTTAGCTCAACTGAGAGTTCTTCAGTCAACCATTTCGGGTTCTTTAGACACCTGCTATTTTTCCTTCTTATTGGTACAGTTTTCAATTGTGCCTTCAGTATCTCACTTTTAAGAAACTCCCATCCGTCATGAACTCCTTTCTCTTTTAGTATTCTTGACCATGAGATTTCAGCAAGTAACTCCCTAAGTTTAGAGAAATCAGCTTTCTTGAAGTTTAGGATGCATGTCTGGCTACACTTGGCTTCTCTTTCCCACTGAATGAGAAACTCCAAACGAGAGTGGTCACTCCCTCCTAAGGATCCCATCACCTCCACCTCATCTACTAGGTCATCCCTGTTGATCAGGATCAGATCTAAAATAGCCAATTTCCTCGTCGCCTCTTCCACCTTCTGGACCATGAAATTGTCTGCAAGGCAAGCAAGGAACGTGTTGGACCTGCGGTCTTTGCAGAATTTGACTGCCAACAAATATCAGGATAATTGAAATCTCCCATTAACACAGCATCTCTCCTTTTTGAATGTGTGGTCATCTGCTTCAGGAAGGCCTCATCCAAGTCCTCAGGCTGGTCCGGAGGCCTGTAGCAAACACCCACAATCACATCCCTAATGTTTCTCGCTCCCTTAATTCTCACCCAGATGCTCTTGACTTGGCTTTCCAGATTTAAGTCCTGGATCTCTTCACAGGTGAAAACATCTTTGACATATAAGGCTACTCTTCCTCCTTTCTTGTTTGGTCTATTTCTCCGAAATAGATTATACCCCCCTATTCCTACATTCCAATCATGAGACTCATCCCACCAGGTTTCAGTGATGCCTATTAAATCATATTTATTTTGTTGTACTATGAGTTGGAGTTCTTTTTGCTTATTCCCCATGACCTGTGCATTAGTGTAGAGACACTTGAGACGATGTGCCCTTTGTGGAATTTCTATACTGAAGTTACTTTCCCTCTCCCTGTTGGTCTCTAGTTCTACTTGGCCTGCCCTATCTATATCATGTGGGCTATTTTTCATAGTACTCACTGAATCTTTGCCCAGAATAATACTGTTCCCCTCCTCTGTCAAACTGAGTTTAAAGACCTCCTGATCCATTTTGTGAGACTGTTAGCAAAAAAGTCTGGGCTGACGGTTGTGAGGTGCAGGCCATCCCTTGCCAGAAGACCATTTTCTTGGAAATGGAGGCCATGATTCAAAAATCCGAACTGCTCACGGCGGCACAATCTTCAGAGTCAGTTGTTGATTTCCACTATTCTTCTTTCCCTTCATGGGTCATGTCCTTCCACCAGGAGAAGAGATGAAATGACAACCTGCGCACAAAGATCCTTCAGCTTCTTACCCATAAGCTTGTAATCCTTCATGATGGGGTGAAAGCTGCGCCTCACCGTGTCATTGGTTCTGATGTGAACCAAAAGGAGGGGGTTAAGGTCAGTGGACTTGACCAGTCTGGTTAGCCTCTCTGTTGTGTCACTGAGAGAGGGAGACATCACACCTCACAATTGATTCTGTCCGGGTTGCAAATGAACAGTTCCATTCCTCTCAGCAAAGAGTCCCCAACCATTAGAACCCATCTCCTCTTAGGCTTGCCCAGGGTTATTCGATGAGCAGTTTTCCTCACGGCCACCTGTACTTTCTGTTCGTGCTGAGAGTGTTGGTGCTGATGATGTTGGATGCTGTTCTGCTGGTGTTGGGGTTCCTGTTGCTGATGTTGGATTTCCTCTGGGTGATGTTCCATGATCTCTTCCTGCTGTTCCACTTTGTCATTAATAAAGTCAAGAACTTGGAAGTGATTCTGTAGCTCAAAAGTCTCCGTATGGCACCTTGCCTTTCTACTCCTGCATGTCACATTCCTCCAAGTGTCCATCTTCCTTTATCATGAACCAGCTTCTTTGTCCACTAGCTCCTCTGTGCATTCCATCTTCAAAAAGGTCCTCTCAGCCCTATCCAAGAACTCATCTCTCTGCCTAATAATGCGAAGATTTGAAATGCGCGCCTCCAGCTGTTGAACCTTCTCCTCCAAGAGGGCGACCAGCTTGCATTTGCTGAAGGTCTACCCAAGGATGTCTTGTGGCAGGAAAAGAAACATACCACAGCTGTTGCAAGTGACCGCAGCAGCTCCCTCCCCCTCCATACCTGATAGTCTAGATAGTTAAATTGAAACAGGTAAAACTGGGCTTGGCCTTCAAAGTGCCGTGGTAAAATCTATGTTAACCCCATATTTGCCAAGTTCATATTGACAACCTATCAAGAGAGAGGGTGCAATAATATAGTGCTTATAGTTAGTCCCTCAGGGTGCCAAGATATTGTGGACAGGCAGATTGAGTCTGGATGGCTTCAAGGAAGAAGCAATTAAGTCTTGCTAACGTTAAGTAGTAAATGTAAAAGTGCGTGCACAGAAGGTGTGTGCCACTGAGAGCAGATATAAAGAGCTGCTAGCTCCTCCCTCTAGCTCGTCAGTGAGGCAGCTAAAACTAAACATTTCCTAAACCCTTGGTGAGCTGCTCAACTCAACAGCATTTAGTTTCATGACAGTCTTGTGCTAAAGTCAGAATATTTTAACTTGGCTGTCTCTGCAAGCTTTGCAGGAAGTAGAAAGTGCATCCCAGAAAGGAGAAGAAAACCTAGGCCCATCAATAAGCCATAGAAATAGCATCTGTTTACTTTGTTTATTTGTCCCTCCCTATAAAAAACAACAACAAAACAATTCATGGTTAATGAGGTTATAAACTGGTACTAGTTTACAATAATGGCCATACATTGCGCTCAGTAGCAGAAGTAGTGTGGTGTTCAGTACCACTCAATGAGGAACAAAAGTGGAGTAGAATGGTTGTGCTCATGTTCCTAACTTGTAGGCTTCCAGATGGTCATGGTGGAAGAATGTTGCATGTGACAGGCCTGTGGTCTCATTTGGCATAGCTCCACTTGTGTTCTGATCACTCAGTTCCAACGGAGTCTCCCTGGACTTCAGTGCTCAAAATCACACAATCTGGCCCATACATCACTCAGGGGACTAAGGGCCACTGCAAAGTAACACTTCTGCCTCCTAGAAAACATGTCATAACTAAGAGGGGAGACAACTTTATTTTACTTTACACAGAATAAAAGGACAGCAGCAAGGAGCCTGTTTTGTCCTTCCTGGCAAGAAACAACATCTGTAAGAACGATGGGACACAAAACTGGTTCCTGAGTCTGTTTTTTTGCCCACTTTTCCCTAATCTCTTTTTTATTTGTGCCATGTCTTTTAGATCCTAAGCCTAAAGACAGAGGCTGTTTTATCATACCATTTTGGGAACATTTTCATCTCAACAGCAGGGTAAAAATGTTCTAAATTATGCATAAATAAATGCATAAAATTAAGCATCTTGCAGTGCAATCCTATACATCTTTTCTCAGATAACTCCCTTTGTGTTCCTAATAAGCATGTTGAGGATTACTGCCTAAATGAGTATTATTTGTTTTAATGATAGAAAGCACAGCCATCTGCCAAAGAGGTGAAAACTCTTTGTGGACCAGTTTTTAAAATATGATTTTTAAAGAAACATGACTATACCGACAGTCTGAAGCCAACAATAACTGAGCAGTGGCAGGCTGAGTTTCTGCTCCCCACTATTTATAATACTCCAGAATGAGATGATGCAATTTAATGGATCTCAGAGCATGACCCTACCACTGCTTAGTTAAGGATAATTTTAGGATGTCAGTGTGTTCATTCTTCTTAAAATTCATTTTCCAAGTTCTGCTCTTGATGGACACTTTATTAGAACATCAGCCTTTGGAGTCTGGTTTATAAACACCCAGCAAAGTCAATTCCAACCAACTTATTTCAAGTTTTGCTAAATGAGACCAACTGTCATAAGAAGCATGGCAATTTGGGCTTGGTGGCCAATGATGTTCCTTTTTTTTTCTTTTTTTTAAAATGTTTTTATTAAAAATTTCATTGCATAAAAAAAAGGAGTGGATATACCCCGTTATCAGATATATCACACCCTTCCCCCCACTTCCATATTATTTTACTCAGTTGAGTCTTCTTTGTTTGCATTTACCAAAAGAAAAAGAAAGAATAACAATTACATTTCCATTAGCAAAAGAGAAAAAAAAATTACATTATCTTTTTCTTGGATTTCATATACTTTTATATTTTTATCCATTCCAAAACTTCTTTCCATTCCCTTTCAAAGTTCTGGATAGGTTTATTTGTCAATGAAAATGCTAACTTTTCTGTCTCTACTATGTCCAGAACTTTTAATTTCCACTCTCCTAAATCAGTATCTTTCTTTTCTTTCCAGTGTCGCTCACATGTCAACCTTGCAGCTGTTATCAAATATAACAATATCTTCTGATGACTTCTAATCTCCTTTTGTTGACCTAACATGTTTAACAAATAAAATTCCGGTATCATTTCAAAGTTCATTTTACAGATTCTTTGAATTTCATCATGTATCCCCTTTCAGAACTTTCTTGCTCTTCTACAAGTCCACCACATATGAAAAAAAGGACCCGGTCTTTTTCATCATACTTCCAACATTTTGCATTCTGATTTTTAGTTATTTTTTGCAATCTTTCTGGGATCATATACCATCTATGCAACATTTTGTAAAAGTTTTCTCTTAAATTTAAGTTTGGGGTAAATTTTATATCAATTTTCCATACTTTCTCCCAAAGTTCTAATTTGATCGGGTGTCCCACATTCTGAGCCCATTTAACCATTGTATCTTTAACTACGTCTGATTCCATTTCTCTTTTCAACAACAGTTTATAGAATTTTGAAATTCTTTTCTTCTGATTTCCCTTCATCAATAAGCCCAATTCATTCTCTTTTCTCTCAAATCCATACAGTTTTTGATCCATTTTAAACCTTTCTTTTAGTTGTTGCCATGGGAACCAATTTAGCTCATACCCGTCAGCCTTTAGTTCTTCTACTGTACACATTCCTGGTTTGTTCCCTTCCCATTTCAATATGTTTTGATATCTTAATAAATTTCCTTGTTTTGTTGGAGCAATTTTATACGCTTCTTGTGGTGAAATCCATGTTGGAAGTTTTGTATAATATTTCCCCTTTATTTGTAGCCAAACCTTTAACAGCGTCTTCTGGATGCAGTGATTGTTGAACTCTTTATTCACTGCTAACCTATCGTAACATAAACATCCATGCCATCCAAACCTGTTATTTATTTCTTCCAAATCTTTCATGGTTGTTCTCTCTAATTGAATCCAGTCTTTAATCCAATCTAGACAGCACGCGTAATAATAAATTTTCAGTGATGGAAGATCAAATCCTCCTCTTCCTTTTGCATCCTGGAGTGTTTTGAATCTTATCCTTGGTTTTTTCCCTTGCCAAATAAACTTTTGAAGATCCTTTTCCTATTCTTTAAATATTTTCTCTCTTCTTATTGTTGGTAAATTCTGAAAAAGGAACATAAGTTTTGGTAGTAAGGACATGTTGAAAAGCATTTATTCTTTCCAGGAGAGATAGATTTAGATTTTTCCATTTTTCCATATCATTTTAATCTCTTTCTATATCTTCAAATAATTGTTGTTGAATAATTCTTGGCTCCTTTTCGTTAACATAATTCCTAAGTATCTTGTTTTCTTAGTTAATTGACATCCAGATCTACTCTCCAAATCAGCTTGTTCTTTTTTAGTCATATTCAATGTCATCATCATTGTCTTTTCCTTATTTACCTTATATCCTGCCACTTGACCATATCTTTGTAAAGTTTCCATCAGCACCTGAATTGATTCTTGTGGATCCTCCTAAAATATAATCACGTCATCTCCTAAAGCTTTTAATTTCAATTCATTTTTCCTTATTTCCAAGCCTCTTATCTGTGAATCCTCATTTATTGTATTCAGCAATAATTCCAAAACAGCTATAAATAATAATGGTGATAATGGGCACCCTTGCCGTACCCCTTTATTAGTTATGAAGCTTGTCAAATTATCTCCATTTATTAATAATCTCACAGATTGTTCTTGATATATCATCTCAATCCATTTACAGAAATCTCCCATATCGTATTCTCTCAATAAGCTTTGTATAAAGGCCCAGGAAACATTATCAAATGCCTTTTCTGCATCCAAAAAAATGAGCGCTGCTTTCTTCCTTGAGTTTTATCATAATATTCAATTACATCTAGGATTGTCCTTACATTGCTTCTCTTATATCTTTCTGGGAGAAAGCCTGTTTGATCTTCTAGAATTTTATCCTGTAATATCTGTTTCAACTGTTTTGCCAACACAGCTGCAAAAATGTTATAATCTACATTCAGCAAGGAGATTGGTCTGTAAGTCTTAACTTCTTTTTTATCTTTACCCTCTTTGGGTATCAGTATAATGTTAGATTCTCCCCAGATTTTGGTTTACCATATTTCTCTATTTCCTTCAAAGTTGCTTGAATTGGTTGAGTTATCCTTTTATAGTCAATGATGTTTCCATGTCAAAGTAAGGGCAAATCACTTCTGAGTTTTAGTAGTGAGTTTAAAGGAGCTATCCAAGAATCTTAACCTATTTTGGAATTAAGGTCTAGAACCTTGGATATCTAGGCTAAAACACACAGTGGATTGGTGTGTGTGTGTGTGTGTTTACACACGCATGTGTGTACCTTCAAGTCAATTTTTGGCTTGTGGTGACCTCATGAATTGCATAAGGTTTATGCAAGGAATACTCACAGGTGGTTTTACTAGTTTCTTCCTCTGAAATACAGCCTACAGCACCTGCTGTTCAATGGCAGATTCCCATTCAAGTACTAACCAATGGCAGATTCCCATTCAACTACTAACCATGTTCCGCTAACATGAAAGACATTGTATTCTGGATGCTTACAGCTGGAGAAGATGAGGTTGCTGTTTAAACATGTTGCCAGTAGTAGCCAAAGACATGAATTTGCATAAAGAAACACACCAAAATGTGTCCCTCCCTTTTGAAAAGCCAACTCCATCTCTCTCTGGATTCTACTTCAGTCAGCTTTATCTTGCTGCATAGTAGGGCCCTGTGTACGACTGAAGAATCTCACATTAACGGTATCAGTTTTGTGCAGTGTAGTGTATTCAGGGCAGTGACAACATCCCTGGTTGAAGGAGGGAGAATTCCAGGAAAAGTTGGCTTCTGCATGAGAATATATGCATAAGTTGTCTGTGGGAAAGATAAAGAGGATTTCATAGACTCTCAGATAAATATGCATAATCACAAGTTTTCTGTAATCATTACTGTACCCATAAAAATTGTCATCTTTCAAAGTAACTGTCTTTCAAAGTTCATCCATTTACATTATTTCTAATTTTATTTCTGTCTTCTGTGTCCATACATATACCTTCTGTAGATCTTCATGGATGCTCATTCAGATAAAGTAAATTAATTGAAAGTCCTGGCTACTAAATTTTGAGCTGTTTAAAGCTTACAATTCATTGGAGTCCATGTATATAAATATAAATACAATGTTAACTGTATTTTAATTTATATGGTATCCCACAGCCTCCAACTGTGTATAATTTTGGATCGTTCTGTCTGAAAAGTTCCAAGCTGTACATTTGATGTTGTAATGTGCCTTGGAGTCAACTCTGACTTATGGCAACACCACAAATTTTGTATTGTTGTGTGCCTTCAAGTCATTTCTGACTTATGGCAACCTCAAGGTGAACCTCTCATGGTGTTTTCTGGGGCTGAGAGTGTCTGACACATCCTAAGTCACCAGTGGGTTTCCATAGCCAAGTGGAGAATCAAACTTTGATCTTCAAGGTTGTAGTCCAACACTCAAACCACTACACCATGTTGGAGGTTTACCATTGCCTTCCCAAGAGAGTATGACTCACCCAATTTTACATAACTGAGTGGGGATTTGAACCTTGGTCTCCCAAAGTCCCAGTCCAGCAATAAAATCACTACACTACAAGTTGTGTAGGCAGAAGTGTTTAGTTCTATGCATGTGTACTTTCTGCAAGAGAGTTCTACACATAGTGTGACTAATCATCATCAGAGAAAGTGTGATTACAATCTTTCTTCATCTGTTTAGTTTTGTGGGTATAAGATTGTTAAAGGATTTGTATGCATTATTTATTAAATTACCAGGCAGCTTCTGGCTCTTTTGTAACAGCATAACTGTTCCTCATTTTCTCTCTCTTCCTCTTGCTTTCACACACACGGACACAGAGACACTTGTAAAGTTCATATTCTACCTTTAGGAAAATAATTGATATCTTTCATCAATTAAAAAAAAATGCATCTCATTGTAAATATTCAAATTACAGGTTATGAACAGAAGAAGAAAGCTATTTGGCAACAATGAGCACCACAGATAGTTTCAAATCATATGCTTAGAGGTGTAGATTTGTTGCTTATGTGTGCATGTGTGTCTTGTTACTTAAAAGGAAGTGTAATGCACTAAATGATTATCTGTCAAAATTAAGTTTACAGGTTTAACACTTTGTGCTATTGGTATGCCTTCCAATGCTATCCCTTCAACATTGTTTTAGGTGTATAGATTGTATCTGCTGTTCCTTCACTAGGTATCATGATTTGAAATTTTATGGGGATTTGGTGAGTGGTTCACATTCCTCCTTAAATATCAGCTTTTATTTTCTTAGTGGGGAATGGTTTTGCAAAAAGCCAGCCTTTTGCCTTGGTAGACATAGGTCTTTGAACTAATCTACACATTCAACAAAATCAAGGAATAAAACTTCCCTCTCTCCAACATGTTTTAAGTCTCTCCTCTCCCTCCCTCCCTCCCTCCCTCCCTCCCTCCCCCATCTTTCTCTCACAATCTATTTCTCTGCATAGAAAATAGAACCCTTCTCTGTATCATGTTGTCTTTTAAACATTTGAAGTATTTCACATGGAGGAACATTTCAAATATCAGAGCTGGCTTTATCATTAAGTAGAGTGAGTAGGACACTCTGGAAACTACAGTTCACAAAGGATGTCAACAACTGATAATATGTCCAGAGAAGAGTAACTGTACTGATGAAAGTTCTGGAAATCATGCTCTATAAAGAGTGACCTGTGTATGTTTAGCCTGGAGAAGAGAAGATTGAGAGGTACAGACATCTTTCAGTATCTGAAAAATGTCATATAGAAGAGGGAGTGACCTTGTTTTCTGCTGCTAAAGAGATGAGAGCATGAAGGAATGGATTCAAATTACAAGAAATATTAGGAATTTGGGGGGAGGGAACCTTTTCGCTGTTTGACTTACCAGCAAAAAGGAATGTTCACTCTCCTTCTTTGGAGGACTTTACAACAGAAGTTGAGTAGGCATTTTTTAGATGTGCTGTAGCTGTATATTCCTGAAACAGCAACAAGTTGAACTAGATGGCCCTTGTGGCCCCATAAACTTCTAAGATACTATGGCCTTTTCCGCACTTTGATTTAGCGATGGAGCAGAGCACCCTCCGGCGAGGACGTTTGCACTTGGGTGCAAACTGGGTCTGGACTACTTTATGTATGTCCTGACTTCAGCCTGCTCCAGAATGCCCAGAACTGGTGGTTCGCCGTGCTATTGAAAGACTGCTTAAAAGAGGTCTTTCAATAGCACAGCGCGCCCAGTCCATCGCTGCGCTAATGTGTAGATTTGCAGACTCGTGCCAGCATGAGGCTGCAAATCTTCCAGGGGCGGGATTCTGGCTGGCGAGCTTCTCTGGTTGGTGGAGAGCCTCCACCAACCGGAAAGTGCCATTTTCATCTCCGGAGAAGTGTGTAGCGTGGGCACGCACTGCTCCGGATCAGCCTGGATCAGCGGGGGAGCGCACCAGCCCGGTAAGTATCAGAATGCCCCGTTTTCCCCGCAAAGTGCGAAAAAGCCCTATGACTCCATATTTAATGACTTTAGTTTGGGTCTTTATAGAAGTCCAAGAGACCTCATTTACTAGTTCACTTTCAACCAATAAACAAATTTCTTAATTCTAGGGTGAAAGAGCAAGCAAACACATCCCTTGCTCTGCAGAAAATTTACCCCCTCATCTTTCTGAGAGCAACAAACTACACAGCTTTGGCTTCCAATTATATGGGTGTTAGTGATCACTGCTCCAAAATAGGGACAAAGTTTTTGCTGCAGAAAAACACTACAGTGAAACTAACAATATGCATTGCCTTCCTTGGTGTTGATACTAGTAGGTCAACAGAGTATACTTCTGTTGCAGTTGCCGCTGTTTCCCACTGAGCACTGGGCATTGCTATTTTAATTTCTCCACTATTCTCTTGAGATGGTAATGTTAAGCATGTAGGAAAAATTACAGTATCAGATACCAGAGCAGCAATATTTTCTGGAGAAAAACAAACAAACAAACTTATTCCTTGTACAAGAACAACATTTTCTGCACAAATGCATGTTCTCTGCAGGGAAAGAAATGTGTACATTTGTGCAGATAAAAATTTACTGAAGAACATTCTCGCAGCAGCTTTGCAGTTGCCTCTGTTTTCTCCAATGGTTTCTTGGATGTTGAAAAATCTTTTCAGTCAGGACACAAATAATAGCAAATATTCTTTTAATCCCCATAAAGAATTCTCACACTTCATTTTGGCTTAAATGAGATAGGATGCACATTAACGGCCCTTCATTAAAAACAAAAATAAAAGATCAGTTATGATAAGATCGTTCACATTGACGTTGTTTTTGCAAATCTTAGCCATTTGGTGCCCAAGCCAGTGTATCTTGTGAAAACAACCCTGTTTTAAAAAACAAAAAAACCTCAAAGAAATACATGAAAAACCATCAAAAAATGTGCTAAAACACTCCTCATCTCAACAGTAGAGATAAAACTTTGTATTTGTCTGTGACTGTGTGTATGTGTATGAGAACAGCATAAAGATTTGCATTCTATCTTTCAGCCAAAATGGGGATATAAGCTTAGATGTAGCTGGGTTATGGCTGTGGCATATTGGTAAAGAAGCATATAGAAACAAGCAAACATGCTCTGCCTCTATCAATTCAGCAAACCAAAAAGCTCCTGGGTCATACATGATAGAAGTTGGTTTCTCTGCATTTTCCCTTAGCTCTGTCCCACTTTCTCTGAACTGGGGAGAGGAGGAAGAGGATGTTGCAGCTATACTGATGAGAAAAAGGTGATGGGGAAAATGACATTTCTTCTGGAAATACCCATACCCACATACATTGTTTTGCTTTGTCAGACAGAGGAGAAAATGTGACAATTTGGAATATAAGATTTTCTGGACAAAAGCTGGACCTGAGGCCACTCTAATAGCAGGGATCCACAGTTTGGCACAGACTCTTATCTTTAATCCTCAGTTCTTAACCAAAGACTGGACAGAATATGCAATATATATGATTTAAAATAACAACAGCATTCTAACACCACAGCCTAGAAAAGTTTGAAAATTTAGCAAATCCACTGAGTGAACCTAACTGCATCATAGTATCTTTTTAACCAGTTGTGTTCAACTACTGTTTGGTAGAATTAACATCCCTCCCCCCAGTCCTTTAAAGGGGAACCTAAAGGGAATAGATAATATCTTACTTTTAACTTGCAAAGTATTTAGAGTTATGTGACACTGTAGGCTTATTTCCAGTCTCTTAAGTGGACTTCCCCCTTTTGCAAAACTGGAAATTCCCTCCCAGTGTTTTACTAGGTTTCTTCCCAGCCTCCCAAAGCTGATTCCCAGCTTGGAACGACTGGCAATCTCCCCAACTTATTGGTATGCTGCCACCACCACCCTGAATTATGAATTACTTAGACAGAACAGGAGGGACTCTGCCTAATCTCTAAGCGTAAGGACTTCCCCCTTTTTCCCTTTCCCTGAGAGAGAGAGGCCCATGAACGTGTGCCAACCCGGGCGTGGAAATGGAGAGAAACAGAGGTTTATAGAAGTGTTTTAATCAAGACATGCAAATAAACAATATATACTTGGGAGCCCCCCCCTCTCCCAGGTGCACTTAGTTACAAGAATTTACAAAACAATATAACAGCACAGAAAATTTTTAAGATCAGCCAGTTCCCAAAAAAACAACATCCCTAAACATTTTAACTACTTATTTCTAGTTACTACAATTAGGTTATAGGCGTAGATGGTTTTAAAAAGGGGGGGGGGTCCAGGAGAAAGGGCCCCCTGCCAGCTCAACTGGGCCAGCTCTCCCCCCCCTCTTTCTCTCTCGGGCCCACATGGCCCCCAGAATTTTTTAATATTTTCCTCCTTAAAAATCTGGAAGCATCCCCAAAGATGCCCCCCCTTTTTCCTTTTGGTTGGTCAATTCTCACCTTGTGACCTGTGAATGCTACCATTTCCTTTTGGTTGGTCAACTCTCACCCTGTGACCCTTGATGTAATCCTAACATCTCATTAACCCTTGGTTTACCTGAAGAGAGAAGTATCTCCCTTTGATAAGCCTAGATAATGGGAAGCCTCATTATCACACGCCCCCCAAATCTCAGAGGGTTTGGGGAAACCCTGAAGGCTGGAACCACACCGGCTGGGATTTCATCCTGGGACCTAAAAAAGGGGAAAAGGTCAAAGAATAAATGCAAACGCACACAACAGTACAGGTTAGCCATATTATCAATGCGGGCATGTAAAACTCAGCCCTCTTAACCTCCCTCCAGCCCTTTCTGCGTGACAAGGCTGCAAACATTAGAACTTCCAGCCACGTGCTGAATGTCGAAGTAAAGTCTTGTAGGGACGGGCTCCATCGTAGTAACTTCTTGTTAGTTCCCCGGACTGTATGTAGCCATCGGAGGGCAGCATGATCAGTCTGGAGGGTAAAGGTTTACCCCAAAAGTATGGTCTCAGCTTCTCTAACGCATATACAATAGCATAGCATTCCTTCTCTGGTTGGACCAATTGGACTCCCTTGCAAAAGCTTCTTGCTGAGGAACAAGATGGGATGCAAGGTGCCATCCGGACCCTCTTGTAGAAGACTGCTCCAATGCCTCTATCAGAAGCATCTGTAGCCACTACAAACGGCTTGTAAAAGTCTGGTGCCCAGCAAAAGGATCTGCCATCAAGGCCAGTCTCAAGGCTGCAAAGGTTTCTTGACACTCTGCTGTCCATTTCACTACTTTAGGCTTTTTGGAACCTGCCAGGTCTGTTAGAGGTGCTGCCATTTGGCTATAGTTGGGAAACGAATCCCCGGAGACCCACCCAAAGGAAGGAAGGACTGCACCTGCTTCCGGGAAAATGAGGAATTGGCCAGCTTTTAAAAGCTTCCACTTTGACTTGCAGTGGAGTGATAGTCCCCTGTCCCACTTCAGGGCCCAAAGGTAGGTCACTCTGTCCAGTGCAAACTGGCATTCTTTGCTTTGACTGTCAGTCCAGCATCACTAATGCATTGGAAGACAATCTCCAAGTGTCTAAAAGTGGTCTTCCCAGGAGTCTGAGAAGATTCAATGTCATCTAAATAAGAAACAGAAAAAACCCCTCCGCATCTTAGCAAACAGCCCACCAGCCTCTGGAAAGTTGCAGGGGTTCCGAGCCCAAAGGGAAGGACATTGAACTCAAACAGGCCCATGTGAGTGATGAATGCTGTTCGATGCTTAATTCTTCTGCTAGGGCGATTTCCCAAATAGCCCTTCGTCAAATCGAGGCTGGATAGGTACTTAGCATGCCCCAATTTCTCCAACAGTTCATCTACTCTGGGCATTGGATAATGTTCAGGGCGTGTCACTGATTTATTTTTCAAAATTTCCACACAAAAATGAATGCCGCCCCCCCCTTTTGGGGCCATTTAGGACAACTGGGGATGCCCATGGACTGCGTGAGGGGCAATTATCCCCATATCCAACATTTCTTTCACCTCCCTTTTATCGCCTCTTTCCCTTTTTGGGACACCCGTCATGGCTGTTCTGCTGATGGCCTGCTGTCATCTGCAGCTACCACATGTTGAGGATCTGGGTGCCCCGGGGAAGGGGGAAAACGGGGTGGTGAACTTACCCGTCAAGTGAAAGAACTGCTTGCGTTGGTTCCATTGAGTTTTGGGGGGAGGGTTTCACATTTCCCAAGCTCCCAAACCTCCCAACCCATAAAGGGGCACCTTCAGGCCACTCTTCCTCCTCTTCATTTTCCCGGACTGCAAGTGTGAGAAGGTGACTGGGTTTTCTGAGAAGGGTTTCAGTGAATTCACATGATACACTTTTGGTTTTAACCCTAGAGTTGGAAACTGTATGAGATAGTTCACTGTCCCAATGCGTTCTTGCATGTGGCAGGCCCTTTCCCCAAAAAGAAGTTTCCATCTTGTTAGACTGGAGAGCCTTCAGAACCATCACTTGTTCTCCTTTAAAGGTTTTTGGGCATACTGATCATACCAGGTCTTCGGGCTTCTTTTGTGCCTGTTGCAGATTCTCATGACATTGCCCATACTTCCCTGGGGGTTTTCCTGAAAGTTAGTCACAAAATCAAAACATTAGTCTCTGAAGAAGGGATAGCTCCCCCCCCCACTGTTTAAAAAAACCAGCTGCAATGGCCCTTTCACATCATGGCCATAGACCAGCTCAAAGAGTGAATAACCCAGGCTTGGGTGTGGAACAGATCTGTAAGCAAACAAGAACTGCTGACCCAAGTCCCAGTCATTGGAATGTTCATTCACAAACTTAGGGAATCAGGGCCCCAAAAAAATTTAAATTAAAACGTTCCACCAACCCATTAGTTTGGTGATGGTAAGGCACTGATGTCAGATGGCGTACTCCATGTGCCTCAAAGGTGCGGGATACTTTGGAGTTGAAATTGGAAGCTGCATCTGTTAAAACCCTCTGCAGGCCAACCTAATCTAGAAAAGGGGGGTCTGTCAAAGTTGGGCAACTGCCTTAGCTGAGACCCCCACCCAGTGGTATGGTTTTGGCCCAAGAGTGCAGAAGTCCACAAAGGTGAGCACATATCGCTTTCCCCTAGCAGTCTTCCTAGGGGAAGGTCCTATGATGTCCCAGCCACTCTCTGGAAGGGAAACATCAATGATAGGAAGTGGTTGGAGAGGGGCCATGACTTGATCCTGGGATTTCCCTACTCTCTGGCAAACTTCACAGGATCGGACATAATCAGTCACATCCTTGCCCATCCCCTCCCAGAAAAAAGGTTTTCCCAATCTGCCCTTTGGGTTTTGGTTCCAACCCCAGCATGTCCGCTAGGATGATCATGAGCCAGACTCAAGAGTTTGGCTTTATACTTAGAAGGCACCAGCAACTGTCCCCTAGTGATGGCCCCCCTTGTTACCTCTCGGGCCAGACTCCCAATAAAGGGGGCCCTAAACTATTACAAACCCTGGGCCCCTTCATCGCGGGAGGAGACTTCACCTCTTCCTTTGCTCTGGTCCAAGCAACTTGAAGGCTCTGGTCTGCTTCCTAGTTTTCCTGGAACTGCTGTCGAAAAAACGGGAAAACCAGCTGTTCCACCTGGAGGGGGAAACTTGCCACATTTTTGTTGCATTGCAGCTTCTCCAGGTTCTGCTCCCTTGGGGGGAGTGTTCTCTGGAGTTTCCACTCCCTTTTAATCCTTTGCTGGTTTTTTGGAGTCAGCGTTGTTGGATTCTCCTCCTTTTGCATCAGCCTCGTCATCTCAGAAAATTGTCCAGCACCTGACTCTGCTCGGTGCCCCCCGGAAAACTTTTCCGCCCCCCTGGGCAGCGCTGAGTCAGGAGTAACCACAGGGACCAACTTAAGACCATGCTGACTAGCCTCTTGACATGGAGAAGCTCTTCCTGGGGTTTTCCCCAGCATCTGCTCCCATCCGCGGTATCAGCAAGGATGGTCCCGACCTCTGGGCCTCAGTGCTGTGGTGGGAGTCTGCCCAGGTTCCACCACCTCTTCAGATAGGACTCCTTCTGGTGTAGCAGGAGACAGTGATCATTAAATTCAGGCTGGCCCCCAAGTTGCACTGAAGACTGACCTGTGCTTAGGCTGCTTACCGTCTTTGCATGCTGTCCAAAAATTTCCGGGCCTGACTAGCATGGAAGACGAGATCATCACCCAACAGAGCAGGACATTGAGTCATCATAAAAAGCAAAAGTCCAAACTCCTTCCCAGCCTTTGTACTGAACAGGGGAAACCCTGCTGTTAAAGTTAGCCGGGGGGAGCTCTAAAGCCTCTGATGGTGATCTTGATGTGGTCATCAACAAGACCAGGATCCAAAATATGAACGATGAATGCAGAAACTTGTGCTCCAGTGTCTCTGTAAGCAACAACTTTCCTGCCTTTCCCACCCACAGTGTGTGCCTTCTGTGAGTAGGGATCATGTCCGGATCAGGAGCAACTGAATGATCAGCGGGAGTGTCCCTGGAAGCCGAAGCAACAACTAACTGGGCCAACTTAGGCTTCTGCTTACAGTTTTGGGTTTTGAATACCCCGTCCCCCACAGAGAAAGCATTTAGGGCTAGCCTTTTTCCCTGGCTGACCCTGAAACACCTGCCACAGACTGCTGCCCGGGGCGAGGCTGTGACGGTGTGGTGGAGCTGAGGCTTCGAGGTAGTGTCATTTAGTGATGACCTTGGGGGGAAATTTTTGCTTCTGGAGATCTTTGCGCTCTTGTTGGTATTTCTGCTTGTCTGTAGGAGGCATTACCACAATAGGCTGGAATGCCCCTTTACCCCTGGAGGCAACAAAGCAAATTTCTGCCTTGGTGGCCTCCTCAAGCGTCTTTGGCTTGCGTTGCAACACGAAGGATGGGAGTCTGTGGAGGTATGTGCTCCAAGAATTTCCAAAAAAACTGAAATAAAACCTCTTCTCTAGTGGGGCGCTTTAGCTGCTTGCATCCAAGAGTCCAGTGCCCGCTCAAAATGAACAAGCCATTTCGTTGAAGTCTCACCCCCGGTTTTTCCCAATGGCACGAAATCGGGATTAAAATTTATCTGGTGTGAGTCCAAATCTCTTCCGGGCTAAGGGGCCCCAAACTTGGTGAAATCATTTCGGTTTAGCTGGGAAGTCGCTTGCCACTTTCAGTAACGTCCCTGAGAAAATTAACTGAAATTTACCAAAATTCTCCCCAGGGATCCCAAAAAATCCCTGAGTTTGAATGAGATGAGAAAAGCCTCAAAATCATCTGAGTCTCTGTAAGTTGGCAGCTGTCCCATGTGGTTAAGAGCAAGTCGCGGTTTTGGGTTTTTTTGGGGCAGCTGTCTGGTTTGCAGTGGAAGCTTGCATTATGTCCATCGATTTATCTAGGAACCCTTTAATTTTCTCAAAGGGGGGGGTTGCCCTGTAGGAGCCTTATTGATTCATGCAGGAGCTTTATTGATTCCCAGAAAGCAGCAAAGGGGAATCCATATGGTCACCAAGGGGTGTTACTGGCAAGCAGGCCCTTGCTAGCTAATTACTACCACTTTGGGTAGCCCAGGATCCATAGTGTATTCCAGGATTTTTCCTATTTAAGTTCATAAAACCCCTGACTCCCTCTGTGCACCAAAAACTACAATACAGAAAAAATCTGATTTGGGTTTTTTTAAAGAAAAAAGGGTAGAAGCCCCAAAAGCCACAGAAAAGAGGGAGAGATCCTAAAAAACCAAAGAAAAGTGGAAAAAATCCCAAAGCCTTCTCTCCTTTCCCTGCTCTTCGCCCCCCTCCTCCCTTCTGAGGGAAAAAAAAGGAAATCTGCCTGAGTTAAGTACCTGCAATTAGATGGGGAGATTTACTAACTTGGCTGCTCGAAGCAGACTGAAGAAAAAAAAAATTCCCCTTTCCCAAACCCGAACACAATGCCAGAGTTTAGCAGCTTTAAAAATCCCAAAAAAAAAACAACAACAACAACAAAATTCTCTCCCCCAACAGAAGCTTCGAATACAGAGCCAGCAGCTCTTCACTGCAAGCTTTGGGGGAAAGAAAAAAAAAAAAAATCCGGAGCTCACCCGTTTGCAAGAGTGCTCTCAATGAGGAAGCGACCCCGCCCCCCCCAGCCTTCAACTGCCCCTCCCTTTTCAAGCCTAAGAGAGGACGAGAAAAGGGGAGAAAAAAAAAATCCCTTTTAAACCACAGGCTGTTTTTAAAAAAGGGGTCCCCCCGCTTACAGATCCTCCCCCCTTCTTCTGAGCCCAATTCCTTGCCCCAGACACAGGGGAACCTGCAATTTTTCAAACCCCACTCTCCGTTCGAAAACCGCTGCCACCATGTGACACTAAAAGGTTTATTTCCAGTTTTTAAATGGACTTCCACCTTTGCAAAAAAAATTCCCCCCCATTTTTTCTAGGTTTCTTGCCAGCCTCCTAAAGCTATTCCCACGTTTTGGGGTACTGGGAACCCCCCCAACTCATCGGATGCTGCCCCACCCCCCCCCCAATTATGAATTACTTTGACAGAACAGGAGGGACTCTGCCTAATCTCTAAGCGTAAGGATCTTCCCCCTTTCTTTTTCCCCCGAGAGAGAGAGGTCCTATGTAGCGTGTGCCAACCTTGGCTGGAAATGGAGAGAAAAAGGAGGTTTATAGAAATGTTTTAATCAAACATGCAAATAAACAATATATACTTGGACTCCCCCCTCCCAGGTGCACTTAGTTACAAGAATTTACAAAACAGATATAACAGCACAGATACAATTTTTCAAAATTAGCCAATTCCCAAAAAAAACAACATCCCAAACACTAACTACTTATTTCTAGTTACTACAATTAGGTTATAGGCATAGATGGGGCAAAAGGGGGAGAGAGGAGGGGTCCAGGAGACACACGGTGCCAGCTCAACTGGGCCAGCTCTCCCCTCTCTCTTTCTCAGAAGTTTTTTTTTTTTTTTCCCCCTTGGAAAGGGTCTGGAAGCATCTCCAAGATGCCTGCCTCTTTCCTTTTGGTTGGTCAATTCTCACCTTGTGACCTGTGATGCTGACCGTTTCCTTTTGGTTGGTCAACTCTCACCCTTTTGACCCTTGATGTAATCCTAACATCTCATTAACCCTTGGTTTACCCCAAAAAGAGAAGTATCTCCCTTTGATAAGCCTAAGGAATGGGGAAACCCCATTATCACAAGTTAACATCAATGAAATCATTCCACCAGAAAAATTTCCCTAGCTTTGCTGCAACATATTTTCAGTGATGTGGATAGAGACAGCATTTAAACAAAAGCAGGAAAATGGAAATAAGTTTTTTCAAGCAGTGTCCTCCTCACCCTTTCGTTGGTTGGTTATTTAATCATCCTTTCATGACAACCCTGTTGATGTCATAACAATATTTGACATTGATTAAGACAAGATGTTACTATTTGCCAATTTAGCAAAAAAACTTTATTAATTCAGTCATATATGTTAATATAACATGGTAAAAGCCTTTCTGGTATTTTCTGAACTACGATATTAGCTGTCATGGAAATATACAGTTCAGCTAAATAAAAAAAGCAGTCTGTTGATGAACTGAGGTCACAGCTTTAGAATTAACTATGAATGTGGAAGAAACAAGGACAATGACACACAGAGGGAGGAGGGAGAAAAGAGAGAGAGAGGGAAAACAAAAGAAAAAAGAGAGAGAGATGAGGGTCATTTAGATTGTGCTTTTGTACAGAAAGGAACACAGTGGTAGAGAAGTAAGCCAATCCATAAAGAATTATAGATCTGTCATTTGCAGATGTAGCTGTCCAATGTAAAACCAGGGTGTTGTCACTGACTGCTTATGGGACTGGAGCAGAAATCTAAAACAGGGCATAATGGGTTCTGTTACTTAACATTATTGGATGCCTAGATATGTTAGGTCTGTGCAACATCAAATTTGTGTTTGTCATGAACTACAAAGACACACTCCATCTCCTTTGCCTCGCTATTATCATTCATAAAAATGTCACTAAATCTGCATAGTTTGACCTTCAGAGGAGCCGATATATTACCCATATTAAATTTTATGTTCTTGTGCAATGGGAATGGGATGATTTCAGCCACATAATGATTGCCATAGAGCTTTCTGAAAGGCTGATAAAAATATTTACTGATTCTTCTTGGCCTCAGTTGTTCCTCTGGTGTTCTTCAGAAAGTCCTCCTTCCCACAACAGAGAAATGTTCAGGTTGATAGGGTGACCTCTTTGCTGCATGTTTAGCAGTTATTGTTAGTGACAAACATGTCAGAATGTCAATATCAATGAAGCAACAGTTATTGCAAGACAGAGGAAAATTCCATAGCCAGATTCTTGTGTGAGCTAAAATGGATACTGCACTTGTTATCTGCCGCTTAGTTGTACTATTTAATATGGAAAATTTGTATGTTTTTCCCACTTAAACTGCTTCACACACACATAATTTAGAATTTTCTGCCAGACATGCTACTTTTGATTTGTAAAGAGGTGCTCTGCTTTTTCATTGTGGGACTAATTCTAATTCTTAACACACATACAGATAAGCACACACACATCTTATTCTCTGTATGAGATGGTACACAATAGATATATCATGTCAAATGTGTAGTCAATTCCCTTTGCTTTCTATATTAAAAGTAGCACACAAAGACACACACACAAACTAGCACAAACCTTCTCTCTCATGCCTTATATGTTATGCCTGTTCTCTCTCCTTCAACAATTCATTGTTCTGTACAATTTTTTTAAAAAATCAGACTTGCTAAAAAAGAAAAAGAAAAAAGAAAAAGAAAAGATGATGTTGAGATAAAGCTTAGATGAGCTACTTTATGAACTACAACTCCCAGAATTCTAGCATGGACACTGGGTATGCTAGCTAGAAGGTTCTGGAATATTTAGTCCAAAAATATTTAGTCTTCCAAGCTCAGAATGGAACATGAAGACCATTTTGAGACTAGTCAATCTTAGGAGGAACAACATAAACCAAACAAACTTAATAAACAAAAAGAAAAAAAAAACTTTAATGCAAAAGCAAACTCTCCAGTTAGGGATTTACTGAAATTTTAACAAGAGAGTTTTTCTCCTGCTGCTTCAATAAGCTGTGTCCATTCATAATCATTGGCATAGATGTTCTGATACCACTGGTTTTATTGACATAAAACAGAAATGAATCCCTCAACCAAATTCATCTTACTGTACAATATGATGATAACATCACAGACCTAGATCAATATTGTGGTAAGTGATCCTGGTATGCTAAGGTGAACTTTCAGATTCACACATGCTTTCTTATTCACATCTTTATCTTAATAATTCAAGGCTGGGGGCAAAGTGTGTAAAATAATGTTTTATTCTGCTCAGTGTTTCAACAGACTCCATGAAATAAAACCATGACATATTTTGCCAGACATTTTCTCTGCAGCTAATTGCCATGAAATTTGACAAGTGAATTTTGACCCTGGTTGATCATTTGTTGAAAAGTGTCTTTGAAACTCTGTGGAGATTTTATTGCACTCATTTTATTGAAAACAGATAGGAAAATTCATTCTACACAATTTTTGTCATGTCACAGATGATTCCCCAGGCCTTTCACAGTCACCTGAGGACCAATTTACAGATGAATGTACATCGCTCAATATCTTATCAGCCACTTATCAGTAACTGACTCTCAGGGCAGATTTGCATCACAAAGCAAAATGGTTTCACTCATAATTCCATCTCTCTATGGAACCTTGTGAACTGTCCTTGAGTAAAATGGAGTTCTCAGCACCCTTAACAAACTAAAAAACCCATGGGGAATTTACCACCATTGAACTGGTATTAATAAATGGAAACAATGGGGGGTGTTCATATAGATATACATGTCTGACATAAGTAAACTTAAATCAATAATGACCATTTTAATTCTTTTTTCCCCAGTATGGGTTTTAGGGCACATTTACTGGGTCTTGCTTGGGCAAAATAGTGATAGGAAAAAAGGGAAAAAAATCACAGGAAGAAGGAACATTTGAAGATTCCAAAGCTACCACTACATTTTTCCTAATTCAAAATGTCAGATGAATGAGCAGAGCTCAGCTGAGACAAATTTTCTGTAGAAATCCAAAGAATGCAAGAGAGGTTAGCAGAGTTTCTCTAAGCTGGGGGAAAAGCTGCAAAATGAACACAATATATATATTTACTGTACAATATGATGATAACCTCACAGACCTAGATCAATATTGTGGTAAATGATCCTGGTATGCTAAGGTGAACTTGCTTACACCACTTGACTTATGTCAGACATGTATATCTATATGAACACTCCTCCCCATTGTTTCCATTTATTAATACCAGTTCAATGGTGGTAAATTTCCCATGGGTTTTTTAGTTTGTTAAGGGTACTGAGAACTCCATATATACACACACACACACACACATATTTTCATACATACACACATACATACATACATACAGTCCTAGCCAGCACACCCAGCATCATGAATGCTGGGAATTATGGTTTTAAAACCATCTAGTGAGCTGCATGATTCCCACCCTTCCAATTCCTGTGGAGTAGAATAGTTAGAAGGTTGGACGTACAGAACATGAGCAAACAAGCCTTTTGGAAGGCTGGCTCATGGAAGGACTTGTGACTACACTTTCTCTCTTACTCACTCATTCACCCACCCATCCCTTTCCTTGGCCAGTCAGGGCTTCAAAATAGTGTGGGCATAACTTTAGGATTTAACTCAGTCCATCAAACTGTTTTTAAATGCTGTATGTTTTATATTTAAAATATTTTGGGGATGTATGTAAAAAAATAAATTTTTATTATTAAAACTTGTAAATTGTATAAAAAGAAACAAAAGTGTACCTGATATGAACAACAATAAGTGATTGTCTTTGACACAATAACAAAAGGTTAGACTCAGATCGGGAAATGAATTCAAATCTGCATTCTTTCATGATACCCCAGAGTGACTTCAGACCATTCATTCCATCTTCACCTAGCATGCCTCACAAGACATCTGTGAGGGAAAAAGTGGGATTTGGGATGTGGAAACTGTAGACTCTTGGAAATGCAATATACTATGAATGTGAACTTGCATATAAAGTATAAAATGATGTATCAATTTATGATTCTGTCTCTCTGTCTCTGTTTCTCATTTCAGGTGACCTCAGGTTTAGAAAAAAATGAGTCAAGATATCTGTGCTTCAGTCAACATCTCTACACTACCCATTTTAAATCATAGTTCAAAATTGGTTGAAACTTTGTGGCAGCTCTATATTCGACCGTTTCAGATGCTCCTGCTGCTTGTCATTGCTGACTAACAGTAAAGGCTCTAAAATGTTTACGGGCTCAAATAAATGACAACTGCACAAACCAAGCAAACAATTGTTGCGCCTATACTTTTCTGTCTTTCAGGAACATTGATTTCAGGAACCACATCTAGAGAAGCCAGAACAATGGTAAGCCAACACAAAGAAACAGGTTACCCAGAAGATTTTTTGTTATTAGCTATACATAATTTCTGATGCTTCCTAGCAACCAAACTTATAAATGAAAGCCTATAATGAAACCCACTATTACATGACTTCAGATAAAATGCATATCAAATTGATTCTGGGAAGAAACTATCCATTTTATTTTGCATTAGTATGCATTTGTTCTTAAAGGCTTTAAGTCCCAGCCATAGCAACAGTCATACGGATGTATGATTCCACTGGTTTCAATAGGATTTAGAGCAAACTTGTGTAATATTTGCATATGTGGAAACCTTGCATAATGTAGGATAAAAATAAATTTGAAAGCATATATTTTGGCCTTCGTAACTGCACTGAGCTATCTTGCAGCTGTTTGGAACATCTTCTATGCACAAATACATTCACACACATGCACACCTATAAAAACAAGACTAAATTGCTGGTTCTCAAGAACAACAAACTGTCCTTCTACCACAGTCAGTGATGCTGTGGACCTGCTGTACAGATATTATATTAGCCAACTGCTCATTCCTACATACTCCCCTTTCCTACAGATATTCCTTGTGTAATTCTTCCCTAATTTGTTTTTATGTTTCTTTAAGAGAAGAAATTTCCAAGCTGTAGATTTTCAGGACTGACAAAAGTAGACCTTTAGATGCCTGCAGGCTTTCATCATGTCATTCCCCTTGTAGCATTCCACCCTTTTCATTTGCTCCACTTAATATTTTTGAGATCCTACAGCACATGAAACTAACTAGTTACAAATAGTTAACTGCTTGTACTTACTCAGTTTCCGCAATAACAAAAGTCAAGCTACATCGCTACAGCATAATTTTGAGGGTTCACTTTGCTTTTTTTTTTTTTTTTTGCTTTTTTTTGGGTGGGGCATCTATAACCTTCAGTTACTTTACAGTTATGGCCCCAATAAATGGAAGGAGGAATATCACATGGTTTAGCTCTGACTCACCGTTGTGCTTTGGCATCTAAAACATTCAGTAGCTGCTTTAATGTGTGCTACTAGAAAGTAATTGTTTGAGATCCTAACTTATACTTGTGTAGTGTAACTCTACAACCACAAAGTTATATGGTGGTTACACATTAGTAATCCCGGTGAATAAAGAGGCAAACTAAAGGCACTGATGAATAATTTACACACTACCCAAAAAAGCACTATTTCATGGCTGGAAATTTGTTGTTCAGTCCTATCTTTAGTAGATCCATAGAATTAATTGTTGAATTGTTTGTTTGCATGTAGATAAATACAATTAAATCAATAGCTGTACTCTAATTGGGACTAACAATTGGTTTTGAGCTATGTGAAATGATTACATTTGTGAAACCTTGCTTACACAATCATGAATTGAATGAATCCATTTCACGAAAGTGAAAAATACAACAAATATTGAGAGCCCATGTGGTGTAGTGGTTTGAACATTAGATTATGACCCTGGAGACTGGGATTTGATTCCCTGCTTGACCATGGAAACTCACTGGGTGACCTTGAGCCCAGCAGACACTCTGAACCCCAGAAAACCTTTTCATAGGTTTACCTTATGAATAACAATAACATATGTGTATATTGAGCATGGAAAGAAGAAAGCCACTTTCTGAAATATGGCAACGATAACAGCAACAACTACTATAAACTACATTTAAAATATAACTAATTAGTTTTTAACGTAGCGAGGCAGCTATGTTGGACATCAAAGGAACAAACAAACTCTGACAAGATCCAAAATTCAGGAAACCAACCAACAACTGTAAAATATGTCACATTAAGTGCCTTTGAAGCTCCACAAGCTTCTTTGTCAGGCAGAGATGGTAAAACAGCACACAAGGGAAATAAAGTGATGATGTTTTGGTCCTGGCCATGTGTATGTTCCACTTTGGATATTATAGGAACCGTAGCAGAAAAAAAGTCACCCTCCTCCCACGTTAACTGAGAAAAAAGGCAATAAAACAGAGGCAATAAAGGTTAGCTCCTCCTTCTGAAGTTGCAAAGTATCTCCTCCTTGTATTTTTTATCTGTCCAGTTTGATAGATACTTCACTTTTAAAGTATCTTTCCCAAGCTCTGACATTTAATCACCTGTGCTGCTCTGTCACTGAACTAAAAATATTTGAGAGGTTGGAGAAGGAGACTTTTTGAAAGCAAACATCTCCCTGCTTCCATGTACAGAAGAAGGGTAAGAATCATATTCACTTTTGGTTCTGACAATACCTGTTACTTCTGGGAAGTAAATTCTGTCTGGTTTTGTTTGGTATAATTGCAGACATTGAAAATAAAATAAAATGTTCTTCACCTCTGCTCATTACTGGAAGACAGGATATGTGCTGCCAATATGCTGAAGGAACAGCTGCCATATTCAGTGCATGCTCAGTCTAGTAGTATTATGGCTGGGAAGCTCCAAGACCTGGGCAAAAGACGTTGTTGAGATGCTCTGGAAGATCAGCTACAGTCTACCAATCAGGATCTTTGCTTATCATGGCATCTACATGGAAGCTACAAGGGGAGAATGAGAGCATTTCCACCTCCAAAAAACAATTATGTTCCACTAAAATGAAATGTTCCTTCTAACATTACAGAGAATAAGACACTGAAAATAATTCACCCATAAAACTCTAGTTTTGTTTGTTCTGTTCAAGTTTCTTGGGTTACCTGGCCTGCCCATTTTTTCTTGATGCCCAAACTGTATTTGTAAGTGATCAACTGAAGTTTTAAGTCACTACAATGCTATAAATTTGAGAAGTGAAAGGAAATTTAATTGAAGGACATAAATCTTAATTGGGGTATGAGACAGAGGCTTGCCATACCCACTACCAGTTTGTTCCATACTGGTATGCAGGTGGTGATGCTTTGCAACATGTACTGTATAGAAAATGCATTCATACCACAGACTTCTTGTTGAAATGAATAAAATGTTACCTTTCACTCCATACTGGAGGATTCTTTCAGCACAGACAAATTGAGGAACTAGAATTCTTCTTGGCCACATCAATGTGGTCGGGGGAAAAGGTGGAGGGAGACAAGAACAAGAACAAACTGTCCTAGCTTCTATCCTTACCGTGACTGGCTCTGGCTTCCCCAAAGTGATGGCACTATGTCCAACAGCAGTCTCCTCCTTTTCTTCTTTAGCTCAGGTAGACCAGAAATCCTTCTCAAGGCTCTCCCATTCATGATTATTCCTGACTGGATTGTGTCTTCCACTCCACCCATAGCCTAAGGAGAAGAATATTGTGGGGGAGCTCCTTCCAGACAAGAACTTGGCAAAAGCTGAATTGCTTGGGGTGGCTTTTCTTCTCAAATGAGAAACATGACCATGGCACAGTAGTGCATTCTTTAGTTCCATACAGGGTAGAGGTCTTGCACTATCTGTGGTTTTTAGGTCCTCACAGTCTTTTGTCCTGCTCAAGCCAATGGGCTTTTTTACTGTGGCTCCACAGGTCCTAACCTCGATACTCTTCTCTCCATAGTCACTGGCTTCCCCAGGCTAGTGTTCTTCCTCACCTTGGACTTATTGTTCTTTCTCTTCATCTGCATCTCCCTCTCATCATCCTTACTCAACTCTTTCTTGTACTGCCTCCCCTCTTACTTCACCGCTTCCACTTTTCAATTCCCTGCTGCAATCCATGCTCACAAATCCGTCTCCAGGCTATCTGTCTGTTCCTCACTGCACAATGTTGCTCCTTCTGGAAGTGTTCAAATCTCTAGAGTGGACATTTCCAGACATGCGAGCCAGCATGGCATACTGTTTTGAGCATTGGACTATGGCCACAGACACCAGAGTTTGAATCTATGCTCAGTCATGGAAACTTCCTGGTGACTTTGGACAAATCACACTCTCTCAGAAGAAGGCAGAGGCAAACTCTGTCTAAACAAATCTTTCCAAGAAAAACTTGTGACAGGATTGCCTTAGGGTCACCACAAGTCAGAAAAGACTTGAAGGCATACAACAACAATAGCTGGACACCACTGCTTACAGGTCCCCCAGCAGCCAGTTCCTTCACATCATCACCTAGGTAAGTACCTTGTTGTGGATGTTCCCCTGCTACACAGCTGGAGTCACCTTTTTCTGCCTTTCTTTCTTAGGTACATCCTTACTACCATGTGAACACATCACACACAGATACCCAGGGCAAGGTGCCTTCAGAAAACACAAGCCTACACTTGGACAAGAGTTCAAAGACCAACCCAGGAGAGAATGACTGTTTTGATAAACAGCTTGGTGTGTGTATGTGTGGAACAGAAGAGATATACAGCAGCACACAACACAAGCAGACATAGGAAAACACACTATACATCAGTTTCCATTACCTAATTAAATAAAGTACAGGAGCTGGGATGTAGAAGTTTGAACCCTAACAGGGATAAGGGTGAATATCTTCCCCACTTTTTCTCCATACAAGGAACAAAGGTCATGCCAGGAAGTAAAAGAGAAAAAGCTCCCATAATTCAAACACAGTGAAAATACCACGGCAGAGTTCTCTAACTCTGTACTTGCAGAAGCAGACAAGATTTGGATACATAGCACTTGTCTTTCTACTACCCACAGTCTCAAGGTATACTCACAGTTACAGAGAGAACAAGGACTGCAAGGGGAAAACACATTTGACAGACCGGTTCAGGTTTTCACATAAAGGTACAACTCCACATGAGGAAAGGTTGAGAATAGGGCCATTTCTGCACTAGGTTGTTATAGGGCAATTGTTCCACTTTCAACATGGCCCCTCCCTAAACTGCAAACCAAAGCATTCCATGGATGTTGAATGTAGACTAATCGTGCTGTAATAGTCTAGTGCAGAAATGGTGTAGGCCATCACATCCAAGCATACCTGAGATAATCAAGAGAGGTACTGACTAGAACAACAGATTTGTTCCTCCTTGGATCAGCTGGCTCTTTTTGAATGGGACTGCTAAAGAGTTGGACCAATCTATAGGACTTAAGACAAGAATTCAGTGAGAAAGTATAGGAAATAAGATGGTTTCATGGGTCTCTCACACTCACATTCATATGCTCCAAGATAAACCAAGCTGGTTGGATTGTTGTGTGGATATTGTGCATAACTCCCACGTACATTACCCTTGGTATGAATGCAGAACATAAAAATGAAGAAATAATAGCTGGTTTACAAACAAGAAATTATTAAAAATATATTTGGATTTAAATATGCTGTGAGAAAAGAAAAACAAGATGACATAAAAAAAACATGATCTGTTTACACTTAGGGTGTTTCCACGCTACACTGTTATAGTGCTATTATTCCACTTTCACCCCCCTGTGGAATTCTAGGGTTTGCAGTTTAGGGAGGGGCATTTAGAATTCTCAGCCAGAGAGCTCTTTGGCCTCAGTAAACTACAGAATTCCACCAGATTCCATAGGATGTTAAAAGTGGAATAATAGCACTATAACAATTTAGTGCAGAAAGGTCCATAGTGTCCATGTGTCTGATTTTAATTCTGCAATCTCCAATCACTGATATCTTTTAATATAACTTTATTTTTTTTTTAAAAAAAAATTCCTTATTATAATTACCAAAAACTATATTCTGTCAAATTCTTTCAGCCCACATACGAGGTGTAAAACTCTGAGCTCTGAGCTCATAGTTTATTCTGTGGGAGTTGTTTCTAATTAGGCCAAGCTTGGTGATGTGGGAAGTGCCAGCAATATGTAAAGTTCTCAAAGAGTGCTAATTTTTCACAAATAGCTACGTTAAGTGGAGGAATTATTGAACAAGTGATAGGGTGCTGCCACAGTATGATGGAGAGCCAGAATCTCAAATGCTGAGTTCTGACCTTTGTTAAACTATTAAATGTTCTAAGTAGGCAAAAGCTAGCAGGAGTTTCCTATCATTGGAAAGAAAGAAAGAATAAAGACTTCTTGTCAGTGAAGAAGAGTATAAAGTCCCATCCTCCTCTTTTTAATTATGATTTTAATTATGATATATTTGTATTTGGATGGTTGTATGTTTTTAGTGTATTTTAATCATAATGTGTTTTTAATTGGTATACTGGTTTTAATTGTATTTTAACCTCTGTTATACTCCATCTGAGCTTTGAGGAGAGACGTGTAACAAATAAAAAATTATTGTTGTTGTCATTGTTGTTGTTGTTGTCAATTTATTTCATAGGAAATTGAGCAAGATTTCCATTTAATTTTAAGACCAGCCCTGCCATTATGTAATGTAAAGCAGCATTTCTGGTCAAAAATAATGGTGATGGTGGCAGCATTCTGTTCATTTTCCTCCTTCAAAGAACAGAACTGCTTATGCCATGGAGCTTATTCTGTCCTCTTACATGCCTTCAGTTCTGGAAGACCTTAATCTATTGTCAGTATTAAAGTAATATTCTGTGAGGGTTCAGGACAATAATTTACTGGCCTACGACTATCACAGTTCCCCAGCCAGTATACTTAGCATGCACCAGTCACAGAGGAAGAACCATTTGTCAGTGGTATGTCTCTTGAAACAACCATGTCTGTCTGAGCACCCCACATCAAATTCTTGTCCCAGTCCCTCATAATCCAAAAATTTTAGAATTATTGATGGCTTAATATTAGAATGGCTTCATCCTGGGAACTATAATGAATGGCTGAAAAGCTTAACATGGGTTAATACTGGAAACCATAAACTGAAAATGCCTAAGTTATTAAAAGTCAAAAGTTGTGCAATGATATATCAAATGCAATTATTTAGTCATTGTTTAATTTCTAAAAGAAGTGTTATGCTTTTCCTTCGGGACAGAAGTTATAAGGCAATATACAACCAAAGAAAATCCAACTGACATGTATTTGAATGGTCAAAACTACAGCAATCCAGTTTCATGAGGAAGCCAAAAGTATCAATGTTTTATTAAACACTGATTTAAGAAGGATACAGTGAGTTTCACCAAGGTAATTTTAGACCCTAATCTTACTATTTTTATGATTCTGATTCACTTATAAAGAAGATAATGAACATTTTTTAATTATCTCTCCCCAAAAGACTTACATCTATGACTCCATACTATATGATAGTTTGTATGCTTTTTATATAGTACTAGAAATGGAAATAATAGTTGTTTTCTGCACATACAATGTGGTTTCTTGCACAAAAATGTTAAAATTTGCACATAATAAATCATAAACTACTAATAATCTTGGAAAAATGAGTTTTTAAAATTCTTTCTTGTACTTGAAGAAAATGTATAAACTTATTTGTTGCTTCCTTTGAACATGAAATCAGTGAAAAAGTACATCTTTGCGTTTCCAGGCCGTACACCCCCACACTTTGATATGATTTAATTGGCAAAATATATTCATTGGCAGATATGTTTAATTGGAATAAAATATAAATTATGCACACTTATGGTTGAAAGGCCATGTGGAGAGGGGATATTGGCTGGAAAGCAAATTAAAGGTAACCTCCACATGGCCTGGTCATAAGTTCACTGAGAATTAGTCAGGAAAGCCTGACTTAATGGCTCTAAGCTAATCCTCTCAATGAAAACAATAGTCAAGCCCAGATGCAGCAGGCAAGCACCCCTGCTGTGTGCATTTCCTACTGAAACCTTGCCATTCACATTACCAAACCAAGACTTTAAAACAAACAGTCCATTCCGGACCCCTTTTGTTTAATTTGCCAGAAAGCAGTTAACTGACATCCCATCAGGGAAGGAAATAGAGTATAAAAGCCCTTTGTTTTGACCAGCCCACTGCAGTATTGGAAATATTGGATACCACCATGTTATGCCATGAATTCTGATTTTGTCTTCCCTTAGGCATAAGTCTAATCCACTCCATTGCTTCTTCACTATTCTTCTGGATTGGTAACTATAACCCAAAACCTTCAGCTTCGCTATCCATAATTTTTCCTCCCTTTACCCTTCAGTTAGCTCATGTGTGAATATGTGACTGTTTGTACCTTGCATGCATGTGTGAGTGAATACCTCTCAATAAAACACATTTTTAGTTTTCCTTTGAATCTGACTGGTGCTTTCCTGAGTGACTCCATAAACATTGGTGGAAAGATCTTGTTAAGTTACTCCACCCCCACCCCACTTGCAGGCCTCCTAATTTTCTCCCTTCCCTTCCTTCCTTCCTTCCTTCCTTCCTTCCTTCCTTCCTTCCTTCCTTTACCATTATTATTAGTCCTGGTTGTTATGAGGTCTTGAGCTTTGGCTCTGAAGCATAGCCCTAACTGGAACTCTGAAATCAATCTTTCAATCATATTTGGAGGCCTCTGCTAAAAGTGTCTTTCATGGTTCCATAGGAAGGGAGTCAGATTCCAGTATAATGGAGCCACCAAGAGAAGATATTATGCCAAGATGGGGAACATTTGTTGAATATGGATGTTGCAAATGAAAAATAATTATGTTTATTTCACTTTTGGTTCAGAAAGAAACTGAGCTTTGAAATCTATACAGGATAAAGAGTAACTGACATTTTGGGCCTTTCTGCACTATACTGTTATATTGCTATTATTCCACTTTCAACATCCTGTGGAATTCTGGGGTTTGTAGTTTACTGAGGCCAAACAGCTCTCTGGCTGAGAATGCTAAAGGCCCCTCCCTAAACTGCAAACCCCAAGATTCCATAGGATGTTGAAAGTGGAATAATAGAATTGTAACAGTGAAGCACAGAAAGAGCCTTTGTTTCCAATTCTTAGCCAGAAAAAACAACAACATCTGAATAGTTGCAACACTGGCACAGGGCATTTCTGAGTTCTTTTGAAGCTTGAAACTACACTGACATTTCTCCTTCATCTTGTTTTCCCTTGTACTTCCTGGTTTTCTCATCATACCCAGTATATGTAAGAACACTGGCCCATCACAAGCCCCTGCTGCCAAAGATGTGCCTATTGCAACATGAAATGGGGACCAGTTTTCCATCAGTTGCTGTGTACATGCCACAGGAAGAAATTACAGAGGACATTTTGTAAAACAATACTGTACTAAAATAGAAAGCATCTTCTCATTTTATAAAGTTGCAGAGTTCTGTCTTCATTTCATATACTTAATGTTATAAAATTCTGCAGTACAAAATGTTAGAGAGATGAATAGAAGAAGTGTCATGCAGGGCAAGGAATATGATTGACTGAAGTAAAAATTCTACTGTTACATTATATTATTCATCATATCGAGGATTATTGGAGATGATAACCTGGGTATTCTGGATGCTTATCACTAAACCCCCTGAAGATATCATAGCACTATACTTAAAATTACAAAATTACTACAGTAGAGTCTCGATTATCTGACATAAACGGGTGGGCTGATAGTCGGATAGCTGAAAATGTCGGATAATCTGGAGGCCCGTAGAGGCCACTATGTTTGGGGGTGTGTCTGGGGCATGTCTGGGGCGTGTCTGGGGGCGTGGAAATGCCTACAGCCATGCCCCCAAGCAGCCGCGACGTTGGATAATCGGAATGTCGGATGACCGAAGGATGGATAATCAAGACTCTACTGTATTCTTTTTCAGCTCAATATGTGTCCATGAAGTCAACAAGAAGAAGCTGATCATAAAATAAATATGCTATCAAGTGCCACATCTGCTGTTCAGATTCTGGCTTATTTGACTTCTGTTTCTTTTCCTGTCTTTACTAAAACAAAGGAAATGGAAAATGGGCTTAAAATATAAAGAGATTGAATAAAACAAGTGATTTGTATAATCCCCTTTGGATGCAGCTAGCAAACAGGATAATTTCTTTTCCTTATGTAGGACTGAAGATACACTGAATAGAAAGAAACTTATACCAGAAAATACCACATTTCTGATAAGTAGTGAGGGAAGAACTGTGGAAAAGGAGAGGCAGAAATAATATTTATATATATTCAAAACAAGTTGGAAAATGTGTTTCTCAACTGTCCATGAACCTTGATGAGAAGAAACCTGGACTGATGAGAAACTTTGCAGTTCATTGAATGTTCTGCACAAACTTTGCACCCCTTTTGTGTGGGAAAAAAAGCATATTCACAGCATAAAACAACATTTTTATACACAAAGCAATATTTTTGTGAAGAAATACTATGTTCTGTTCAGAAAATGTTTGTGTAGAAAGCAAACAAACAAACCAGGTCAAACTTAGTGCAGAATAAGTCTCAAACTGAAATAGTATTTGAAGACAGTGTGTGGACTTTCTCAAGGTCAAAAGAAAATTGCTAAATCTGTTGCTTCCTTCAAGAATAAAATTAACAAAGAATTACAGCCCTTATAGCCAGTAAGCTGACTGAGATTTGGTTTGTGTACAAGGGTGCCTTCAATCTAAGGCCATTTCTGCACTACAATGTTAAGTGCCATTATTCCACTTTCAACATCCTGTGGAATTCTGGGCTTTGTAGTTGACTGAGGCCAAAGAGCTCTCTGGTTGAGAATTCTAAATGCCGCTCCCTAAACTGCAAACCCCAGGATTCCACTGGATGTTGAAAGTGGAATAATAGCACTAAAACAGTCTAGTGTGGAAATGGTGTAAGTCATGGGTAAGGAAACTGTTGCTTCCTTTTGATGCCTTTATGTTCTTCCGAGACAAATTCCATTGGCTTTCACTCTTTAAAACAAATTGATTCAACTGAAGAGTGGTGAAAATTCCTCATAAAATGGCATAAAATGAAACCTAGAATGAAAGCATGCATCAAAACACTCCCATGAGCCCAGAAACTTATTTTGTATGCAGGAGATCAGTGGAAGAGGAGATCACAGGTGGGAGGAAGAATTGCAAGTGAGATGTGCTTCCAGTCACTGCCATGCTGGCCAATTGTCAGATAAAAATGTACAACTGTGGCCTGTGATGGAGCAGTGCAACAAAGAAGTCCTGTCAACCCTAAAACCCTTACTCACCTCTGATCTCAGAAGCCCTGTTGACTCTTGCATGGCATGACATAAATCCCAAGCAATAATATTTATCAATATTTACCCAGAAAGGGAAGATTTTTTTTTTCAAATTAGATGATTGCATATTGCATCCACTATGTGAATCCCATATTTCATGTGTGACATAGGCCATTTCCACACTACACTGTTATAGTGCTATTATTCCACCTTTAACATCCTTTGGAATCCTGGGGTTTGTAGTTTAGGGAGGGGCATTTAGAGGCCCTCAATAAATGACAAAGCCCAGAATTTCACAGGATGTTGAAAGAGGACTAATAACACTGTAACAGTGTAGTGCATAAATGGCCATAATTTCTGTGGAGTCATTGGAAAAGAGATGTAAATCTCCTTCAACATAAATAACAACACATCAAGCTATCCATTTGTGGTGCCATGTAGCTGGATTACAAATGGGGTAAAATAACTGATTTTTGAATCACAGCACTTTCATTTTTGTGATTACTGAGTTATTTTTACCATTGCAGTTATTATGGAAACTGTTGTAACTATGATCTCTGTTGCACCATCTTTACATGAATGTTTTATTCAAAACCATATCTGAACTGACATTGTTTGCATGTAGAGTAAAATTGCCTTAACATTCTTCTGTATTTTAGAATAGAAAACTTGGGTTTTCCTGTCTTGCTTTATATTGAAAGGAGATTATACATTGGTAATATCATCATCCTCTGGATTTTGTGTGCATCCTCAGAAATAAGGATGCAAATAATACTTTCAGATATTCTTATAATTGATGAAAAAGTTGCATATATAGTTGAATGCACAAAAGGAAAGTATGCAACAGGATGTCCCAGGGCTCCCCTGGAGATCTCAGAAGATGACATCAACTTTGTCTGTTTATCTACAGGTACATAGCCAGATAATGCTTCAGTGCTTCCCTTGTTCTTCCCTGGGCACTAAATGGTCATATCCCCACACCCACCGCTGGAGACAGATAGGTTCTACACCTGCAGAGTGGGGAGGGAATTAAATTCCATTAACACAGCTTTATAGTCTGCAAGAGCCATCTACAATTTTATCCATACCCCCCCCCATTTTGGGGTTTGAAATTCTTCATTGTTGTTTATAAAAATAAAATACGCAAAGATCTACGACCCTACAAATAAACAAGTAACATCAAATTTAACAGGTTATAGAATTGTAGCCTTTAAAAGTTTTATTTGATTTGATATAATTCTATTTAATACATTCTGTTTGACAATAAACGAATTAACATTAAACTAACAGCACTAGTTTTCTGTATCAAGATTTTGTTCCGAACTAGAACTAATTACAGCCACTTTGGAACATGTTTCCAGATGCACCTTCTTTCTATAATCAGAAGCTTGATTTGAAATAAGAGCAAACTAGACATGACATTCAGGACATCCATGCAGTTAGTATGCACATGCTGTGTCAAATGTTGTGAGGCAGTCTCAGAAGCAAATGGACTATAAGGAGGGCAGAAGGAGAGTTTCACTCATTTCACTTGCTGCAGTGAAAAGCTGTTTCTATCAGGAAGAAGAAAAAATGTCCATTGGTGTTGCAAATGCTTAGAGTTTTCTCCTGTTTCAGATAGCCACTTGGGAGGAAAGATTGTCACCCAAACCATGGTAACAATGGGGAAGGGATTTTTTTTCCTTACGAACTGCTGGTCTCCTAGTGCTGAAACTTCCCCAGCAATGAAACATGGAGATGGAGGAGGAGGAGGAGGAAAACTCCTGCACATTAACTGGAATAATCATGGCATGATTCTAATTTACCCCATCTCATATCTGTTTTCAGATTCTTTCTTTGTCCCCCTCTTCCAATTTGGAAAGGTATCACTTTCTGAAAGCTTAATTCCAAGTCATTAAAGGACAAATGAATATATATAGCTCTATCCCAATTGTTAAGGACCATGAAGGTTCTTTTGTAAAGTTCCTGGCCACTCATTTATAGTCATCAAGGTAGACAGTATGTTTCCAAAGCAGGCATTTCAGAAGGGTCAGACAAAATGTATAATTTTCTCTGCTACCCAGAGAACATTCTGTGTACATTTTTTTTATTGCTGTACTTAAATTAGCACCCGCATACATCAGAAACATTTGAAAGCTAGCCAGTTGTTTTTGTTTTGTTTTTTTTAACAAATATGCTAATGTGATCTAAATTCAGAAGCTAGAGGCAATTGAACAAAATGTTTCAGAGATAAGGATGGAAAAGTATTTCTAAAGAATCAGTTACAACATGTGCACAAATTAAAACATAACCACCACATCGCATGTAGTAAATTTCAAGAGCGTTACAGGTCAAGAGTGTAAGACTGACTTGAGGGAGAATGATGTTAGCTTTAAAATGCAATTTTCACATTGTCTGTTCAAGCCATGTTTCTTACAAGGTCATATTTCTATGACTGCAATAAATTCCACTATTCAAAATTGTAAAAATAATAGGACTTTTGGCCCACCCACACATTGAAAGGTTAGGGTATATATACAAAATCCCTCTTCAAGAGAAGGTGGGAGAGACACATGAAAACAGGTGTAATAAAACTAAAGTCTAACAGTTTATGTTGTTGTGATGGAAGAAGGTAAATGCTTCCTCCCACACACTTTTCTGTATCTTTTTTTTCTTTTAAATGCCAATGAGTGTATTGTTCTATAGAGTAGCAAATTGTGTTCAGCACCCTCACATTCTAACCTAATAACAAAGTCACACTGTTACTTAAAGACACACAAACATTTGCATATTAATGAAAATAGTCTACAAAATGCATCATATCATTGAAATATTTGCAAAATGTATACTTTAGGAAAAGGTGGATTACAACATTTTGTATGTTAGCAAAAAAGACCCTTTTTTATTTCAAATTCTTTAAAAATAGGAAAAATGTGAACATGAGCAAAAGCAGAACTAATAGTTTTATCAATTCAGTTATGGAACAGCAGTAACATCACTGAACCTCTGCCTAGAGACTTTGGTTTAGATGAACATTTACATGAATGAAAGTTAATCCAAATGAGGAATGATTGCGGTTCCAGGAGAAGACTTTGGTTTGGAGTCTTCTGAAAGTACCCTTTACCTGAATTATAGTCTGGAGTTTTCTTGAATCTAGTGTCTTACTTTTCCTTGGAAGCTAAGTGACAGCCATGGACAGATGTACTTTTTTCTAATTAACTCAGACACAATTTCTTGGAAGATGGGAACCCTGGTTTATTATCCATGTTTTGATAATTATGAAGACCTGAGCACCATAGTTTTCTCGGCATGGATTGCTCTTAAAAAGCGATTATAGCTTTCAATTGGTCCAGAATGCATCAAGATGCCTTCTGAATCCAGTGTGTTCAGTGGAAGGCATACAATATTCATTCTGTCTACTTGAATTGGCTGCCATTTTGTTACCTGGGGTGATTTAGATTTTGGTGATGATCAGTTATAAAGCTCTTTACAGTTTGGTCAAGATGGACCTTTCTAACCATTAATATAACCAAAAAAGATGTATGAATATTCTTTCAAGAACATTTAGGGCACAGTGGCAGGAATGGAAAGAGCAAAAGTGTGTGCATGAAAGATTCAATGGGAGAAAGATATTTTCAAGATATTTAGGACAATTTCAGTGTTTGTGTTTTTAGTGAAGCAGTAGTTACAACTTAGCAGAGGCTTGACAACAGATTCTTTCTTTCTTTCTTCGTTTATTTCACTACTTGGAAGTGGGAATAGCCATGTTGCCTCTTCCCCAATACAGTGAAAAGGAAGTGGTGTCATAATGTAACTTCCTTCTTGTAATGCAGTGTAAGTGAGAAAGGGCTCAGACAAGGAGATCTTCATGCCTTCACTTTCCCACAATAGTAGAGCCTACTTTTTAAAAAGTGGTAGAAAGCATGGGAGTGTGTGTCTCAAATACAGTGATAAGCAGAATTACCGGAATGGTCCCTGAGCCCTGTTCCTTCCTCTTAGAAAATTGAAATCGGTAAGAACTTAGAACAGATTAATTTATGTATTCCTCCACAATTATGGAAAGACATCTTGCCTTAAAACCTTTATTTGGAACCCTCTGTCTATGCTTCTAAATGAGCAATGAATAATTATACACCATCACATTTTACCTAGGAAGTATTTAAGATAGATGCTTACATTGCTAAGAGAACCTTGGTTTCTGGTTGTACTTCTTGTACTTCAGGATGTACGATCTTATGTATGTCTACTCAGAAAAAAACTTCTCTTTCTTAAATATATATACTGTGTTGCAATTTTATTTGCTTGAATATTTCTTAGAAAAATGGGAAACAAAATAAATAGAACTCAATGAATGGAATGGGTGCACAAATGGAATCTGCTAAACATTACACTGGCAGTTGCATGAGCCATGCATATTCACCGTTCCTAATTAGAAAATGGCATTGAAAAAATTGAATTCTGCCAGAGTGTCCCCATGCTTAGTTGAAATACCTGAGAACCTTGAGAATATTTTGGCAGTAGAACATTAGGGCTATTATATACTTTTTAGAGGAAAAATCCTAGGGTTGGAACAAAGCCAACAAAATGTTTTGTGGCACCTGAAATCTAACAAATCCACTGTGGCAATACCTTTTGAGGAACTAGACCATTTCATCAGATGCATGAAGTGTAATCCTTAGTCTGACAGGAACTGACAAGAGTTGCAAACTCAGAAGTCAGAGGAAACTGAAACACAGAAAGTATGGACAGTGACAGTTGACTTAATACCAGGCATTCACAAAACATTTAGTTGGGTGATAACACAGATGTCCTTGCCATGCAGACCATAGTTCTCTTGATTAACTATTGCAATTTCACCTTTAATCTTTGAAGATCTTTTTTCAGGAACTATCACTTTAAAGCCACTGATGGTATTCTACAATTATGAGATGTTCTACCAGTTTTTTTTTTGTTTTTGATACTACCGTTTCTGATTTCTCATTTATTCATTTGCATTGAACCCAGCCTATCTGTCTCATATAGAACACATATGGCAACAGTTCACCAAGACATTCAGCTCTATTAGCTATATAAATGATGCTGCCAAACATAGGAGAATTTCACCACATGTGAAGTGGATTTGGTTTATGTAACCACATGACATACTTTTGTTAGTCTATAAAGCACTGCACAACTCTACTGGTTTTGTTACAACAGGCTAAGAAGGCTGCCCCCCCCCAACTGTTTGTACCAATAACCACAGAAAAGGTTGCTGGACTAGTCAGTTGCAGAAATTTGAAAAGTTATAATGTTGGATTCGATCTCTCTAAATCTCACAGCCCACATGGCCAATATTGTCTGGCCTCATCCAGACCTAGTCTTGACAGTACACTTGTTTCAAAGCCTAAACTTGATTTAGAAATATGTTTGAACTAACAATGTTGCCAGAAAGATGTTCCATTTTGAAGTGATAAAGTTATAAAATTTTATGCTTGTAAATGTGATCTGCAGTACCATTCCTTTTAAGTATAATGAATAAAAGAGGGGGAATTCCCTGGAGATCAGTATTTGAATCCCCTCTCACCCATGGAAACCTACTGGCTGACCTTGGGCATGTCACAATGTTTAAGCCTTGGAGAAAGTGAAAGACGGCCCATCCCCAAATGAATCTTGCCAGGAAAATCCCATGGTAGATTTGCCTTTGTGTTGCCCTAAGTCAGGAACAACAACAACAAAAAAAACATGTACAAATAAATAAATAAATAAATAAATAATAAAATATGGTATTAGTCACTCCTTACACTAGCAATGAATTTTAAAATATGTAATGTATTAGGCTTGGCCTTTACTTTTTTTTTTTTTTTAAAGTGAAGTACAGTGGGTATGTGCTGGGGTTTGATTCTAGGACCTGCTGTGGATACCAACATCCATGGATGTTCAACACCCATTATATACAACAATGTAAAAAATGGTGTCTAACTCATAAAATGGTGAACAACTCAAACGAGTGTCAGAGAGACCCTGTGAAATGGTGCAAGGCTACAGCAGGATATGCCTACACATCATATGCGTACATCAGTGTAGTACCTGACATGTGGCAAAATCAAGATCTTGATTTTTCAGAAATATTTTCAAGCCATGGTTGGTTGAATCTGCAGAATTGTTGGGTATGGAGGACCAACCGTATATTACTTTTTCAAAATCCTCTTCCTCCTCTTCCTCCTCCACGGTTTGTTCAAAGCACATTTGTTAGATTTAGGGTTTACATTTTTAGGGGTACTCTTAAAATATTTAAGCATGCATTAAAAAAATATTTAAGCATGCATAATACATTAATGGATCCAAATAATTGGCATTGGAGTTTCAGAGAATGGTTTCTTTGTGTTATTTTTCTGGAAGCTGAGAAACACTGGATTAAGAACATTGACCTATTCTTTGAGCCCACTGTAGCTTTTTCATACTAGTGGAGAATGAAATATTTTACAATTAGATCTGCAAGACTGAGGCAATTGATCAGAGTGAACAACTCATTGCAATACTAATTCCATTTTTAAAAGCCCACCAATTTTCTAAGAAAACCTCTATAAACTGTTACTGCAGCAGAATGCTGCCACCTACAGACCAAAATAACATGTCCCCAGTGGCAAAAAAACTGCATTGATTATAACGTTCATGTAGATAAGGAAGTGTCCAAAATCAATAGTAATAGTAGCCTCCAGATGTAGCACAGTGTACTCTTTTAAAATTGGAAAAAAATCAGTTTTCACAAATATTACTTCTGGCCTCTTGAAGATGCACACTGGCCATTTTGTTATGTCAGTCATAATTCAAGTGAGCTTCTTTGGGAATATCCATTGTTTTGTGTATGTCATACTGAACTTTTGACTTTTTGTCTCTCAACAGCACCTTCATGCCCTAAATTTCCATCTGTCTTTGAAACTCCGCTATAGCACTGTACTGTCTAGCACTTGTCTCTGGAAGGAAGCAAAAAATAGCAGTAACACAATGAGATAATTGGGACTGTAAACCTTGGTCCCAATCCAGCAAATTTATACATGACTAAATACTTAGCATTGCAAGGAAAGGAAACCAGGTTTTCATATTATAAAAGTATTCCTGGAAAAAAAAAACTAAGGAATTTGTAATGTGCTACACATTTCTTTAAAGGAATGCATTATGTCAGTCATAATTTTAAAGGATCATATTCCTTTTTTAACAACTAATAGCTAACATAAATGCTACTGGGAGGGGAAGATTTGCACACAAACAATTGTCATTCATCCATCTAATGTACCATAGTTCTAGTTTTGTTTTGTTTTGTTTTTTATTTTATTTTTTTGTTTTTAGATGGATGGAGTAGAAACTAGCACAGAATTTTACCAGCCAGCTAAGGAAAATGAAAGGGCGTCTAGACTAAATTATTTCTCAGTAAATAGCTGATGCATGAGATTTCAGTTTTGTTTTTCATTTTTGGTTATTTTATTTTACTGGGCTATGAGTGTGCCCTGGGAAACCTGGGGGAGGCTCTGTATGTTACTGAATTAACATTCAGTTACATAAGAAGATCCATGCTGGATTAAACCAAAGAGCATGAATATTTCTATCCAGTCCAGCATTCAGTATGCACGATCACTAATCAGATGGCTATGAAAAATCACATGAGTGGAATAGCAAGCTTATCCCTGTGTTCTCCAACAACTGGTGTTCAAAGGCATACCTGACCCTAGTGTTAATCTAAAGCCATCATCACTAAAATCAACTGATAGCCTTAGCCTGCACAGGGATAATTCAGAAATGGTGTTTGCTTTTTCCCTCCATATCTCTGCATTGGAATTAGTATCCAGATGTGGTATCATCCAGGTCTCTGTTCATGTTTAATATTGAGGATTTGTTTACTTTTCCTTTACAGAAAGATTGCATGGATGAACTCCATCACAATGACAGCCAGGCTGTGAGTATAATCTGTCACAAGAAAGGGAGGAATGGGAGGCATCAAGCTGTGATTTAATATTTTTTGCTTTAAGCTACCGTCATGACAGAGGTCATATGCTGCTTTGAAGACGAAGTACTAAATCACACTTTGCCTTTTTCCTTTGCTCACTTTCTCATGACAACATGTACTTATAGCTCAACATTCATCTTTAGGATTCGTGTCAAAGCAGTTTTATACAGGAAGGAAAAAGGCTTAGGTGGGAAGCCGTGGATTGCAAGATTAATTCTTTTCTTTCCTATCCCTCCTCATCTTGTGCGTATCAAACTGCTGCAGTTCAGTCTTATGTGTCTTTATGCATACTTGAAGGCACACAACAATAACAAATGCATGAATTTACTAGAATAGTTACTGCTTCTGCCTTTCATTGGCACACTGTTGAATTCACAGCTGTTAAAAGGGGAGGCTGGGAGTTTTGGGTTTTTTTAAATCTTTTTTCACATTTGGCATAGCATTTATCATTAACCATTTGTGAGTGAGGGGGCTGGTGAGACTGAAGTATGTAGAAGTTAATGACACACAGGGTAGAATGAAGCAACAGAAACTATAGTAACAGAAGTTATAGTGCTGAATAGAATGTGGTTGGGGGGATGGCAACAGAAGAAACAAGATTATGGAGATTTTTGGATCCACACTTCTGGCCAAGATGGAGTAAAGCAGCTATTTTAACAGTAGAAGGCCCCTTCCCTCATATCCTCTTTTGGTAGATGTTGTCAGCTCAAAAGGACCTCCTATATCTTCTACTTTTCCATGGGAAAGAAGTATCATATCACTGGACAGACAGAATGATCATACTCCCCATGTTTGAGTTATCGTTTTATATATGAAATGAAATCTGCTTTTCCCCATCATGTATATATTCCACAGAGAGCATACCAGCAGGATTGTTGAACACAGAAAAACCCAGGAGTGAGACTGTTACTCCAGCAAGGTCCTAGTTAAACAAGAAGACCTTTACAACTCTTTTTACAGTCTTCTTGTTTTGTGACACAGATTTTCCTTTTAAGTCTCTGGACTGACCCTTTCATTAGGTAGAAAGAAGTGGTTTCCTGAAGCAAGAGATACTGGCAAGGATAGAGCTCTGTATCAAATTACTTTCCTTGACAGACTCTACACTGGCCTATTGTCCGTTGGCATGAAAGCCAACACTAGGTTAGTACCTTTGTAGAAGTAACGTTCAACCTTTATCCAGTCAGCTTTTCTATGCGTATATACAAGAAAGGGGGTCACCTTGTTCTTTGCATCAGACAGAATATTATCTTGGGCCAGTCCAATGTGTTACTTATTGTCCAAATTTGATGGTAAAAGGTGTTCTTTTCGTCTATGCATGTATAATAGGCATGTGCAGCCACTTCATTCAAGAGCAAATACAGGAAAGGATGACTTGATACAGAATTATTTGGATTCTATTCAAAGTTAGGCAGCTCTTCTGCAAAGCTGTCCAAGGCAAATGGGTTGTTCAGAAGCTTCAGTGCTGCTTCAAGCTCTGGAGAGTGGGATGGATTTCTTTACAAGTCTAAAACTGCCTCCAGCTCTCCACCATGTCGTGGAGGTGGTAAGGGAGAGAAGAGTACTACAGTTGAGAATAATATCTCTAGTTTCCAATGAGGAATGACTATTTTTTTAAAAAAAAAAAAATCTTCTCATCACATTATTTTTTGATGGGACATAGAAGAAATCAGCAGCTACTCCTGTCTTTTTACTGCAGCTGACCTCGGGATGGAAATCCTTCATTATTTCATCCATTTATATGAAGATGAAATAATTACAAAACTTTTCTCCCTATTGCGGAACAAAATTAATATTCTTCCCTGCATTTGAACATCTCCACATATTCTGGAAGAATTATTCTGCAGAGAAAAGCTCATGGTGTGTGTGTGCATGCCAGAAGACTCTGTGTTCTTCACAGAAAGCAAGTTTCCTGTAAATCAACAGCATGTTCTGCACAGAAAACCCATGTTGTGCAGAAAACAGGTGTTTGCATGTTTATGCTTTTTTCTCTCCACAAAATAATTCCTCTGCAACATTTAAGAATGTTCCACAACACTTCTTTGCTGGGTGGAATTCCCAACTTCCAATAACCCCCACAGTGCTTTATACCTATTCACTAATCAGGCATGTAACACATGCTGTCCAAGTTCCTTCAGCACTTTCCCCCTGGCTGCTAGCACAGGGAAGACACTTTCTTGCTTTAGGTGTCAATAGCCTTGCTGACAGTGGCAACTCATAAAAGTGAGTCACGCACAAGTTTCAGGTTGTGTGCTGGGGACAGGAAAGATATCCTTGAGATTAACATAAAACCAAAACAATGAGAATTTTTCTTGTTTTTGAAACAAGGACTCACACCTTCTTTCTTCCTAAAAGAGCCTAAAAGAGCTTTACAAGCAGGGAAGCTTTTGGTTTGCACGTTTTCTTTTATGTCTTCTAATTTGTACCGTGTACTCCTTTACCATTCACTCAGTGAACATGGCAAAGAATGCAGTAAACTGCACGAAAACCACAGGGAACAGGAGAAGATCATATATAAGAATATCACAAATTTTAATGGCTACCTTGTACCATACTCAAAGCTAGGGAAATATGCTTTTTAAAAAGTAATTAGTAACTGTACCATTTCTGAGGCCCCCAGAGTAGTTAGCTACCATTATAATTACATTATTTTTCAAAAAGTTATCTCTTTCTTGACTCACAGAAGAAATAATTTGATTTAAATAGTTTACATTGAAACACAGCACATGTGGTAATCATTTGGCACCACAATCTCATAATTATGGAATCAGCTAAAATAAATTACAATTTACCACACAAAGGCAAAGTTATTGCTCATTAAGTTACAGTTATGATATAACTTATTTTTGAGGGGAGAGGAGAAGGGGATTGTCCGTTGAGTATGAAGTCCTTCCTGTACCTTTGGTAACAACTGAGTTCAAAACAAAACAAAACAAGCCCCATAACCTTTTTTCACATAATAAACCCTGCACCTATCCTTCCAAAATTTCACAGAAAACTTAGGAGGGCTGGGTTTGCCTCCACCCCAAAAAATAGGTTACCAAACCATGGGAGGGGAATCCTTTGTCACTTTTTAAATACATCCCCACAAATGCCATTCAATTTTGACAAAGATCTAAGACAAAGAAAAGCTATAAACATTGTTTGATTTCCTTGTTATGGTCAGCACAGAAGGATATGTAACTTTGGAATTTACAAAGCAAGATTCTATTTCAGTTCCAAACTGAAATGAGATACCATATGAAACCCTAAGATGGTTTCCAAAGCAACCAGTCCCTCCTCCCATATACCTCTAATCTACAGGCAGTATGATATCCTACCATGTAGCTATATTACCTATTTTTAGAGAAACACTATCTAAACTTTTGTTCCTGTTGAGTAAATACCAGGAAATCATCCTTGACCATTAGCAAACAAACTGAAGCATGGTCAGATCTTCCTTGATATATCAAAACAGCATTTTCTTGACGTTATTTTATTCATAGACTGTTTCTCAATAAATCTGTCCTTGTGGTACAATCCATTTGAGGTGTATTTCTGAATTCCATATGCATCATAGGGGAAAAAAGTTGATTTTATTTATAGGTATAAGGTCTAAGTGATTTCTGAAATTCTGTTATGTTCTCCATGAATAAGAATCAGTTATAACATCAGCTATGCTCCACTTGTACCTTGAAAAATATCTCATTATTATTGAAATTAAAAGAGAAGAGCACATCTTGTGCTCTACTGGTTATTAATGTAATCAGAGGACATCCCCTTTTGGAAGCTTATAAAATTTATAATCCATACATATTTCAGAAATCACATAAGACAAATGATATAAAATAAATAAGAGAGATTTCAGTTCCTATGTTACGAGCAATTTTTAAAAAAAACTATGATACTGTAGCTTTGTGTTGAAGTGCCACATCTTAGTGCAGCTGACAATATTACAGCAGGAGACATCTACGAGAATGGTCATACTAATGTAGCCATTTAGACACCATGCACTGTATTTGAAAGAGATGAACACCTTTGGTTTCTTGTTTATACTCTATGCATTCCATGTAAACAGCTAAGAGAACTTTTTGCAAAGGGGTGACATACAAATGTCATCAATAAACTGAGACGTTCTCCATCATAGCTCCAAGACTACAAAACCTAGAGCCCTCAATCCTCACTTTCAAACTAAGGTTATTTCATTGGTAAAAATAACTTGTTAATTTTAATTATTTAAAAACTGTCTGCAGCTGCAGTACCCCATTTAGACACAGGGTGACACTGAGTCACTAGGCCACCAGATGACGCCAAGAGTTTCTCAGGAGTGAGACAGAGCCTACAAAGTAACAGGTCACTTCAAGAACAGGTAGTATGCAAAGAAACATGGTGCTGACAATGTTGATCATAGGTGCAGTTTTGTAATTTTAGGTACCTCAAGCAGTATCCCTGATGAATGTGGAATCCCTATTGCTTGGAAATGAATGTCTGCATCTCCTGTAACTGATGAAGGAACAGGAGTTCTGTGAAGACAAAATATGGCAAAAGGGTGGTAAAAATAAGGGGTCAGAAGTGTTCACAAAATGCCCTGGCTGAATGTTGTGGCCCCCCATGTTACGTGTAGAAAATCTCAGCACATCAAATATTGTGTTTTATACCTATGAAGCAACTTTGAAAGGAGTACTTCTGAATGAGAAATTAGCTGTGATTATATGTATTGGCCTACTAAATGGTTTGAATCATTTGCATTCTGTGCAGACTTGGCTCACTGAATTTGACAAACAAGAATATGATAACTCAGAGAGAAGAAGTATGGTGCTAGATATGGCTGGGTGAGTAAGAGGGAAATAAAGAATTAAGTCTTTCTTAATTTCTTATCTAATGCTCCACTGGTTTAAAAAAAAGTTGTTATAATTCATCTGGAGAACTGTAAATTCAGCACTAGTTTATGAATCACTCTCTGGTCTAGGTTGAGATATGGTAGATATAGCATTTGGAAATCATAATCCTAGTGAAAAAATTCCTACAGAAATTTGTGGCCCATTTCACGGGCACATTTATGTGTGTGTGTATGTTTTGTTTAATGATTACCTTGTCATTTAAAAATATTGTTGTAACTAAAACAGTGGGAGTTTGGACATGCAGTCATGATTCTCCAATCCACAGCTAATACACCAGATAATTCAAAATCAATATGATTAATTAGTATCACTTTTCTTTTATTCCAAGAGTTTTAAGCAGTTGTACAAAATGATGCATCTTTATGAAGTTTCCTGTGTGTGATTCATCATACCTGGCTGTGTCAGCGTATATCATTATATTGAATTATTGAATTGTTTTGCCTCATTAAATTGAAGTGTTTTTATAACTCCTCCAGTGATTTCTTTTGCTACCCTGTTTTTTTCTAGTGTTGTCCCCAGATGCCTTCTACAAGATTTCCAAGTGTAATTTTTTTAGCATATTCGATTTTTTTCTGAAAAATTATATTCCTTTGGGTGCCTGTCCCCAAACCTTTATGCAGCTTCAGGGATGACATTGAGAGAGCAATATATTTACTGTCTGGAAAGAACATGTAGAATGGTAAAGTACTTGTGGGCATCATTGCATGAATGACGTATCACCACGTATCAAACAGTACACATGCTTTCACCCGAACAAGAGAAATCTAGTTTTCAAAAGATAGTGTTACCCTGATTTCGGGGGTCCCTTGGAGTACACTTCACTGTGCTCCATGTGATGGGGAAAGGAAAATAGCCAGGGCACTAGCAATAGCCATGTGAGAGACAAGATAACCTAGTGGGGTCTTTTTACCCAGTTTTTACAGGGTCAGGCAAAGCCAAAAAACCAAACGAAGATATCCAATAAATAATTTTATTGAATGAAAGTCTCATGCATCAACACAATCACTCACACATTCACTCAAGACCGATTAAGAAGCAAAAAAGAGGAAATTGGATAGGGGAGTATTGAAGTGGTTGCAGCTGGGGTAATACTGCACCTTTTCCTGAAGTCCTTGGTCCGGGAAGACAGCGGAGAAGTGGGGCTCAGCATGGAGAAAGCTGAGGGGATTACTCAATGGATGGAGCAACAGTCAGCTGGGATGACCAGGAACGATCCAAAGAAACATTAAAAAACCAGGACTATTTGTAGGGGAAAAAGTACCTGGAGGACTAATCCTTTCCCGGGGAGAACAATGGGTATTGCAATGAGGATGAAGCTCCACAATGGTTACTTCCTTTGTGTGATGGGATTACAAGGTGTTGCCAAAGTTTCAAGATTTTCGGCAGCATTTGGTTTGCTGTGACTTTGTGTACATGGTTCTTGCTTGATAGGATATTTGCTGAACTTGGGGCAAACACACTAATCCCTTCAAGTTTGATTCTCAGGGCAGAGGACACTTTGTTTATTGAGGGTTTACACATCTTGAGGTCTCCTGGGGCTACGTGACTGGGGATTTTACTGGTCTGGCCTGGTTTTTGGTTGTTCGACCATGGCTGCCTATGTGCTCATCCGGGTGACCTCTCAGGCACACGGAATCATGTTTAATATCAAAATTGTAGACCCCAGGATAGGGTTTTTCCAGCGGAGTAAAAATAGTTTTCAGTAGAGACAACATTTTAACAGTAAAATGGACTGTTTTTGGAAGATGGAGGATCATAGGTTCTTCTTTGGTAGGCATACACAAGCAGAGTTCAGATGGGTATCTGCCAGGTGTACCATAACTGCACTCTGCACTGAAGAGCTGACTGAATATGAGATTGGCATAGATCAACAGTTCTTAACCTTTTATTTCCTACAGACTCTTTTAACTATGTTCTCTTGCATGTGCCACCAAGACTTAACTCAAGATTTAAAATCCCAAAGAGCATACAATATTTAAAATTGCTCATTGCTCATTAAGGATCTTCAGATTTAAAGAGAAGGCAGAAATAAGGAAACACACAGATTCCTATCATAATATTTTTATTGGAAGGATTCCAACAACAACAACAAGAATGAAATCATGGCCTAATATCACTTTTTCATTTAATTAATTAATGAAACAACTGGTGCGGAATATCACTTATAAGTCTTGTTATACCTGCCTGGTTTAATAGCTGCTAATTGTATTCTGAGTTCTGAATCTACATTTTTCAAATGATTTTTATAATTATTTTTAAGATAAATAAGATTAGAGAATTTCCACACCAGTATATCACTACAAAAGACATTAATACTTTCTTAGTCATCATCAATTGTTCCGGAAAATCTGCTTGTTAGGGAGCCTAGAAATTTGGAAGGAACTGTCCCTTGAACTGCAATCTCAGCACACAATCTGTGGATGAAGCTATAAGTTTCTCTTCCTTTGCTGCTGTGAGCACCTCTAGTTCAAACATATTAACTGAAAATGGATCTCTAATCCAGTTTTTGCTTGTGATAGGAATAGGAAAATATTCATGGAAACTATGTTGCCCATCTTTCAAATGTTATGTAATAAGTGATGTGTTCTCTTCAGGCAACTATTCATAGGTGGAAGTGAGAAAATTTGTGATGTCTGGGAATGTCTGATCATTTTGGTTCAATAGGTGATGATGCCACAATTCCAGCTTTGCATTATTGCCTTGATCTTGTCTTCAACTTGGAATAACTGTAAATATTTCTCTTTAAGATTTAAGTTGAGCATATTTAAATGGATGAAGATATCTGATAGATATGCTAATATTACTAACAAGGAAAAAAAATTATCAAACAATTGCTGAGGTGAAATTGCCACTCCATGAGAATATTCTTATCTTGTCTCTCATTTCCAAAAGAAAGAAAAAGTGTGATAGCCAAAAAAATACACAAAAGCAAAAGCTGATGGTGTTCACTGTCCAAATCCTTGCAAAGCTGCTCAGAAGGTCTTGAAGTAAATGATTTGCTTTTGATAAAATTGATATTTTGACTGATTCATTTAAGGTATATTTGAATTTTCTGGTATCTTCTTAGTAACTAGAGCTTCCCTATGTAGGCATCATAGGTAACAAGTCATTAACCAAATGATTTCCTTAATCTATGCTACAAATTCAGTAAACTTTCCAGACATTGCTCATGGGCTTTCCATGCTAATTCCAGTGCATTTCAACCAATCCATGTCATGAGATGTTATAAACTTGTTTAAGCTGTTAAATGTTTCTCCAGCTGTAGTATGTACCTACATGGAGATTAATAGTAAATCTTTGAAAGTATTTATCTCATGCTTATATCTAACATAGTACAATTAGATCACTTTGTTATATCTGTGCTTTTGGCCAACTGTAGAGCAAAATAGAGGGATATACCACTTTATTTCTAAAAACTATTCATTGAGATTGGTTGACAAACTGTCAATCCATTTCTTAGTGGTGTCATTTAGCAAAGGTATTAAACAAAGGTCCTAGACTGCTTTCTTTTTAATTAGTCAGAATCCATGATTTTTGCAGGAGGTAATATAAGTTCTTTGCTATTGTGTACCTTTTAGTTAAGAAACTTCAAATGAGGCCCTCACTGCATGTTCATTGTTATAACCACTTTCTTACATTCCCAAAGATCCTGCTCCTAACTTGGGGAAAAAATAAACAAACAAAAAAACAACAACCTGACACTCATTGTGGCATGTTCCTTATGTTTGGTACTGTTATGTCACAATTTTGACTGTTTCATGGCCTTATTGGACAATACATAATAGCATAACTCACACTGTGGTAGTTGCTTCTCTTTTGGACTTGTACAAGTAAAGACAATTGAAAGATATTCCTTGCTATAATGGCAGAACTTTTTAAGATGATGAGAAGAAGGTTCGTTTTGCATTAACAGGATGTGCCTTCATAAACATCATCAGTACTTTTGTGTTTCAAATTCACCCAGTGGTCTATTCTGAGGCTCAGCCAAAATGTATTGTTACATAATTCACCATGATAGCATTGAAAAGTCAGTTTACCCAACAATAACCAAACATTTTTATTCACAGAAATCAAAGAAGAAACATGATCATTTCCAATAAATCTACAGCTATCACTCTGAAGTCCACCCAAACAGTCACTCACACTGACTGACTCCAACTCTGTCTTCCCATATATTTGGTCTTCAATAACATTCTTAAGGGAGATACAGAATTCTGGGAAGCAATAGATGTACTGAGAATGTGATGGTGCAATGTAGACAACACTAGAGTTCAATGAAGCTGTGAAGGTGGCTTCTGGTTCCATGTGCAGTACAAAAAACTATCAAAGGTTTGTCTCAGCCACTCAGTGTCACTCACTTGCATTTTCTCACCATGTGCAGAAGTAGCAAGTGATTAGTACTTTTTTTTTTTTTTGCTATCAAGGAATTATTTTCAGAACTTTTGAACAGTTTGAGATATTGTAATGAAACTTTGTACTTTGTCTCATTGGCAAAAGACATCTTCTCTCTGAGATCAATGTATGACCACCTATTGATTCATCCATCTTCCTTCCTCCCTCCTCCCTCCCTCCCTCCCTCCCTCCCTCCCTCCCTCCCTTCCCCTCCCTTCCTCCCTTCCTTTTTTTCTTTGGTTTTTCCCTAAAGGTCATAACATTTCTTCAAGCCTTTGCAGACCCCCTCTGAAGATATTGCTTCCCCTGGGATCCTCAGTCCACAGGTTAAGAAACTGACCTCTTGACTAAGGTAGGCAATGTTGGTTGGTTTAGGGGTCAGTTTCTATAAAGGCTTGCTGCCAAAAAAAGAGGGAGAAAAAGGACGGTGTGTAGCAACTGGAAGTGGTATTGTTACCCCACTGGCATACCTTATCCCGGGGACTATAAATTTGATATTAAAAATGCCTGCCATGCCAGAGAGATTGCCCAAATGGGTATGTAGACAAGGAGGTCAAACAACTGAAAATAGGTCAGGCTAGGGAAATCCCCAGTCACATTCCCCTAGGAGACCTCAGGCTAAACATGTCAGCAGAGACAAAAAGTTTTCAGCCAACCTGAGTGAATTATAGGGTTTTCCCCAGGTTGAATAATTCCAACATTTGTAAACCCTGCACTGAATCTGCATAAGTCGATCATGCAAGATGCTATTGTGTGGGATTTCTCCTTTTGTTTTGGCCATTGTTCTTCCCAGGAAAGGGCGTGCCCTCGAGGTACGTTCTGCCCTATAAGTAGTCCTAGTTTTTGAGGGTCTCTTCAGAGAACTCCTCGCCATGCTAGCAGACCGGCACTCTGTTAGTCGAGTGATCTTCTCAGCTGCCTCTCTTTGCTGAGCTCTGTTCTTCTTGCCACTTCCCAGACTGAAGACTTCAGGATAGGTGCAGTTTCATTGCCTTTACACCCTCTCCGCTGAATCCCCTATCAATTTTCACCTCTTTCTTTTCTCGATAGGCCTTGTGTGCATGAGTGAGTGATTGTGTTGGTGCGTGAGAACACATTCATTAATATAATCGAGTTACTGGTATGATTGTCTGGCTTTTTGCTTGGTCTGACCCTGTAAAAATTGAGTGAAAGATGCTGCTGGGTTACCCTGCCCTTCATTTGGCTACAGTCAGTGCTCCTCCAATTTCCCCAATCTTTGCATTTTTTTGGAGCAAATCATGGTGTCCCCTGAGGGACCCCCAGAAGTCAGGGTAATAGTATTTTCAATTCTCAATATTTCTATTTCTTCTATTTTTAAAAAAGGATGTGTTGGAGACAAATGTTATGGTTTAGAACAAATAAAAAAAAGAATAAAACCCTGGGGGCACAATTCTATCCTAAAACAATGCAAATTGTACCAAAATATTTGTGGGGAGGGACCGTTCATCACTGTAGTGCTGTGTCATAGAAATCAGCTGTGGTCCATAGACCGTGTGTAGCCCAGCCTATGACCAGATAACTGTTAGGGAAACTCTGGCTTGATAGGAGCACTATAGAAGGGAGGGGCTAAAAAAATGGCTTCATACTGAAGTCTCAAACATGAAAAGAGAACACAAGTAAGAAGAAATCTCACTTCCAATGAGCTCTGCACTCAAATAACTCCTCCCAAACTCAGACTACTACTCTCCACATTTGTCTTTCTACATATTCTTCCAAAGGGTTGATTCACAACAACACAGAAAGATTAGAGCTGAATGAAGTTGGCTGTGTGTGTGTGTGTGTGTGTGTGTGTGTGTGTGTGAAAGAGAGTGAGAGAGAGGAAGGGAGGCAGAGAGAGAGACTGTGAGCTCCCTTCAGCCAGTATGGAAATTTGTTAATCTTTCTATGTGTGTTTTTCTTGATGTACATTTTTGTGCTTGTTCCAAATATATTGTAGTGTCTATTAGAGAAATGAAGGTAAAACATGGCTATATATGTGACGTGTAGTAAGCACAATAAGTTAAGTTATCTTTAGGAGGGGGAGTATGGATGGTTGGGATGAATGCTGTGAGTTACAGTTGGCCAGTTAGGACTATGAGTAAGAAATATGAGTTAGAGTTAATTTGTTAGGCCAGGATATGGATGTATTTAAGAAATAATCTTTAAGTCTCTGTTGGACATCTGTTTATTTTTTTTTATTTTTTTATTTTTTTTGCATTATATTGTACATTTGTGCCTCTGAGAAACACTGTAATAATGTTATTGGTGTGGATGGGTTCACAAACACCCACAGGTTATGTGTGATGGCAGCAATGGTTCAAGGGTGGTGGTATCCAGCGGTGGGATTGTATAAATAAACTCTTGCACATTAGGGTATCTAGAAGGTGCCTACATTTAAAGTTATAGTGGTGGAACAGGTGGAGTTTCTCCTGTTTGGTGATAGTAGTGGAACAGGTGGACAACTCTCACTATATCAAGTATGAAAAGAGTTATGTGGATAAAACGCACAAGTCCCTGAAAACAACTGAAGTGATAGTCACATCCTTTCCTGCAGAAGTATTTCCAAGCCTTTTAAAATGGCTTGTATAAATGAATTTATTTATTTTATGTATAAATCATCCCATTTTCCTTTTCTCCTTTCAGCTACCAGCTAATCTGAGTGATAGTGTCTAACCTAAAGTTACCCAGAGAGCTTTATGGCTGAGTGGTGATATGAGCCTGATATCTCCAATCACAGAACAACATTCTAACCACTACACCACAATGGATCACAGTGTGACTCTCCTTTCTATGGACATGCCCTTCACATTTGATGGATAGCACATCTATTTGGATATGCACCCCTAAGTATGGAAAATAAAGTAAGGATTAGTTCTAATTCAGGGAGAAGAAATGAAGCTGGAATCACTATGGTGGTTTCATAAAATTCAGGGTATTCCCTGAGGTTCAGATTGTTAATGAGAGTATGACAAATGTGAAGCTAGTAAGTGCTAATATCACCAAAAAATGAACCTTATGACAATTGGGATTTTTACATTTGCCTGAAACCAGATTCTTTATATGCAATATGGGTCACTGCAGTAATATAAAGGTTCAGGTTTGACATCAATAATTCAAAAAATCCTGCATACTTCCCTTTGGGGACAGATTCCATGAATAGTTACTGTTGGCATTCAGACACCAGTTGTAAAAGACACAACAAAGCTCGCTGTGTTAGATAGTAGTAGACTAAACACTCTCTTTGATTCATAATGTTACCTAAGGGACAAAGTGCTTGTTATGCTGCATTTGAGAGTAATGAATCCCAATTGCACTCTCTCCACTGCTAAATGTCCTCAGAAAGGGACATTTTGGATTTAAGGAGAACAGAAGAAAAAGAAGTGCTTCTCTTTGAAAATGTACTGGGAACATATTAGACTTCTGTTTACCTCATTCACCCAGCTTTTGAACACCATGGGAGTAAAAATAGATGGAGTGAAAGTTCAAGAGCCTTGATAAAATTGCATCTTTGTACTACAGCCTCCCAAATCTCTCAAAATTGCCTCAAATTTCATGGGAAAGCAACAAGTATAGGGATTATGCTTAAATATTCACTTCACTTTCCAACAATTCTGAGAGTACTTCCCTGAAGAGAGAGAGTGTATGTGTGTGAGAAATGTCCTTTCCACTCCACCTGCCCAACCCACCATAGGGACAGGAGAAAGATGGACTGCAACAATGCTTATGCAATATCATCACTGTCTCATCTTTCTCCCTTCCCCAGGTGGTGTGATCATTCTGCAATAAATTAATGAGTTTTCCTTGTCAATGAACAGCAATCACATCATCATCCTGCCATGTGCCCACACTTACATTCCCTGTGGAGGCCTCAGAAGTGCAATGGCTGCACTTTCTGCCCCAGTGCAGCCTGAAACAGTGCCTGACTGCACTGTGGCAGAAAGAGACATGGCCATTGCACTTCCTGGATCTTGGACACAGCCAGTGTGGAGAGGAGTGCTCTGTTGTGCTCACCTCTCAGCAGGGCCGATGCTGGGACCCACACCAGATGTCTCTGCAACAAGGCAAGGTTCAAAAAGGGCCAGAGACTGTGTGAGAGAAGAGTATTGTCCAGTAACATGTAGTTTGTATTTAGCTTCCTGTAGAACTGTTATATATACCACCAAGTCAGAATTTAGCATTTCTAATACTTACTGTAGGGAAATTAAGTCTGAGCTTGAACTGGTTTACTCATCCATATCCACTGTACGGACATCAAGCAGAAATTTGCATGTGTGAATGAATAATCATATACTTTTCATAAACCACACATCAAGTAAAATGTAATGCTTTTCAGTGGAGTAAGTTCAAACATCTGTGAATAGTCAAAGTTTGGGTTTAATATTCAACATGGTTGGCATCCTGTTAGTTACACATGTAAGCCCAACACATAGCTGGGCATAATTTCTGTTTTTTCTTTCTTTGGGGAGGTGTTTTTTTTCATTGAGGGGAACAGAATTCTCTACTTGCCTTGTATAACAACCAAGTCCCCCTCCGAATTCAGAAATTCTGTTTTTCATATTGTTTGTGATGTTGTGGACTTTTGGTGTAAAATATTGTTTAAACTACTATATATTAAGGTATGCACTATATACATAGTAAATAGCTGTTGAGAGGTGTGAGAGAATGGAATGCTGAGAGTGAATAGTGAGGGGTGCTGGGAGGATTTGAATAAGATCGGTGAATGACAGTTAGGATGACAGTAGTTAGAGAATGAAATAAGGGCCATTTCTGCACTACACTGTTATAGTGCTATTATTCCACTTTCAACACCCTGTGGAATTCTGGGGTTTGTAGTTTACTGAGACCCAAGAGCTCTCTGGCTGAGAATTCTAAAGGCCCCTCCCTAAACTGCAAAGCCCAGGATTCCATAGAATGCTGAAAGCAGAATAATAGCACTGTAACAGAATAGGGCGGAAATGGCCAAGGATTGGGGTTAAGAGTATCAGTCAGTCAGGTTTAGAAATTAATAAGTGTTGCTTAAGAATCTGAATAAGCTAGGAGTGGGTTGTGTGGCAGAGTGTGAGCTGTGCTTTAAATATATTAAACAATTAATCTGTTTTGCTACGGTCAATTTCTGTTATTAAAGCATTGTTCTTGTATTAAAGTTCAGCGTTTTGACTTCCTGAAACACTATATGTATTGGAAAAGCTCAGATTCAAGCAAAGTGCCTTTGGTGGCAATAATAAATAAAGAGGAGTGGTTGTCAGTAGGGAGATATGTTGCATGATGCCTTACACAGGTATCTTGAGGACAACAAGGAGGACTCCACAGTGACCACAGCAGGAGGACAGAAGGAGGTCCCTACATTGGTGGCAGAGGTGAAGATAAGGGAAAGCCTTCTCTCTCAGTAGTATCAGTGAGATTTGTGGAAGTCTTCACATTTGGTGGAAGTGGAAATTTAGGCATAGTTTTATATTTGGTGGAAAAGCAGGTTGTGGTAAACCCGCACATTGCAAACCTCCCAGCATGTTCATTTAGTAACCAGTGGAAAACAAAAGGTGACGGAGAACCATCTTGTAAGTGACAATAGCCAGATGCATGACAATGCAGGCAGCCTTCTGGACTCCTAGGAGGCCTAGATAGTTATGCTTTCAAGCATCCTCTGCTCTCCAATGTTGATTAAATGGCCAAAAAGAGGAGGACACAGAGGACAAAGGTGAGTACTTTGGGAGAAGAGAGGAACTGTAGTTCCACCATACATCTTCAGACACAGGATCTCAGCCAACAAACTTCTTGCAGCAAATAACATCCTGTGCAAATGTAAACTGGGACATACAACTCTCTTCTGAGTAGTCATGGATAGGATTGTGCTATAGGTCATCAAGATGTTTTGTCACAGATGTAAATAAAGGTTATCTCTTGAATAAGAGATATTGGCCCTTTCCACATGGGGGAAAAACACGGGATAACATGGGGTAGGATGACCTCACCTGGAGTTCGTCTACACTGTGGAGTGCACTAGGGCGGTTAGAAATGTTGAGTTTTCCCACCTCAAACTGCCCTCGCGCGGCCGCGGGGGTGGCGCCGCGTGTTTTATAAAGACCACATGAAACACATGCATGCTAGCTCGTTGCAGCGCCCCGTGGGGAATTGCATGGGCTTGCAAGCGCGTCCCTGCAGAGCTGCCCAGGGGTGGGCTTCCGGCTGGCGCACTTCTCCAATTGGCGGAGAGCCGCCGAAAGCTGCCAGCCGCCATTTTGGGTGCCGCTGGGTGCCTCTGGATGCCGCCGCCGTGTACAGCGGCAAATGCGCACTGCTCCCTGCGGCGACGGATCAAGGTAAGCTCCGTTCCCGCGTGCACCACCCCGCTTTCTTGCATTTCATGCCCCCCCCATGTGGAAAGGGCCATCGCTTGTGTCATATAACTTAACCTAGTAGTCAATTAAGCAGTTTGACATTCCATATAACTAGCCCAATTGCATAGTTGAAATATAGCACTGTTTCATTTTATGCTGGCAAGGAGAATTTGTTTAGGTACATACACTGTTACTATGTTTAACAGACAAGTCCCTGGAAATAGATGAATAGAATTACTTCAGCTTCCCTGTTGTAAATGCAGCTATGTTCTCATCCCCAAACCAAAGATTATGCTGTAAAATTTGATGAATAGGTGATATTTCTAAAATAAATGATCAGTTTAGAGGAGGAAGTAGTTAATAAAGGAGTGCATGATTTTTCACAGTAGAATTATCACAATAAAGCCTTTGATCATCACTAAGTTGACAGTGTTATTAGGGTACTAAGAAAGATATAATTGAATCGTGAGGACCAAATAAATATAGAAAGCCCAGCCCATTCATTTATAAATGTACTTTGGTAGGTTGTTAAGGCCAAATATATTTCCTTTTTGGTGATATAAAATGCCTATGTCAAATGTGAGTAAAATAGTATTTGTCCTTGGGTTTGCTATGTTTGCTTGGGTTTGCTTATACATATGTGCACATAATTTGAATTCTTTTTACTTTGACTGATTCATTGTTGTTGTTTTTCATTTGCATTTCTTCTATTATAGAGACCCATAACAGCTCTTGACATGATTAAAAACAGAGCACAACATTAATAATGGTTTATAATATAAAACATTATTAGACAGTTGCAATATTAAAACACAGTTAAGAACACAGTACTGATTAATTGGAATACCTTTCCTCAGTTCTATCAGTTGCTGAAAGTCTTCCCTAATGGAACAACATGGGCAAATGAACAAAAGGGAAGGCCTGTCTAGCCTCCCTTTCAAGGCAGTTCTTCACTATAGGACTAGCCACCAAAAAGGCCCTGTCTCTAAGTATCTTAAGGGGCCTCTCACACACATCTCACAATTCGGAGACTTCTGTGAGGAAATACTGGGTTTTAGATAGCCTGTATCAAGTCATTTCTTAACTAGTACTTTGATAATAGCCAATGAAACTAACAAGAGAGTTAATTGTTTCTTGTAAAAGTGCACTTGCCCTCTGACACCTTATGCAGGACATAGGCCTGTTCCTTTAAGTGCTAAATGGGAGTGAACACAAGATTGTACTAGCAAGCCAGACTCTTTTCCAGTGTTGCTGGGAACAGCTTCTGCTTGCTTTCACTTAAAATAAATAGAAGAATCTCATTAAGCAAATATAACTAGGAGGACCATTCAGGCCTTCTTAATCAGTGCTGAAAGACTGAGGACCAAGGAGAGGCTGAGAGTGGGGCTGGTGTGCATTGTCTTGTCTCATCATATTTTTTAACCTTTTGTGTATAGCCTGAATGCCTTCTATACTCTGGTTTCTCTTCAGATCGTATAAATTTTTGGCCCTTTTACTAAATGCCTTCTATATGGTTTGACTCACCACTGAATGTGTGAATGACTCTGGTAAAAAATGGTGAATCCAAGTGATGTGAGCTGCACAAAAATTCAGTCTGTGGAGTCTGAATTTAATGCATGACATTTATCACTTAATGCTGCACTGTTAGCCTGGCCATGAAATTTCAAGCAAAAAAGTTACATACTGAGCACCTTCATCAGTTTAACAGAGCACAAGCTTCCACCAAGTGTACCACTGCTTCCTCTTTCTCCTTCACATGAGCTCAGCCTACATGTGAGCAATCAACAGCCTTCCTTCTTACAGAGTGCCTTCTTAAACTTTTCATCACCAGGGACACCCCCACCCTTGTGTAAATATAATTTGTTCCTGGGGATCCCCAAGACTTGACTCAGGAATTAAATATTTAAATTTAGATTTAAATATCCAAATGTTTATTTAAATATCCAATTTTTTTTTAAGTTGGTCATGAAGTGTCTTCAAAGGAGGGAGCAGCTTGAACATGTGGACATGCCTGCTGTCATCTCACTTTCATCAGGGAAATGGCAGTGAGAGGGTGTAGGTGGTGAAACTGCTCCCTTATTTGCAAATAAGGGGGCAGTTTGGGTGTGTGCACATGCCTGTTGTTGTGTTCTTCAGGTCCCATGCACCCCTGCCACCACAATGAAGAGACAATAAAAAAGGGATCCCATGCAGCACCTGCAGCAGTAGCACTTTTCCAAAATGATTTTAAAAAAAAAACCCTATTACTAAGATTGCTTAGTAAGCTAGAGATGGGAGGGAGGGAGGGAGGTAAAGGGTGTAGACAGAGAGAGAAAACAGAGGCAGAAAGAAGGAAGGTGGAAAGCCAGTGCTCACCAATTGGTTCCCATCTGTAAGTGATAAATTCAAGTATCTCCCCTTGAACTCTTTCACCTGGCTTGACACTCAATGCTGAGTTCCCCTCTCTCTCAAGGACCAAACCAAGCCTGCAGATGGACTCCCTCCCCTCTTTCTCTCTGCTTTCTGAGAAAAGCCAGCCATTAGCAAGAAGGTATTGCTCCTGCCACTGTTGGTATCCAGCGGCAAGGCTTCACAAACACCCTGCAAGGGCTCATCATTTTCAGTGTTTCAGGCAGGATTCTTTCCTAACTCTAGAAATCTCTAATGCTTCTTGGTGGTGGTCTGCCATCCTAGAAACAACCAGAGTGATCTGATGATAAAAAAAAAAAAAGTTAATTTATTTCATGTTATGTGTTTCTGAGCTGCCTTGGGAGCTTATCATCAGAAGTTAAAAATAAGATATATGTATTTTAAAATAAATATTAAAGGATCAGCAAAGCATTAAACAGTTAAGAGTTAGTTTCTTTAAGTTAAATACGCATGTGTTAGTGAGACTCAGGTCACTAGAGTGTAGGACAAAGCTTAGTAATACAAGAAAGCTATTACTTTCAATGAAAACATGTGACCTCAACAACCTTTTTTCAGAGCAAGAACCATTACAAGGAGAATTTAAAAGAAACTACATAACTCTATGGCTTCTAACCCATTACCATTGTATACAATACATACTCAGAGTCAAAAAGTTTCAGAAAGTGTCAGAAACAAACAACAACCAGTGGTAGTGAGCATAAGAGCTCTTTATAGATTTCTTTCAAATGTAATATCTGTTTGGTTAGGATGGTAAGGAATAAGGACTAATTGCAGAGAATTTCTCTTAAATTGCAAAGGCAAAACTTTCTTAAGAGGTCACACATTCTTAACAATGTGTTTTCAACAACAAATAATTATAGCAGAAAGAGATTCTGGACTGAGATCTCAAGATTAAAAAAGAAAACATGTTTCCTAATAAAGTACTGTGATCTGTCATTGCAAGAGAACTGTTGTATGAAGGTAATTTTCAGAGCATTTCTCAATTGATAGGCATCTTGAGTCTCAGTTTTCCCCCAGTTCTCTCTTCAGGAAGTTGTTATTACCTGAGCATACAGACAGCACAACAGCAAGTATGAGTGAGACTAACACCAGCTCAGCTGTCTATGATCCCTCCCAGAACAAATTATAAAATAGTCAGCTATATCTCAGAAGATATAATTGTACTATCAGCAGAAATAATTTGATCTCATCCATCATTATAATCTCATTTAGCTGCCCCTGACATTTTCGGATATATATAGATATGAAGATGTTTTCTGCAACTTTATCTGAGTTGCATAAATCTATTAAACATGTGTTTGTGTGTGAAAAAGAGAGAGCAAAAACAAGAGCTAAGCTCCATATGAGTTTTCTCACAGTTTTAGACAGTTGCAATATATAGTTTTTAACTGTATCTATATGGCATGCCCTCCGTATCTATGGAGTTTCTATACTAGGAACCCCTGTGTTAAAAAAAAGAGAGAGAGAGAGAGAATACTTATGTCCCATACTACTAAATAGTAGAGACACAGTTGTGGTGCTCAGAGTCATACACCCAGAGACCTCTGGTAAGAAGGACCCACTCTATTATATCTCCATCTCTGTATATGTATCCTTATATAGAAATACATATAAACTAACTACATCATGATTGGATGTAGGACAGAATGGCCAGAGTATAGAAAATAGCATTGCTACCATAGCCACCTTTCAAGTGGTGGCTGGTCCCACCCATCTAATCTTATGGTTATTGCAAGATGGATCTGGATAGGAATTTTTTACTTTACACTTTGGTTCTTTTTGGGGGAGGGGCAAAAAGGGAATTTGCATCCATCATGCACCAGGGATTTCCATGTTTCCTAGATGGTAAATCAGCAATATTTTTTTACTTTGAATTTTAAAGGAGCTATCCAAGATCCTGGACTCAACTTCCAAAAGCTGTTTGGATTGCTTCATTAAAGTATGGAGTAAAACCCAGAGTGGGTTCAGTTCCTGCTGTCCTACACTACACCTACCTGAGATTGACTGGAACAACTGGGGGCTCAGAACGAGAAAGGGAAAAGCCTTTGGGTGTCTTCCTTTGGAGTCACTGAGGGAAGTGGGCTGCCATAATCTCCTTTAGCGAGACATGACCAGCTATTATATCTGGGTTGCAAGTGCGACAGGGGTGACTTGACCTTGTTCTGTTTGGAGAAGAGATCTAGGGGGACCTTGACCTCAGCATACACTCACAGTTTTGAACATCTCTGCAGGTCTTGAAAAGAAAAATGATTAATGGACCTGTGGCTTTAAGTTCACCCATCCTCTGGGTGATGTTTCCTCTTCTTAATGGGTAAACAAATCTAGACCTACCAATTAACTGTTAATAACTGAACAAATTAATAACTTGGTTTCATGCATTCATTTTTCACTTATCAGTACACTGCAGAATATAGTATGTAGTTTTAAAAGTGCCTGAATTGTAATTCCATTAATGATAATAAAAGAAGTTCACACAAGAGTCAAAATATGGCTGAAATGTGATGCAAATCATGGACGCAAAAATCATATGGCTATGTAGTATGTTGGACAATGTGTTATCCCTACAGTTCTCATCAGCATTTACCAGCATTGTCAGTGCTAAGGAATGTCTGGAGTTTCAGTTTTATAGAAACAATCAAAGAACACAGTTTTTCCACCCCTGGTATATATGGTTGAAATAAGTGTGTCTGTGGCCCTTTTCGCACATGACTTCAAATGCAAAATGGCCATGGGAGCAACACAGAATTGCGAGGACTATTCTGCATGATGTTCTCACAATCACGCTTCCCTCCCATAGCGATCCCGTGGCAATTGCACATTATATCATTTTCGGCTGTTTGCCGAAAATGATGCATGTTTGCGCATTCCTCCCACATCCCTCCTGCACTTACCTGGCCTGCGGAACCTCAGGAAGTCTGATGACTGCTCTTCCTCCCCAGCGCAACCTGGAAAAGTACCCAGCTGTGCTGCAGAAGGAAGATGTAGAGCTATTGCACTTCCTTCCATCCAGCATGGAGCTGGTGCGGAGGGAAGTGCAGGGGATGTGATTCCCTCTTACAAGAGGCTTTTTGCACGATCCCTGCATGATGCCAGTGACACCAGGTAAGCTGCAAAAACGGCCCGTGTGTTTCTTTTTGTGCTTGTTTTTCCCAAGTCTATGGAACTAATTGATACATTCTTCCAAAGAAGCATGATGTTCAGATAAATGGTGAGTGTTTAGAATAAGCTTTTCAGGTGGTAAAATCACAATATAAACCCAGTTTTCCATTATCTAAAAGAAGGAAGGAAGGAAGGAAGGAAGGAAGGAAGGAAGGAAGGAAGGAGGAGCTCCCAAAAATCTACTTCATCAAATATCCCTGCAGAAACTGCTGTTTTGTCTTGTCTTTACTTGTTACCCCTTTGTCTAGAGGAAAATATCACAGGGAATTAACTAGTGATAAGGGACTACATTCGCTTGCAACCTCATTTCATCAGGGAGATCCCTAACAATATTTGTTAGGCAGTTCTTTTCCTTTAGTAAACATATTGCTAGTTAATAAGAGTTGATTGACTAATATATGAGAATGACTAGGAGCATTTAGCCATCTGAAATAGTGATGAAGTATTTCCTTTTTTTCCTCAAATGAAAAACATAACAATCACTAGAGATGTGTAAATCTGTCAGTGTTATTTTCACTATTACCTTTTCCACAATAACACAGTTTTCCTTCATTGTTTTCTACACACTTTCTGATTTAAAGCATTTCCTGCAGAGGAGTGCAAGTTCATGCATCCGCACTACCTCCTGGCTGGCCATTTCCCTGGATCCCCTCACCCTGCCCTGTGCAAAACTACATAGATAGGAACTACATACCACATACCTACTTACAGCCTTACAGCCCACCCTCTGCTACCCACCAATGTGCATTGGTGTGGTTGTACATTTCCATATCATTGCCAAAAAAAAAAAAAAAAGACTTTACTTCGATGTCAGAATGGAAATGAGATTTTTTCTGGATTTCAAATACTGCACTTTCCCACCACATGGTGGTGCATTAACAGAAAATTCCATGCAGAATAATGGAAAATAATGTGAGGCTACTTCACTTCCACGTGCAGAACAATATGACACTACAATTCAGTAACCCATGGTAATGACCCCATACAGAAAGGGCCTGTATTTCTTAGAAGCCTACTACTGTTCCCATCTCATCCCAGTTCTGGTTTCGATTGGAGGATTATTCTACTCTTTTTTTCTCATACACAGAAATTCATGGGCCTCAAGGTGACACCTAAACTGGACAAGTGGATGTGTTGATTGTTGGACTCAGTGTGGTAATGCCTGAGAGATCCTCTCCATCAGTTATTAATGAGAACATCAAAACAAGGATGTAGAAATTAAGCACAAAAATTTACTGTATAACAAGTAAGTTAAACACACTACTTCATGCTGGCATGGTACATCGTATAACTTCAGTTAAACCAAAGTAACACTTCTTTCTGAACTCCCTTTTTTTCAGTTCCCCCACAACCAAATTTCCATTTCTCTCAGATGGTTGCTTTATATTCTTAGCTGTTATCATTTCTCTGTTCCTAACTGGCCTTATCTCTCATAGTTCTCTCTCAATATTTAATCATTTCCTATCTGTCCCTATCCCTATCTCTACTTCTAACTGGCCCTAGCTGACAGTTTAATAGATAAGCCCTTGGTTTTATATTCTTTTCCCCATAGGCCTTCCCTCAGAGCATTCCAAAAGGTATGGTTGGTTGACTTTTTGTAGGTCTGCAAGGCTCCTCTCTTCATATAGTGCAATAAAAACTGAACTCTTCTAGATAGAGCAAATGTGTCAAGAGGTAATGACTGTTGTTGTTGTAGCTTCCTTTTCTTTTCTTTTCTTTTCTCTACTCTACTCTACTCTTCTTTTCTTTTTTTTTCTTTTTAAGATCCAAACAACATTTTGCTAATCATATGATGTTTCCCTGTTTCACAAAAATAAATTAATCAAGAAGATCTATTCACTGAATAGCTGAGCTGTGTCACATGCCTAAGCAGAACTACCTGCCTGAGTTGTGAAGCAATGTTGGGGAGAGTGAGAGGGTGAGTGATAAATATATTCTCATTGCTATTTGGATGTTCCAGTATGTAAAGGCATGCCAGTTTGATCACCTCCACTCCTGACTTCTGAAGTGTATTTACCTCAGAAGTCTGAGAGTGTTTCTAAGCAGTCTTAGAATCTTCCATTACTTCCCCCCCATGAACTTGTGAAAGTTGAGATTGAAGAGGGCAGAGCTGGAGCAGGGGGGGGGCACTTGATACAAGTCTGAGGCCCTTTCCACATGTGGAGGGAGAAACGGGGAAAACATGCTAAAACGGAGCTTACCGGCAGCCGGGTAAGTCTGTTGCCACGCGGAGCAGCGCAAGTTCACTGCTCCACACTTCTGTGGCATCCAAATGGTGGCTTATGGCTGGCAGAGGCTCTCCACCAACCGGAGAAGCTCGCCAGCTGGAAGCCTGCCCCCAGTAGATCTTCAGGCATGCACTTGCACGCACCTGCAAATCTACACCAGGGCGCTGCGACGGAGTTGTACGGGGCTGCACACTAAAAACCTCTTGAAAAGAGGTTTTTAAAAACACGCGGCACCACCGCTTCCGGTTGCTTCAGAGCAGTTTGAGGTGTAGAACCTCAAAATTATAAATGACCCAGCACACTCCACGGTGTAGACGACCTCTGTTAGAGGTTGCACTACACCGTTTTAATTACCCCATGTGAAAAGGGCCTGAGTCTTCTATACATTCTCTGTCTTCATGTGTTCTGGAGGAATGGTTTAACAGATTTTGTCTCCACAGTATCTGGTATCTTTTCCTATATAAACATTCAGAGTTTGGAAAAGTTACTTCCTTGGTCTGCAGCTCCCATAAATCTCTTGGGGATTGAAGAATTTGGGAAATTAATTTTTCTGACATCTGATTCTAATGATCTTATAAAGCCTTTACATTGTTTTTCCCCCATCAAAATGCTTTTCATTTTTGATTCAAGTTTGTGTATTTACCTTTTTCAGTCATTAGTTATTTCTTTTATTTATTTCTAACTCCACTGTTTAAAGAGTCTAATTTATAACACACACACACACACACACACACACACACACACACACAGGCAGATATGTTTAATTGGTATAAAATAGAAATCATATACAATGACTGGATAAGGCCATGTGGAAGAGGAACTGACTGGAAAAAACATGTCAGAGATGATCTCAGAGCATGGCTGAATTCAAATTAACGGCCCTTCAAGGAGAACAAAAGGAATCTCCTGAAAGAGCAACCCCCCCTGTGGTTTGAATGTCCTCTGGAAAACCAAGCCATAAAAACTGGCTATCCACTTAATTTGGCACTCAGTTGTTGGAAAATTCAAAGAAAGTTTTTGGTTGATTGATAACTCTGGTTCAGGAAAACAGGAAGATTTCAAACAAATCCATAATTACACCATCTTCATACCTACCCTTTTCCTGATCCCTGATCACACTGCCATAAAAATCTTTCACTTCATCTGCCTGATTTGGCCATTTGTCCTTTCCCAGGAAAAGAGTCTGTCTCCCCCACTTGGCATGTTTTGAAATATAATTGAGTTCCCTTGTGGGGCTCAGGGTAGAGTGGCTCTCTCTCATGCTCTCTCTCTCTCTCTCTCTCTCTCTCTGCCAATCTGTCCCTGTGTTTTCCCAAAACAGAAGCCTTCAAGTTGAGGTGCAGTATATTTGCTTTTGTCCCTCTCTTAAGATTTTCAAACCCAGTAGTCCTCGTGTGCTTGTGTGAGTAAACGCTTTGTGTGAGTGTGAGGAAATCTTGCCAATTCTACTAAATAAAAAAAACATTTAAAAGGACACTTGATTTCTCTCTTTCTTATGCAGTCTGATCCTGTAGACATAAGATAAAAGATCTCACTGTGTTGCCCTACCCTCCGTTTTGCCAAGCCATGGTCTGCTAATTACCTCAACCTTTGTAGAATCCCGGTGTCCCCCAGGGACCCCCAGAACTCAGGGTAACATATTTAGTTAGTTAGTTACAATAGAGGATCAAACATAAGCTATTCCTTTGGACAAACAAATGAATACAGGGAAAGACAATACAGATTGGGTCAACATATATATCTGCCTCATTATAAAGCATTCACCTCACATATGGCAATGCTTGCATGAGGAAAGAGAAAGCATATACATGCTGCTCCCTTATTTGGATGTGAACACTGTAAACTCTGTGAATTTGAACTCCACTATTGGAATTTGCTTCTTGTATTTGGGATCTAAATTGACAAAGCTTACAAAAAAATACATAGAAGTCTATAAGCTGACAGCTTTATGTACTCCTATGTATTGACAAGGCTTGCAAAATAAATATATAGTCACATATCAGCTGAGTTGCCAAGAGCTGTTCTCCAAACTGTGGTTTTTGCTATTTAGCAAGCAGTAAGAAATCCTCCATCATGCGAAAGGTCAGCCTTTCCTTTTCAGTCACTCAGAGAAAATGGCTAGGAGCACATGCTCCTTTGCCAAGCAGTAAAAAATACATGACAAATATCACTGACCCTATTTATATCCATTCCCAAGAAATTATAGTCTTGTATATTGTGACGCAGGTGGACAAAGAAATAGCCAGGAGTATAGTCAAAGCCAGGAGTACCTTCTTACTCTCTCTGTCTCTCTCTGTGTTCATATTCTAAGAGCTTCCCATCAGCATGGGGGGGGGGGACTGCAGAACTTCCTTCAGTTACTGTGACTTTTTTTTTTTCACATGCAAACAAAACAACAATATGCAGGTTTTCACCAGTATAAGGAAAAACACACGTAAAAGTTTGCATAATCTTTTCTCAGTTGTTTTCAACTGCCTTCTATTTGAATATTTACCTGTGTTCTGTAATACTTAGGGTGTGCAGGACTAATTTAATTTGCCTTAGAGAAAATAGTAAGAAAGTGACTGTCAAACTAGGAATTTCTTATAGATTTTTTTTCCCCAGTGGTGCTTCTTCAAGAGGTGAAAGACATCACTTTGTCAAAGTACATTATTTTTCTCACTTACATATCTTGCCCTTGGTATACTTAGTTTTGCAATTGTCATTATGTGACAGGGTGGAGGCAATACTGGGGTGCCTGCAGCGGTGCAACATTCACCTTCTTGGCAGATAGGGTAGCCACAGAACTGAAGAGATAACAGAGCCCAAGAATAACATTATCGTCAGCTGTCACACATCTCCAATGCCAACAGAAGAACAGGAGAAAGGCCAGGGAGGTGAAAGAGTTTGTGATAGTGGAGGCAGAAGAAACAAAGGAAAACTGACAGAAAAGATGGATCAAAAAAGTGAAAAGTGGGGAAAGAAGGTGGTAAAGGGAGAGAAAGGGCATTGACAAAGAAGAAACCAAGGAGAGGCAAGCACAAAGGGTAAAGAAAGGTAAGGCAGGGCGCTGTCAGAGGGAAATGACTGGGCGTCCTCTTTAGCTCATGTAGATACACACACACGAGCATATAAATATTGCTATTTCTAGTCAGGATCCTCTGGAAGCCATGACTAGAGAAGACGTGACTTAGGAAGAGAGAAACAGAATTGGGAAACTATGGAAAAAAGCACTGGGAATTGATTGAGCCTGTAGTGAGTACTTTCTGAGTGCACAGTTGGAGAAAGCCTAAGACAGTGTTACCCCACTGGCATACCCTATCCCGGAGTCTACAATTGTTCATGTCAAATTTGATCCACCGTGCCAGAGAGGTTGCCTGGATGGACACATAGGCAAAAACGGTCGAACGACCGAGAACTAGGTCAGGCCAGTAATATCCCCAGTCACATCGCCCAAGGAGACCTCAAGCTGTGCAAAACCATGGTAAACAAGGGGTCCTCAGCCACAAAGGAGCCAGCTTGAGGGGTTTAGCTTGTTTTCCCCAAGCTGAGCACTGGTACCAGAAAAATCATGCAAAGCAAGGACCATCTACATAAATTTACACTACAACCCATTGGAACCAAAGATTCTGAAACATTGGCAACATATCATAAAACCATCATGCAAAACAAATTGCCATTGTGGAGCTTCCTTTCCTTTGTGGTGTCTATTGTTCTCCCTGGGAGAGGATTTGCCCTTGAGGTACATTTTGTCCTCCAAGTAGTCTTAGTTTTTGAGAATTCCTCTGGAGCACTCCCTGCCACACTAGCAGACTGTCACTCTGTTAGTTGAGTAATCCCCTCAGCTGTTTCATTGCTGAGTTCCACTTTGCTTGCTCTTTCCTGGACCAAGGACTTCAGGATAGGTGCAGTATCACTCAATCTACGACTCCTCTCTAAATTCCCTATCTATTTTTCCATTCTTTTGCTTCTTAATAGGTCTTGTGTGAGTGAGTGAGTGATTGAATTGGTACGTGAGAAAATTTTCATTCAATAAAATCATTTATTTCATACATTTGTCTGGTTTTTGACTTGGCCTGACCCTGTAAAAACTGGGTAAAAAGACTGCACTAGGTTACCCTGCCTCTTATATCATTACTGCTTGTGCTCCTTTAAGTTCCCCACCCTTCCTAATGTGGAGCACATCGAGGTGTTCCCCAAGGGATCTCCAGAAACCAGAGTAACAGTAGCATATAAGAAAGGGGAAGCCCATGAAGTTAATGTGACACCAAAATGAAGAACTGTTTCAGATTATAATATCTGTGGTAGGGATGTTGTTTCTTCACCAAAAACGGGCTTCCTCCAACATTCAGGCAATTCAGCCAGGAAGTCAGGAAAAATAATACAATGACAAGAATTGTACAATTTTAACACAATAGTCACACAGTCTAATGTATTTTGGGAAATTGTTCTGTGCAGAAATATATGCTTGTTTGGTTCTTACAAGAGAATTATGTGATTTTGTTTTTAAAACACACACAAAAAAACCTCTCCACTGTTCCCAGATAGTAATGTACAATTATGGACAAGATTTCTGTTTTATATGCAAACCCCAGCATTCTTGCACATACACACACACACACACACACACACACACCCTTAGAAACAAAAATTCTTGCATGGAAAATATCAGTCTCACAGACACACAGAAAACTCACATAGTTTTGTTGTACAAAATGTATGATTTTTGCACAAGAAGTGTATTGTGCAATTTTTTTTTGCACAATACATTTACTGTGTAAGATGGTGTTTTCTGTTTTTGTTTTGTTTTTTGTTTTTTAATAGAAAATACCAGTTTGTACCAGGAACACACATGGCTGTCTGGAAAAAAGCAATTCCCCCCACCCTCATAAAATCACATACTTCACACAGAGGAAAAGTTATGTGTACTTCTTCACAGAATAATTTCTCATAAGAGTTTGAGCTATGTGAATACTGCATGAGAAATGCCCAGCATTTTTTTCCCCACAGAAGGGAGGAATCTATGGGAAATATTAATCTTCACTTGTTGGAATGAAACAGTAGAATATTGACCTCACTGATCTGTAGTTGTTATGGAACAGAAGACAGGAGCTGCCTCCCTCTTGTGCACATATTGAAAGATAAAAAAAATTACCTTCCAATAACCATGGACAGATAACTGAGGCACATATATCAGAATAAATTTCTGATGGGAGGGAAAATGAGTTAATCATAGAATATATGGATTCAAATTTAATATGTATGACTCTGTGACATCATCTACTAATCAAATTCCACAATGAAATTATTTCAATTGCCCTTGCAATAAAACAGTGCTGGACATCATCTCCTACTGCTTCCATTTATTTCAGATTGCATCTGTCTAAACACAGGTTTAGCTAATGTGACACAAACAATAGTTTGTATTTTAGTAGTGAAAGTGATGGATTGTGAATGACACTACAAGAAAAAGTCACTTACCTTTTACAACTAACTTGCATTAGGATTCATTTTCCAGTAGCACTGCTTGGGAACATAACACTGAGTGTATAGTGTCTTCATTGAACAGTGTTTCTTTCAAATGGGCGATGAGATCATTTCATATATGCATGCACATAACTTGATATTTTTTCTAGAGATTGTGTGTGTGTGTGATCTCCACTGACATGATTCTAAGATATCTCTACTAATTATATCTTAGTTATATCTAAGTTCTGTCTGTTGTCAATAATCTATGATGATTGATTTCCACTTACAAGCCACTACTTCAGTTTATAGTCGAGTGGTAAGTATGTATCTGTAAATTAATGGTTGGACTCAATCCTGTGAATTGATGTTCAATCTGCTGCTAATTGCTGATTCTAAGTTGGTGGGAGAGTAACAAATAGATCTGACTCATACATGAGTTGAATAGTGCCACATTGTTTAAGCTATTTCAAATTAACTGCTAAAATCATTTTGAACCTTTGAGATACAAAAGAGGGAAGTAATCTGGCATGAGTTAGATTGATGCAAATTCCTGACCTTTTCCCTTCTTCCACTGGAGCAATCCAATCACCAAGGCCAGCCCGAGAAGGTCTGCTCCCCTCCCCAAATTTTGGGACATAAAGTGAGGGGTATCAAAGGCCAGCCCTAAGGGCAGCCTCTTTCTCAAACCCCACAACCAAAACAGGTTGCTCCAGGGGCTTCCCTTGCAAGCAATCCATGTCTACAATGTCCATCAACTTCATTCTCCCTCCCCTACTACCTACCATGGACAAGGAGCCCCTTTCCACTGTCAGACTGACCAAAACTACCTGCACTTCCTATTGCAAGTCCTCTAAAAACAGCAAATTACATCACTCAGACAGGTGAATGTCTCTGAAAAATGACCTGGCAACATGAAATAGAGTGGCCCAGCTTCTTGCAGAGGGCATCCCTGGTGTCCCTGTTCACTCTTCTATGGGCTGTGTCCAAACACCTTGGGTTTTCTTTCTCATGCCATTTCTGGCAGAGTAGAACAATGGATCAAACCAACATAATCTCTTACCAAAGGATCTGTAAGAAACAAAAATCCTCTGAAGCTTGAATTATTAGGACCTTGTCCTTCATAAATTCAAGATCATTGCACTTTCTCTAACAACAAAGGGAAAAGACACAATGGCACAGCCCACACTTACTCCCCATTCAACTGTGGCCACCTGACCAAGTCCTATCTGTGAATCAAATTGTGAAGCACACTCCCAGTAAACCATGCTTTGCCCAGTATTAGCATTCACTTCCTTCCCTATTTCCCATATTTTTCCTGGCCTGAAAACACAAAGCAAGAGATGACAAGGTACATATAGGACCTGAAAACCCTTAAATTCCAGTGGCCTATGTGTTGAATGGCATCCTTGTTAAAACCCATAGCTGCTGCTGTGGAAGCCACCCTTAGAGAGTGGATACCAAACTTTGCAACCTTCAGACCCAACTGAGCCACGGTCTTGGATGTTATTGTTAGTGACAGATTTGCCTTAGGGTTGCCATAAATCAGAAATGACTTGGAGGCACAGAACAACAACAATATGCTGAAATAGTATTCCAGGCTGTGTCCTGTGAACTGCTATATACATCTTCAAGGTATGTTAAGAGAATACTGGTCCAGCTGCATTATAGACCTAACCCAGTGCTAGTCTGTTTTAGAACCTCTTATGGTAATGGCCACCTGGTCTTGTTGTAATAACAGTTCTCTAAATTCCAGGGCCATACCAGCGCAGTCCACCCTGGATGCTGTCACCTACTCCCCAACCATAAGGCCAAAAAGCCTGCTACATGGAAGAAAAAAAGCAATAGTTTGTATCGTGATTGACAAATCCCATCCCACTCATAAGTGGAACAACTCCCATAGGATGTCTGGAGAAACTGAGCATTTTTAATACTGAATCCTACGTTTTCCTCGGATCCAACCTTCCAACCCCTAAAATCTCAGGTCACTCTGGGCCTTAGGTCATCCTCCTAATAGAATGTGGTGTGAGTCCCAACTGCCTCAGATGCACAGATTAGTGTATCACATCTGATATAGTGAGATACCATTCTACAGGAAGGCTCTCCATGACCCCACCTTCCCCCAAAAAGTCCTGTAGTAGTCTGATCTGGAATAGCCCTGGCGTCTGGCCCTAACTGTCTGAAGCACTCCATCTGTTTATGGGAAAGAACATCAGTGATGCCATTTTTTCATGCCAGCCACATAGAACACCCTGAAAAGAATATTAGATTGGATACATCTTATCATGAAAGCTCTTACCAGCCACATCACCCTGCAGGACCTGGAGGAGAAGGAATTCAACACCTGTATCATGGACAGATTATCACACCAGAAAAATTACAGGAAGGTAAGGTCCACAGTGATGCTGTCCTTTGCCCACATTCTTGGTCACTCATGAGCACACCGTCTGCCCCGAAGTAGACCTCAGATCCAATTGATTCTAACATCTCAGAAGAGTTTTCAAGATTCAGCTTCAACTTGTCCATCTAGGGTGAGATTTTATTAAAATTGTCTAAATTTTCTCCAAAATTTGCAAGACATCCTTACACAATCCTAATTTTGTGATATGACCTACCTATTCTCTTCAAGACATACTGAAGCCAATGTAAGAATGTTCTGCCCAGGTGTACCACCCAACAGAAGTTCAGGTAGCCTACCAATTTGAAAAATTCCTTAAGGGTGACTTTCTTAGACAATGAAAAATAGGATACTCACTGTCTAAGATTTAAAAGCTTCTCATGTCACAGTCTACACTGTATTTATCTCTATGTCCAGGAAGGACAGTAACTGATTAGGGCCCCCTATATTCTCATCTGCCAGAAGGACCCTAACTCACCTGTTAGGGTATGAAAGTTGCTCATCAGGGCCTAACACTGCCCACTGCCCATTTATTAATTAGCAGGAAATCATTTAGGTAATGCACCACTATAGTGTCCCAGTTTTGTGTGTAAGATCCATTCCAGAAAGGTGCTGAACTTTTTGAACACAGTACACAATATCAAGTACTCCAAGAAAAGTGCCTAGTCCATGTAGAATTTACCATTGAATAAAAAGTCCTTCAGGTGTACCAGCAAGAGGTAAAAAAAATAGAATTTATATCACAGTTTGCCAACTACACCCCTACTCTTAAACTCCTAATGTCCATGCCAACTTCTGAAAGCAGGTATAACACATTGTACATAGATGCTGCAGGATCGTGGCATTTGCTGATTTTCTATTAATATATGAAAGATAGTGAATCAGGCCAAATTTGTCTAGCTTCTTCTTAAGCACAGTGCCAAAGTGAACACTCTTAGTTGTGGGAAGTTTGGAAAACAGACCTGCCACTCTCCCTTCCATAACTCCCTTCCTAATTTCTGACTACACCACATCTTCTAAGCCTAGTATAGAATAAAGACTGCTCATAAAAAAATTATTCGAATGGGATTTTAAAACCAAACATAAACTTCTATCTCAAAAGCTGTTGAAATTTGCTCTGGATACAGCTGTATTCAAACAAATAGCCTATCCAATTTAATTGGGTTAGGTCCTTCTGAAGATAGTTGCTCCACCCCCAGATTCTGTTTGCTAACTTGTTGGTCTCTAGGACCCCAAGGTCCCAAGGTCAGGCATTCTCATGAAATAGTCAGAAGGAGTGGTTGTCCCACATGCTACTATTTATTCCACCATATCCTCTGGTCTTCAAGAGAGAAGGCTACTGTAGCCAGTGGACAACCACTGTCTCACACCACCTCAGCCAGCTCCTGCACAACTCCCACCTGCTGAGATTTCTTCTATAATGCCTTTAAGCATGCCATAATATCATCTGATAGCTTAGATTCTGGGTCTCTGCTGATGTTCCTTACTTTGCTCTAAGGCCTTAATCCTGGCCAGGATCATGGCTAGCACACCATTCTCCTCATCCTTCAAAGATTAAGAAATAATAGGTGAAGGATGAGTTGCTGGAGGAATCTTAACCACAGCCTTACTCTTATGGGTGCCTCCTGCTTTTTTGGATCTATATCCCCTTCATTTGGGACCCAGAGTTCATAGTCCAAAACTAAACTATTCTTGAGACCAAGCTGAATAGGAACGGGCAGAAGTCAGGCATGTGTGGGCTGTTGTGGTGATGGATGTCCCCATTTCCCCCTGCCTACAAGCCATATTCTTCCCACTCAAGTTCATCTCCCTGTTCTTGATTAGCAAGGCCCAAAGTGCTGCTTACTGGCCACCTACAATTGTGGCTTAGGCTCAGCTTCCCGCAGATGGTCTTTACAAAGCTTCTGTACTATCCACTAGCTTACTTGGTTTTTTGGATGGTCTTTACAGGCCTTTACAGATCACCTATGGCCTAGAGAGATCTCTTCAGGGTTACACAAGTTACTTTGTCAAGCAGGGCCTACTTATGTCTATACAGACTGTAGCCTAGCAGGCCCTATTTGGTCTTATACAGGCAGTCTGTGTCCTAAAGACACCCTATTAATGTCTATTGGAATGACTGCAGCCTAGCATGAGCTACAGAGGCCTATGCAGTCTGACTGTAGCTTAGAAGATCCTATTTGTACAGCTAGGGTTTAGACCCAGTGAATCTGACCCACCCCACATTAGAAAAAACAAACCCTTTCTCCAGAAAGCATGGAAGTCCCAAACAAGTAACAGCAGGTATGGCACAATGGTGCCTTGTGCCCAAGATAAGGTGAGGAACTAGTTGGTTTTGAGATACGTAGTGAGATGCTGCGTCTCACTCTAAGAATAATAGCCTTAATCATGGCTGAAAGAACAGGCATTCATTGTGGAACCAACCTGCCAGTGAACAAAAAGGAGGAGTGACCTATCCAAGATGATGACTGGATCATTATCTTTACCTTGCAATTGGAGTATCAGTTTCATTTCTTTCCCTTTTCTCAATTTATAAGACAACCATTTCCCCAGCTTATTTGTAAATTCAAACTTCTTTTGTATTACATAATTCATCCTTTTCTCCACTTCGCTCATCATTCACATAGATAATTGTCTTTGCAAAATCTTTTGATTGATAATATATATCTTTGAGGGTGACTTTTTTTAAAAAAATAGTCTTCCTTTCTTTTTATCTTATCCAAAATACATTGCATTTTCTCTGGCTTCTTTTTTTTAAGTTTTTTAAAGTTCAGAATTCTGTTGAATAAAACACCTTCTCATAAATGCTTTACTTGTATCCCAAACAATCCTAATATCAGTACCTTTATTCAAATTGTCCTCAAATAATTATTTAAGCTTCTTTTCACAGTTTTCCACAACTTTTTCATTCTAAAGAGGAGTTTCATTCAATCTCCACCTGTAACCTCATTTTTTTTTTCTGTTAGGAGTTAGAGCTAAAGGATTGTGATCTGAAAATGTCATTGGTAATATGTCCACTTTACAAATCCTACTGGCCAATATCTCAGAGGTCCAAATCGTGTGTGTTCTGGAGAACTATCTATGTCTTTCAGAGAAGTAAGCATATTCTTTAGTGTTTCCATATTTAAATCTCTAGCTATCAACCAACTCCAGATTATCCATCATCTAAAAAAAAAAGTTATTATTTTGTGATATCTTAATATTTCTACCAGAAGTCCTGTCTTTTTGAGGCAAAATCGCCACATTCAGAATGTGATGATTTCTGACAATTGCAAAGCATCAAATATAGTGTTAATACTGAAAGACAATCAAGATTTGGCATTGACAAAGAATTCTAGACCAATATAGTCACCATCATTTTCTCTGCAGAAATGGCACTTTTTGATGAGGAGCTTGTTTTCTGCACAGAAAAGTTATTCTTTCTGTAGAGAATGCTCTTATATTTTGAGAAAATAGGTTTTATATGACAAAATGTCATTTTCTGCACCAAACACACATTTTTCTGTGCAAGAAATATATTTTCTTCACTAAAATAAGCATGGTTTCCCAGGAAGAATAAGTCTTAATTCCAAAGGTTCTCACCAATCTAAGATTCTCTCCTCTGCATTTCCTAAAATTCGAGGAACTTATTTTTAAACAACTATTTGAATATTTTCAAATATTCTTTCCATCTCTGTTATTCTGTCCAATACTGAATTATTGGCATTTATCTACAGTCTGTTACAGCCACCATTGATTCTTCTTGAAGTCCACCTTACAGGCCCTAAACAATCCTCCAGGAACAAAAGTGTATTCCACTAATTTCAAATGGGTTTACTTCCATGAAAGCGGGTTTAGAATTGCACCTTTATATTTGTCTTTTTTTTAAAAAAAACAAATCAGATGCCAGAATGATCACTCTATACATTTCTATTTCACCATATATGAGTATGCATTAATATAAATCATCAACATTAGTTATACCTATAATGAAACTAAAGACTAGTATTACTGTTGAAAATCTTCGTTTTTCAGCCTTTCTGTGCTAGTGGACAGGTTAAGAATTTTATTCTGGTTTTAGAAATTTCTGTCTCATGAGACAAGCATGAGACTTTTTTTTTCAAATTCTCCCCTCCTCCTCTGTGTGTGTGTGTGTGCATGCACGCATGTGTTTACTCATGTGCCTGTGCATACACATATATACATTCTTCATTGGAATTATAGAGACATTATGGAGAAAGGAAAGAAAGAATGAATGAACAGCTGACCTTTAAAACATTATATATAATTTTAAATACCAATTTTGCTGTCAACTTCCCTTTGAATGAAGACGTCACACTTTCAAAGGCATGCTACATATCTCATAAGACTTGTTAAATTTTCCAGATGTTCCTGGCATTGAAGTTATTGATGTCCAGTTCCCTAAGCATCACTCAAGAGTTACATGTCAAAGACTAAAAGTGGGACTAGAAATATCATAGGCAACCTTTTTGAATAACCTTTTTGAATAACCTTTGTAATGCCTTCTGTGTATCTATTGGTATGTGTGAATTTATTAATGTTGTTGTTATTATTGTTGCAAACTTTATTGATATCCTGCCATTTTCCCAAACAAAGACACAGGGCAGTTACCAGGACTCACTTGTGTATGTTTAATACAGGACCTAGGATTTATATTTTTAAATGTTTTCATATTAAAATAAAAATTAGTTTTTGTTAAGTCTTAAAGACCAATACTTTAAAGTATCAATAGCTACATTTAACTTAGATTAGTGGTGTTTTTGCTCCATATAACTGTATCAGTTTCATATTGCTTTAATTGTCTTGACTCCATGCTACACTTCTCTGAACTAAAATTCCTAATGTATCACTAACGCCTGTCTACATTATAAATTTAAGCTGATTTAATTCCAAGTCTTTCTCTTCTCAATGGGAGTGAGGATTAAATCAATTTTGTTCGATATTGTAGACTCGCACTTAGTATAACACCATATCTCGGTGTCTTGCTCTTCTCACAGGGACAGTGAATTAAACTGATGAAATTTATAGCACAGATAGGCTGGGGAGCTTGAAAACTATAGTTCAGAAGACTATACTTGTACTTTCTAGCAGAAAGTACCTTATCTACCTCATCAAACTATAACTCCCAAGATTCCATAGAACAGAGCTGTAACTAATGAAGTGGAATGTAATGGATATAACTATGTAATCTATATACACCTTAAGACTCAAACCACACATAATATGATAGATCCTGGACTGCAATATTTTTATTTGTTCAAAAGGCAAATGGAGGAAACCCTTATTTAATTTTGCTGTGTAGAATAGCGAGGGGTTCAAAAACTCTATCTCCTGCATTGAATAGCTAATTCATTCCACCAAAACACACCTGACATTTTTCAATTTTTCAATAAGAAAGCGGCAAGCAAAATATCCGGAGGCAAGTCACAAAGATGATGTGACAAAGATCAGGGAAAGCTATCGTAAACCAGGCAAAATTTACTAAAATAACTTACTGTGTTTAATAATTCAAGCGATTTTATTCTTTATGGCTCTAAGATCAAGTTATTTAGGGGGAAAAATGAGACAGATCAAATATTTAGTCATAGAAGATTTTATCACGAATCAATAACTTGTACCACTTAAGAAGAAACCTTATTTGCATCCTCCCCAAAAATCTACTGTGCTTACATAGAGAGAAGAGAAAATCCTGCAAAATCCTCCATGTTCAACATTTAATTTGAAACAGAGAATCATCAGTAGCTAGAAAAGTATGCAGTTGGGATGAGTGATCCATCTGAGATGACAGCATCATCAGTTACATTTCACCATTCCTAGGTCCAGAAAAAGATGAAAATCACCCACTCCATCCCAGTTGCCACTGACCTGACTCAGAAGGAAAGGCACAGTTACACCATATCTTGGCCCAGAAGAAGATGGAAAAGCCCTCCCTCCATTGCAACTGCCATGGACCTAGTCTTGAAGGGAGGGAAGAAAAGGAAGTTTCTGCTGGACTTAATCCTCTCCTCTTCTTCCATCCCCTTCCCTTATGTGTCCTTATGTGTCTTTAGATTGTAAACATGGGAACCATAAGCAGGGCATGATTTTTTCTTGTTCTTCTCTTGTAAAGCATCATGTACACCAATGGCACTATATAAATAAATGATGGTGATGATGATGATGATGTAATAGTAGTAGTAATAGTATATAATCCGTGGGATAGAAATCACATTTTCAATAATCTCACAGTAGAAAACCAGTACAGAAAATCACAGCATGGAATAGTCCACTTCTCTCTGTTGTGCTTGTGGTTACTTGAAGAGAATTTCAATCAGACTACCTGATCACCCCTGTGATTTATGATTTTGTCCTCCTACATCTATGCAGCAGAACATGTAGGAGGTCTTAGACCTCAGTTTTCTATGGAAATGTATAACAAATAAGAACACTTAGGATCATAGGTTTAGGGTCCAGAAACAAAGAACACACAAACAGTCCCCTAAGCATGAAGGTTCCTGTGAAGGAGATGCTGGACAGATCTGGGGGAAGGCAGCCAATCACAGTTCAGGGAGTGCTGTGAAAGGGGAACATGGGTGAAAAGAATGCAACAAAAATGCAGAGAATATCGCTGAGAGATCAGATAGGGTTTTGAACTGAAGCAGACAGAATTTTGGAGCTGACAGAAACAGGGTGGGGATTTTAAAGGGATAGGGCAGTTAAATTTTGGTATTGAGGGAGCCATGAAGGACAAAATATTCAATAGTTAATGTGTAATATTAATGAGTTTCATTAAAATTACAGGTTTTTTTTTCCTTCTAAAAAACAAAACAAAAAACAAAAACCACAACTGTCTATGCCTGTGTCTTTCAAGCCTGATACGGCACCAGGCCACACCTACCATACAGAATCCAAACAACAACTCAGCCACAGGTCCATGTTTAAGGGATCACCCTGAAACCCGGGAACCCAATCCAGAAAGAAATTCATTGGGGAAACAAGGGCGAGGTGAATGGCAGGAACTGCAGGGCCAATATGAGAAAAGGGATCTATGACAGTCCCAATCCAGAGAGAAAGATTAGTCATAATTCAAAGAACATAGGTGTAAGTATTGTGACTAATAAAGTCCCATTTATTTAAGTAGAGCTTAAGTTCTTTCACCACAGGAATTCCACTCATGACATTTAAACCAAGCCTACAACTTACTGGGAGAATTTATTCTTTTTTTATTCTTTTTTATTTTATTTTTATTAAAGTTATAACAAACAATATTTACAAATAATCATTCTTTCTTTTTATAAATATATAAGAACCAGAAAGCAAAGAAATATATACAATCAAATTTATATACTTACAAATTTATATACCTATCCAACATCTAATTCTATTTCTATTTCTTGTTCTTCTATTGATTTTCTATCTTAATCTACATAAATAGATAGATAAATAGATCATTTCCCTTTTTATATGACTTGCCATATCTTTGCTTGTTTTCATTCTTTCCATGTTTCTTTCTGAATCACCCATTTTCTTTGTATGTATTCTTTAATTGGTTTCAGTTCTTCCCTTTTTTCCCCTCTTGTTTCACCCTTAAGTGCCATTGTCAAATCATCCATCATTATCATTTCTGATAGTTTAACATCCCATTCCTCTATATCAGGTATATGTTCACACTTCCAGTACTTTGCATAAGTAATCCTTGCATTTGATACCATATATAGTATTATTCTCCAATATCTAATATGCTCTTTTTCTATTTGATGTAACATATTTAAAAGAAATATTTCAGGGTGCAAAGGAATATTAATTTGTAATATTTCCAATATTTTATTTTGAATGCTTTTCCAATATCTTTTAGCTTCAGGACATGATCACCACATATGAAAAAATGTTCCTTCTTCTGTCTTACATTTCCAACATTTACTGGAAATCTTCTACATTTTTCTTAATTTTGCTGGGTCTAAGTACCATCTATAGAGCATCTTAAAGTAATTTTCTTTCAGTTTTTGGGCTAATGTAAATTTTTGAGTGTTCTTCCAGCTTTTCTTTTCCAAGCTAATTTCATGTCCTATATTTCTTGCCCATTGTATCATTGAATCTTTAATTATTTCTGTCTCTAATTCTCTGCTTAATAATATTTTGTATAATTGAGCCACATTATGGTCTTTTTTTTTCAAGAATGACATTTTCAAATTCATTTCTTTTCCTTATACTTTCAAATCCTCCCAATTTGTTATCCATTTTAAATCTTTCTTTCAATTTATTATGTAAGAACCATTTACATTTGAAACCTTCCATCTCTAGTTCCTCTCTTGTTTTTGTTCTTAGACTTGTCTTTTCTTCTACTAAAATATCTTCATATCTGATCCATTTTTCTTTCTCATCTCGTCATCTTCCAAATAAGGCTTCGTGTAGAGATAGCCATAACGGGATTTAAATATACATCTTCCTTTTAAATTTCTTCCACATTCCTAATAATGCCCTTCTAAGATAATGGTTGAGGAATTCTTTATCTACTTTGCTTTTATTATTCCAAAGATATCCATGCCAGCCAAATTTCAATTCTGATCCTTCCAATTCCAATATTCTTTCATTTTCAAGACTCATCCATTCTTTCAACCAGGTCAGGGCATTTGCTTTGTAATATATCTCAAAATCTGGTACACCAAATCCTCCTCTTTCTTTTCTCTCCATTAACATCTGCCACTTTATTCTAAATTTATTCTAAACATTTTTATTTATACCCTGCTTTTTGCTAGATGAGTTGTAGCTCTTATTTTGCAAACTATCAATTGCCAGACATATGCTTTGGAGACACTTCTCATAGAATACTTGAAGGTTGATTTTAAAGTTGCATTTAACAGAAGAAGACCACAAAAATATTTCCAGACAGAAAAGTGTTGGGCTATTTTCAATAATAGAATGATATTCTTTTAACATTCTGTATGACAAGGCCTTACTTCTTTCCCAATATTGGTGTAGTGGTTTCCAATATGATAAGGCACCCTGTCTTTACCACACAGCTCTGTATTTCCTCTTATAGCATTACCTTTATGTAAAAGGTGGACGGTTTCAACGTTTAATTAGTGCCCCTTAATGGTTCCACGGTAGTGTGTTTTCTGTGTTGCTTTAAATACTGTACCACTCAGCTGTGTCAGTGTTTATAAAAATAAACTGTAACATTTATTCAGATAACATATAGAATAAATTATTGTAGTTCATATATAGGCCAATATTAATACAGTTCTTCAGAATACTTTTAGACAGTTCCTTATATCTTTGAACTCTCATATAATTACAAGTCTTAGAAACAGCCTTTGGCTACACTATCACCAAAGGCTCAATGCTCAGTCTAGGGTCCTTTTTGTATGGCTTTTCTCATGCGAAAGGGCCTCTAAAGTTTCACACAACTGTGAGGAGCATTCCACATGATGTCCTCTCAATTGCGTGATGCTGCTGCGGCCAGCAGATGATGATTACACAATATATAATTTTTGGCTTTTGGCTAAAAATGATGTGCAATCGTGCATTGCTCCAGGGGCCCACACACATTTACTGTCCATGTGGAACCTCCGGAGATGCAGCCCTCATGCTTCCTCCCCCAGTGCAGCCTGGGAAAATACCCGGCTTGCTGCAGAAGGAAGAGGCAGAGACCTCATGCTGCCTGTTGGCCAGCCAGAAGCTGCTGTGGAGCAGGAGCAGCAGGGACATGAGTGCCTCGCGGAAGAGGCTGCTGGCGTGATCCCCGTGCAACCATGCCAGACTCAGGTAAGCTGCAGAAAGGGCCTAGGTCACACTTTCTGACCAAGTTGTATGATGTGTTAATTACTCTTCTGCCTCTCAGTCAGCCTCCACTGAGAATTAAACCCTTTCCACACAGTCAACCTCCCTGGCTGACTGAGAGACTTTATTCCTCTGCTCCCTCTGCCAAGAACTCTCACTGAAGGACTGCCAAATGACAATCTGTGTTTGCCTTTATATATATTTTCCTCTCAGCCACCAGCACCTCCCACACACTACTGGGCTGGGTTTCTCTTCTGAGGAGCTATTCTGCTTCCTTGACAACCTGTTTCTAGGCTGATCTGGCACTCCAGATAGCCACACCCCCAGAACTCTGTCATATCCTGAGAATTTGTCTCTTTTCTACACCTCATCTGTTTGGTGTTGCCAGGTCTCTTTGCTTTGTACTTATTACTAGAAACATTATGACAGCTAACAAAACATATTAAAACAATATACATTCATATAAAAAAGATGGCAACAACTAATTAGCTGCAACTTTTGAGCAGAACAACAGAATGAAGCTAACTTGGTCATCAGGGTTATAAATTGGTTATAAATTGGTTACTCTTCTAAAGGAGGACTGTGTTGGTGTAGTGTCTAAAAGCCAATGGGATTAAGGGGATTGCTTACTATGTGGACCCTGTGACCATATGTAGAAAAATTTATCTAGGGCAGGCAACATGGCAGGTTCAAGGATACTTTGTAAATACTCTGTGCCTCACATCTTGCCTCTACCATATTTACTGATAGCTTAAAGGGAATTAATTTAAAAGAAGCCTTTTGCTCATTTTAAATGTACTGAAGTGGTTTGCTGCTAAAATTTGGTTGCAAACCATATGCACAAAATAAGCATTTGTTTGCTTTAAATGCTTTTCCCCTTTACCACCACAATATGTAGACAAACCACTGCAAGATATTCAAAGTAAGCAAAGTGCTTGCTCAGATGTTTTTCCTTCCACCACAATTGGATAATGTGATTTTCTACGTACATTTTCTATGAGAAACAACTTTAAGAAGTGAATGTAGCCTGTGAATTGCATGATTTCTCATCTAAAAGCTGTTTCATTCAGGTATTGCTCCCCCACAAGAATTAAGATTTGAGATTATACATAGGACAAATAGCTTTATTAATTTACAGATATCATTTCACATGCTAAAACCGTTAGCAATAAGCTATCAGTTCCTGATGGAGATGGGGAGGGGCTGACCTTAAATTCAGACGAAATCTGTCCCATTCCTGACAGACCTGTGCTTGTCCTCATCTGCTTACCTTAAAGGAATGCTAAGTGAGGGCATCTAGTGATTGTACACCACCCTACTGGAAAGCCTGCACAGGTCTGATAGCCACCCAATAGCTGGAAAAACAGTAGTTAGAATCCTGGGTGGTGGGGGAGAGTTTTCTATCGTCCCTTCTGTCAGCAGAACCAGGAGTGAGGTGATTCTCTTTTTGCGATTGCTCTTTTCTGAAAACTCCAGAGAATGGGAAACCGTCCAGAACTAGTTTTGGGCAATGTGGAGATCTGCAAGGGGAAGGGAGGGGTTGTGCCAGTAGCCAAGTACCAATATGACATGTCAATGTGTTGTTCATTTAGAGTCAATGGATTAGTGCTATGATTGGTGGATATGAACACACATATATAAGCCCTCAAAAGAAAAGGCTCTGTGAATTTTATGTCTGAAAGTATGGGTGTGTGTGGTGTCCCTTAGCTTAAGAACTGAGAGACAATTAAAACCAGTTGTGATGGTTTCTGCCACGTGAATTAGTAATTTCTCCACTCTTCCATATTCATAGCACTTTTGAAGTAGAGAATTAACTACCAAGACTATATTAGGATTTGCATGGCAATCAGATAGTAGCACACCTTGGCTGAATTGTAAATCATCAACTGTTCTGAATTATCCATCCTGACTTCAAAAAAGACATAAAGTTACTTCAATCTGTATGGTATCCAAGTTCATTAATGTAAAGAGATGGTTGTCCTCAATCCATCCCTGTTTAGTTTTAAATTCATTTTTATGGTATAGAATAAAATATGAGTGACATTATATAGAAAATTGAGCTGTCATTCTTATGTTTATTAAGTGGTGCTACCCCATGATAAGAATCCCTTATAATAACAAGTGCATGCCCATTCGGTTTGTAACTTGAAGCACTGGAGAATTATTCTTTTAGCATGCAACAGTTCAGTACCCTCTTACATTTCTTAGCTTTTTGATGTTCAGATCTGGAAAATAATCTCCCGAGTAAAAGTGTCAGTGTCATTAATTTAGTGAAACAGCTCTAGGTAATAACTTCTCATGACTTGAAAGAACTGCTGCCACATCAGTATCTCGGTGTCCATAAAATTTATTTCAAAATCCATTCCCCTTGGTTGTGTCACTCAGTGTTAATGTGAAGACTGCTGTCTGGGATTCTTTTCTGAAGTGACTTTTTAAAAGGGGCTTTATATCACCATTTGGCTATTTTAGTACACGTCTGCTTTAAATTCCACACTTTGGAAGTGGTTATACATATGAATAAATGAACAGTAGGCGATCCATTGTATTTTAAATGAAATTACTGTTTTTCAGCTCAGACAATATTTTGGAGGAAGGGGTGGAAGAGAAATCAATTAAGAGCTTTTATCTCTACTATTCCATGACCTAAAAATGGAGTTGTTAGGGCACTAATGTTAAACTTCTGCTCTATTTTTTGCAAGAAAAAGTTTTAACAACAACTCAGAGTAAAAGAATTTTTTTTTGTTTTCTGTTTTGTTGTTGTTGTTGTTGTTGTTGTTGTTGTTGTTGTTGTTGAGCTGCTTAAATAGAGGTGGTTCTACTGATCTTTCATCATTCTACTCAGTTTGGCCTGAACAACAGTTTTATCTGGATTGGCAAAAGAAGTGGATCTTTTTGTTCATCCAATATTATTTGCTGTAATCCACACAGGGACTGGCCAGGACATTCTGATGTTTGAAGCAGAGTTAACCCCTACTCAACCTCTCACTCAAGGCTAGCATTTTACAAAGTCTTCCTACATCAGTCAAAAATGAAAATATCCTCAGCCCATATGATCCACCTTAAATAAGCTTCCTTGGAATATTGAAGGTCACCGTGACAGAAACAGATTTCTGTGTGTGACTGGAGGAAATAGGCTTCTGGGTATGACCACATGGAAAATTTCTTACATCCTGATTCAATAATTTTTTTGAGAAAAATCAGCAACTATTTAATGAACAATAAACCCTTAGCAATTTTGTTTCAGGGTGGATTCAGTCCTTCACATTTAAAAATTGAGAAATCTATCAGTTTCACTTTCTCCATTATTTTTCTTTAAAAATTCTTTCTGTCTTGAACACAATGGTTTATGTGAACTTTTAAGGACTTTTGGTGCATTCTGTGAAAGCATTTGAAAATGAAATTTTCCTTAAGTAACATCAGGCCAATTCAACAGGCACATCTATTTCCATCTGGTCTGGAATTTCAAGTTGATCATGTTGTTGTGTTACAGTCAAGAATTTCTCTTTCTGTCTCTTTCTGTTGTGTGTTTGAGTCTCATACACTCAGTACTAATCATCTAGTAGTAGTATTTTGGATTTCAAAGGGATTCAAATCTAGATATTTAAGATGCAGCCCTTAGTGATCAAAGCCATTCTTTAATATTCTTTTATATTCACTTTACATCAGGAACAAAAATGCAGATGTTATTAAATTATTTTATATTTTAAAAAGATCTGAAATGAAAATCTTCATCAACCCCCAGACCAATCCTTCTTCCACAACTGGGTAAATGGAGAGGCTTTAAAATGAAACCATTTAAAATGGAATCATTGTTTCTTTTTTAGTACACTTGAATAATGACTTCTTACAGTTGCATCTCTTGTATGCCTTGTATGGATATATGAATCCTGTTTGCCACCCCCCGTTCACTTTTTGATAGGTTTATGCTTACATGGAGGATGAAGATTTGATATCTACATTGAGAAGAAGAAAACAGTAACATCAGCAATAATTAAACAAAAATAACATAGAAAATGAAGGAAGACATAAAAGAAAGATAGTTTTAACATAAGGACTATGATAAATAAGTGATTACAGCACAGATGGAGGTGAGTGGAAAAGAATGCTTATGTATCAACAGCATAGAAATAATTAATACTAAAGGAGTGAACAAGAAAAAGTATAGGGCAAAGATAAAAGATGAAAAGAAAATATAGACTGTAAAACCAATCTTGCTCAATTCTGAACACTTGTTGTATACCTTCAAGTTGTTGCTGATTTATGATAACCTTAAGGCAAAACCATCATGTTTTTTTCTTGGCAAGATTTGTTCAGAGGAGGTTTGACATTCTATTCTTCATAGGCTGAGAGAATGTGACGTGCTCAAAGCCACTCAGTGGATTTTCATAGTCAAGTGGAGATTTGAACCCTAGTTCCAGAGCCATAATTCAGCACTCAAACGACTCCACAATGTTGGTTCTCTCAACTGTGTTACTGACAACTAAATCTACTGAATGAATGTACACATACAATCTTTCATACAATGACTAGGGAATGCTGGTGGAATTCTTACCCCAGAAATCACATTAGAACAGTTAGTGACCAAAGTCAGTTCTTCTTCCATTGCTCTATCTCACATTATTTTGTCATTTTCCCTTATGTCATTGTACTGGAGATACACCAAATGGCATTTCTCTGCTTTTTAAATGTCCAGATCCCTGGACTGGTCCACATTGCTTTGAACTGTTTTGTCCCCTACTCAATCTGTATCACACCTATCTGAGCCAGCCTGAATCTGATCTGAATCATGATCAAATTTTGATTTAGATTTGGTGTCTGGCTTGGATAAGGTCAGGGTCCAAATGATTTGGATAGAATTGGGGACTGGATCCAAAGATCCTTGTACATTTGCATTGAGCAATGGAGGAGTGGGGGAAACCCTAGCACTGCTGTTTAGACCACAAAAATGTTAAAGTGTTATTCTGAATGAATGACAGACCCAGAATAATATGATAATTTTTTAAAAATCAAAATTATGACATTTTCTAAAAAAATACAATTGAATGTGTAATCAAAAAGAAGAAAAGAAAAGCAGAATAGAATTATCCTAAAGGGAAGCAAAGCCCTGATGGCGCAGTGGTTAAATGCCAGTACTGCAACCACAAGGTTGTGAGTTCGATCCTGCCAGGCTCCACGGTTGACTCAGCCTTCCATCCTTTCGTAGGTCGGTAAAATGAGTACCCAGCTTGTTGAGGGCAATTAGCTAAAAATACATTGTAAACTGCTTAGATAACACTTAGTTGATAGGCGGTATAGAAATAAATGCTATTGCTATTGCTATTATTATGGTTGTTTCTCTTTTTAAAATGGAGACATTAAAACTAATTTTGTCAAATGGTAAGATAGACTTTAAAACAGTCACCTGCAGTTCTTTTATCTTCACATGTTAAAGAGGGTCTTAAAGAGAACATCATAGTTTTTGAAGACAACGAATAAGCAGAAAAGTGATCCAGAAATAAATAGCAAATAAAGGAAAATAACAGAATAAAAAGTGGAGGAAGACAAGTAAACAAAAATGATGACAAAGATAAAGAGATCTGAAAATAAATAATACAGACAACAGCAGGGAATGTTCTGAGC
>CAOKZL010000227.1:0-67500 GCA_948472985.1 Iguana delicatissima
TCCAGGTTCCGAACCTCAACCCTGACGAAATTTCAGAGCCTTGAATCAGGAAGGAAGAGCCTCATCTCTGCCGTTGATCAGGAGCATCCCCCGATACTCCCGCCCGTCACAAGTGGGACGTTGGTGCCTGGCGTGAAGGATCGATGCCCGCCCTGGATCATTCGGTTTTCAGAGGATTCCTTCCCACCTGGTCCCCTAGGCAGAGGGACTGATGCAGGGCGTTTCTCTACCCCTGCCCACCTCTCCAAAAAGGTCCCTGTTGGGGCACCAAATCTGTCACCTCTACGCCCTTAAGAGGGACAGCTTTTTCTGAGAAGTAGGCAAAAATGACCAGACGTTTCTTGGTTCAAAGGCTAGAGACCAAATTTATTAAGTATAAAAATATTATTATAAAAAGTTCTGCTATAGCAGGGTGCAGGAAACTCTCTTTTAAAAGAAAAAGTGAGGTCCAGAATGGTAAACAAAGGCTCAGCATGGACTTTATACCCATGCATCCAGGTGGACATCAGACACACCCACTGCAGCACTATTTCACCAATCACAAGTGACCTTTCCAAATTTGGCCAGGGTCCAGTGAGGTAGTAACAGACATAAGGCAGCAGGCGGGAGGGGCTAGGGTCTCCTGTGTACGTGACAACTCCTTAATTTGTGATGGAGATTGTCTTTCCCCTACTCACATCACTACTACTAGTCCTCTACATATTTGTTGAGAGTAAAAGAAGATCCTTAAAATTATAACTGTTTTGCACATATCTCTGGGATCTTTTCTCTTTCAGCAACTCAGTCATTAAATAACACTGGCAATTCTTAATTAATACGTCTAGTAAGACACACAGCCTTTTTTGTTTAATAAAAAGAATGCAATAACCAGACACCACCACACATTTAATTGTTTATTTTCAAATTCATTTAGAAACAGAGTTTGGCAACTGTTTCATTTTCCCAACAGAATGAACAACGGGCATGATGAACTGGATTCTTGAACTGTGATCCAGACCTAGATTCCAGGTCAGGTCAGGTTTGGATAGATCTGGCATGGACTGAGACATGATCCAATTTACCAAGTTAGATTCTAAAGGGGCTGTACACAACCATAATATAACATATTGGAATGGTCATAAAAGTGGGGAACAATTCCTTTCACCAGGGTGGGAAGAGCTATCTCCTAGGGATGTTAACATGCAACTATTTTGTCCTTGCACATGAAGATGAATCATTTTCAAAGGTTCTCCCTACTGAAAAATAGCAGCAATCTGGAAAAAAAAAATCTGGCACAACAGAAAGCAAAAATCTTGCACAACGAAAAACATGTGGCTAAATATGCATGATTGCTGTTTTGATGTGCAAGATTTTTCTGTAAGATTTTTGTTCTGTAAGGTTGTTGGCTTTTTAATGTAGAAAAAAAACAATCTTACACAAATACATATATGGCTGTTTCAAAATAGTTGTTTCTGTGCAAAGCCCCACAATTCTCAGGCAAAATAAAATAAAATAAAATAAAATAAAATAAAATAAAATAAAATAAAATAAAATAAAATAAAATAAAATAAAATAAAATAAAATAAAATAAAATGGTGTATTTCTACACTGAAGCATTTTCCAAAAGTTCTGTATCTCTGAATACCAGGTGAAAACAGTGGCAAATTTTCAATATTGTATTATGCTCCCTGATTTGGCTTGTTGAATGTTTTAATAGAAAATGAATCACAGCAGCATTTCCATTCTTAGGTTCTTCCTACATTAGACACCTCTACAGCCCTCATTTGGGCCCCAGAGTACAGATGCTATTTGACTTCTGCTGAACACTGTCACCAATCCAAATGTGGATTGCATGCTTGCAACTCAACAAGACGTATTTGGGGTCCTCCCTCTTGTAATGGGTATCCAATGTCTGTGCCCTTTACCCAGACAGAGGGAGAAAGAGAGAATGGATCCACCAACTTTTGAACTTAGGTGTTACTCCTCCCATAAATTTGGGTTCCCTGGTGATTAACTTTGCAGTCTTAAACCCATGTCCACAGATCATTTCCTCCTGAAAATAATCATCCCAACCTCTATTCAAACACAGAAAACACAGTTGGTCTGAAATTGCTGGATGTTACAAGCAACTGTGAAATTTAAAATGCAGGAAAATACTTTCCAGGATTTGGTTTATATATTGGAAAAGGAAAAGCACCTGCCTGGAGTTGCAAAATGATGTGCTTTACTAGACAACTAGGGGCCCATTCACACTACACAAATGTAGCATTGCATTGCATTCCACTTTGACATCTTAAGGAATCCTGGGCTTTGTAGTTTAGTGAGGCACTACAGCTCTCTGCCTGAGAATTCTAAATGCCACTACCTAATCTGCCAAGATGGGTGAAACTCAGCTTAACCACAGTATATACAAAAGGGATCTAAGAGTCTTAGTAGACCACAAATTGAACATCAGTCAGCAGCGTGATGTGTCAGCTACACAGCAGAATGTTCAACCACATGGCAGAGAGGCCACACCTTCAGCAGTGTGAGGGGGCTTTGCTCACCTGAAAGGAAAAAAGTCCACTTTAAACACAAGCTTGGCAAGCCTGGGGTGAGGAATGCAAGGGATGGGGAAGAGGAAAATTGTGGGGGGGGGGAGCCAAGCACATGCCTCATGGATAATTAAATTCATGAAGGTCAAACCCACGAATGTGGAGGGAGGACTGTACACTTCAGAAAAGAAAATAGATGTATATATTGCTATTCCATATAATCAGTTCAGCATTTCATATAATTCATACTACATATACCACCAAAATGTAGAAAGGTAGAAATGATAGGCTAGCATCCTGTTAGGCAATTACAATGTTACAAGCTAGCCTTTTCCTTATTCATACTTATGATTATGACACCATTACCATGGTCACAAATGCCCCTGAAACTGATTGCAAAATCTAGGCAGCTCTACTGAGGGATGGAGTTTTACAGCAGTGCTGAGTGGACCACTGAATGATGATACATCCAGCCCCCTCTTGCCAGTCATCGGCAGTGCAATGAGGAGTGGTAACAGGACCCCACAGGGTTCCTTGCTTCTGCTACTCACATCACCGCTCACTGATGGGAGACATTTGGATATGTCATCCTTCAGACCCATGCTCACCACTACCACAGAACTCAATCCCCCAGTAATGCTACAAAGATTTAAGGAGGGTTTCAGGGATCAGATCAGGAGATGGAGTACAGTCATGGCATTGTGGCTAAGTGTCCAATGCATGATCTGGTCCAATAGTTCTTGACGGAGATAATGTACAAGTCATCCCCTGCATTACATCATCCATTCTTGTATGTTTTTATCAAAGGTAAGTACAAACACATGGTTCACCCAGACTCAGAGTATCAGCTGCATTTGTGTGAAGTCCAGGTTCTTACTCAGCTCATCAAGTACTTCAGAGCTACTGGGGGAAAAAAAGGAGAACAGTGCTTTGGTAACAGTCTCATGCAGGTTCTCTGCATGAACAAAGGGTGAGATCTTACATTTCCCAGAATAGTGGAAGAGTTCCTCAGGTGGAACTGCACTATGGCTTCTGGTTCACCATCTTTAGAACTCATGGTTTTGTTGCAGTAGCCTCCCTGAATAGCCATGTTGCAGCTGATAGAGAGTGGGGCAAGATAGAAGTGCCCCCTAGCCAAATGTGGACTGGTGACATCTTCCATTGTGATCCACAGAAAAACCATGAGTTCTGGAGGATGAAGGATAATACCAACTTTCACAATGACAAGAAAGAAAGAAAGAAAGAAAGAAAGAAAGAAAGAAAGAAAGAAAGAAAGAAAGAAAGAAAGAAAGGAAGGAAGGAAGGAAGGAAGGAAGGAAGGAAGGAAGGAGGGAAGGAGGGAAGGAGGGAAGGAAGGAGGGAAGGAAGGAAGGAGGGAGGAAAAGAAATCTGAAGGCAGAAGATGGATTTATGCACACATATGGCACTAACAGGATGCTGGCCTAATAGTAGTAATTCCGGAGTAAACTTCAAGCATGCAAGTACCCTACACAGAAGAATAAAGTATGAAATTAAATCACAAAACCTGTGGACTTGAAGAAAAAAAGGGCAGTTGTGAACTTCTCTTTGGAATGAGAGAATCTCAACAAAACCAGTCAAACTAATGTAAATGCAATCTCAGATCTTTGAAACCGTAACTGTAAAATCTCTAGTTTAACTACACATGCAGCTACTGTGATGTCACAGAATATTTCTGAACATTGCAACTATTCAAAAGTTTGTTTGATTTTTTAACAAAACTGTCAGTGCAAATGCACTTCTCTGTAAAAGTAGACAGTATTGTTATGGTGCTGGCAGCTGTAGAACTATGCATGTATGGGACCTAAAAGTAAATGATAGGATATGATGTATATATCATAAATAGCACAAATGGGAAGGATGGGTAAGTGAAAAGGAGAAAGGCAGACACTGAAAGTGTACTATACAGAAATATATATTGTTGAATTTGTACAGGTCATTATTAGTCTAAAACACATTTGACAGCCTTTTTAGAAACTGCCTACTTTACTTTTGTTTTCATAGAAATCAGATAAACAAATAGTATCTTGAATTGGAGCAAAATCTATGGCCACAGTCAAACACAGAATTAAGCCCACTTTGCTTAAAGCACATTGATGCACACAGTGTGTTTTTTTTTAAGAAAATGCTCAAAGAGCATGAGCTTAAAGTGCAAAATAAAAATAAGCAAAAACAATTTAATATTGGCAGCAATGAAATGTTTGGGCTGTTGCTTTTTTTTAAAAAAAGTTGTCATTGGGATTAGTCTCTGTCATCTAGGGGTGAATATTTCTCTCCGTGTGAACTCAGACTTCCTTCATTCTCTTTCAAATGGAACGTGTATAATTCCTTTGAAAGATGTGCCTGGGAACTAAAATGCATAACCATGCTGGATGCCAAAATCAATGACTAGAATAGAGACTTTGGCTTCTTATTGACTGTAATCTGTGATCCCCTACTGGTTAACCCACTGTCAACAAATGTTTGATGTGTTAAGGGCTTGTTATTAGGACATAAGTCTCCTGAAGTGAGTTAAGTCAGTAACCTTATTCAGCACTGACACTTTTCTCCCCCTTCTCCAATGAACAGCTGTGTGAATTTGACTGAAACAGTTTGTCCTATAGCAGGTAACATCCGATCTGCTGGATGTTTTGTGAAAATTCCATGTATTTGGAGCAGTTCCAGTTATTGCATTGTATTTCTCAAGTCCTCCATACCAGGAAAAAAAAATGAATGGAATGGGATGCATTTCACATGTCTCCCTGTGGAAAGAACATAGGAGCCTACAGTATAATGTGGCAGCACTGCAGCTACCACAAGGCAGAGGTAGATGAACACTTCAGGCAGTAGATCTAGGGTATTGTGACACAGCAACAAAAAGTGATTTTTTTGTTCATTTGTTCTTCCTATATTTTTACTGCTAGGGATGGAGATGGTGTTTTTTGTTTCCGTTTGGTGTGATTTTTGGTCTACGGTATCAAACAAATTTACTTGGATTTGGATATCATGTGGCTTCCTAGGCATTTCTTCAGCTCCCATCGTCCTCTTTTCTTTTCTTTTCTTTTCTTTTCTTTTCTTTTCTTTTCTTTAACCTTTTACAATTTTACTAAGGTATTGTGTGACCTGAAAGCCAGTAATAGTCCTAGCTGTGAGTTTTAGCAACAGTGCCCAAACGCCATCATCAAATGACAGCCAAGAGACGAGGAACAGGGAAAAGCAAATGCCGTTGCCAGCTCCCACCACTATAAATGTATCATCAGTTCAGACTGAAATGTAAAATGTATATAACAATATCCACAGGGAATGTAGAAAAGCTGAAATATGGGTGGTCCATATGGTCTGATAACACAATCAGTTTGAGCGAGTAGCAAGATTTCTCCACACAGATTGGCCTGCACAGTGGTGGCAGAAAAACTCACCAACAGGGAATGAATTATCATAGCAGACAATAAAGGGAGTAGAATTACACTGATGCTTGTGGTTGTTTCTAGGCTCCTCTATGTATACAGGAGGATTTCAGTAAATCTCCATTCTCTCTATACATCCCATATAACATATAATGACATGTGTACATATTTTGTAAGAAAAACCCTCAGTTCATGTTTGCATGGGATTTTTCAAGTACTTTGTTTAGGGCAAGGAATGGGACTCACACAGCATTCCTTGTTCATCAAACAGGTGCCTGCCCTTTAACTCTCCCTTCCTTCACTAAGGTTACATGAATATATAAATGGTTACGGAGCAGTTAGAAGAGCCTTGTACATTAAGCAACATTGGACTGATTCATTTTAATCTAGAAAATACAACGATCAAATCTCTGCAGAAAATAAAATCTGCTCCCAAATGCCTGCCTGCTAATGAAGTTTTCCCATTAAGGAGGTATAAAATCACAAAGTAGCTCATTAGTTGCAAAATAAACCACCAGATTTAGAAGGTTCCACAGAAGGTGGAGGCACTCTGGTCCTTGTGATAGCTTGGTGACAGTTTCTATTTTAAGTGTCAAAAACAACTCTGCTATCTGGAGCAAGTAGTGTACTGTTCTCTCCTTTTAATATTCTAATCGTGAGGTGTAAAGTGAAATGGTTGCACAGTGTAATGGTGGCAAAGAAGTCGCGTGTCAATGAGACAGGAAAGGTGACAGACATGGAATGAGTCCCCAAGGTGCTCTCCAAGTGCATTGGTTAAAGATTCCCTTGGGAATTTTTTCTCATTAGTTCTCAGACACAGTTCAGCAATTCAATAGCGCCAGGTTACCATTCATCACAAGACCCAAATATGTTTCTGTGCATGCGTTAGCTCCTTTATTTGTATATGCCAGCTTATGATTAAAAATTATGAGATCCACTACCACTCAACCAAGCTGGTAAAGTTGTTTACATACTGAAATATCTGCCACATGGCAAGAAGGCCACTCCAGCAACAATGTCACTGTAGAAAAATGATATGGATATTTTTTTAAAAAAATAGAGAAGATATTATCATTTTGATGCAGCTTCACTAACATGCAGAAACAAAGGAAAACTTTAGGGGGCTGATTTAATAAATTAGCACTACAAAACTGGTAGACAATGCATATATATGGGGAGCCATCACCAAAATTGCAGAGTGCACATTTTCTTGGTTCTGCTTGTTTAAAATCTTATTAAAACTGAAACATCCACATATTGAGTTAATATGATGTGTGCAGAGCGGGGGAGGAACTAAGAAGTTTGATAGTTAGCTAATTTTATGTGTAATTACTCCGTAAAAATGTTAAACGGAATGGGTTATTCTCATTTTTCCCTTGCAATTAAAAATGTACTTAGTTCTATGCTATCAAAGTTAACTGCACTCCCACTCAGCACACTAAGGGATAATGGCTCGGGGTGTTGTCTATCTCATTACCCACCAGGTCAGGAAAGAAAGGAGTATCCACTCCAGCCCCAGTGGTCATTTAAATTCTCATTGTTACATTAAAGAAACAGTGAAGAAATCAACGGAAACAGGAAAATTAGGCACACAAAGCGAACAGGTTATTATGCACTTTATCGGTGCCAGCACATAGGAAGGTTGGCAAGTGCTGCTGCGTACCTCCAGAAAAAAAAAATGAGGATTTTCCCCATCCATTTTCAGTTTCCATTTCTTGTTTTTCTAATATATGGGTGCCTGCACACGAGCTTAAATGTACATCCGTTATGGCAGCTTCCCATGCTGCCAGCTTGGAAATAAAACATATATAACTAAAACATTAGTTTTGATCTGCAAACTAGAAGAGCATGTGGTCCAACTCTCCTCAAATTTGGGATGTGAAGATATGTCTCATTCTTTTGCGTTTCTTGGGCCATTTCCTCACTAGGCTATTATAGTGCTATTATTCTACTTTCAACATCCTATGGAATTCTGGGAGGGGCCTCAAATGAATAATAATGGAATAATAGCACTATAACAGCCTAGTGAAGAAATGGCCTCAGTTTTCCATTGGCATTCTTATTCCATCCCATTTCTATAAGAGTTTCTCCCCACTTCAGAAATACATATATATTCTTAGCAATTTTCATCTGTTGTAAATATATTCTCATATTATCAAAATATGCACAGTTTTGTAGACAGTTTTATAAAGTACACTTTTTGTATCCTTTGTAAAAACTGAATAAAACCTGTATGTGTACATTTTAGAAATGTAGGCCAGAATTCTATATGGTCTGTATGTGTAAGAAATGTAGTTACACTTCTATGCAGTGAATTCCAGATTGACCACCCTAATCCCCAATTACCAGGCAGCAGCTGCTCTGATCAGCAGAAGTTTTTACCTCTATCCCTTGGGAAGCAGCTGGCTGCTGTTTTCACCTCCCCTGTGAGCTATCACCGTTGTGACAGGCAGAAACAGGGTCCTTGTTGCAATTCTCCCTCATGCCAGAGACTGTTCACACTAGGTAGGGTGGGACCATCAGCCAGCTGCTTCCTGAAGGACAGAGGAATGGACCCACATTGATCATAGTTCTGCTTCCTGGTAAATAGAGACTAGGAGACTTTCATGATCCCTATGTAGCCCTTAAACTATGTATCTTCTAAACGAGGGGCTACATAGGGATCGTGAATATGTAACAGCCACAAGTGTGTCACTGCAAGTTACTCATTCACAACTGCCATACAGGATTCTGGCTGCACATATTTTTGGTGTTTATTTTTCCCCTCTCCAAAAAAGCATTGCAAACATATAGATGGATCCCTAATTATGCCTGGATTTCTGCAGCAAGATGCCACCATGTTGTTGACCTCTGTGGGAAGGTGTAAAATGAATGATTGGTAATCAGGATTGCGTTTACAGCTTCGTAACTTGTGGACACGTAACTGCTCTGAATTCACATGGTGGCATCTAGTCATAGGTCATCTTAACAGCCAGCAGCCCCCAGCTGATGTTAAGGGCCAGCCATCGGATGGGGAATCAGAGGTCCCTTCAGCTAGTGATTGGGGGACAAGGAAGATGACATTTCCATGCTCCTCCTACCAGCGAGTGAACCTGTGACCATCAAGTGCAGGGGCCTTCTCACAATTATTTGTTTCAGCCTTGGTTGCTGGTGAGGATGGAAATGTCATCCTATCCCAAACACCACTGGAATGGGCCTTTTTGTCTCATCTGACAAAAAGCTCTTAAAGCGGACCATCCTGCCTGGTCTTCTTACCAGCACAATTCAGCGCATGCAAGTACAAGACACAATGTAGCAAGCCCTGCATTTGCTGTGTGCATTACTCACAGATGATTTGCACGGACACAAGAAGCTGTCATCAGTCATGCAATTACTCTTTACTTCTCTCTTTCTCTTCTCTAAACAAATGCTCTAAATCTCAAACCTCAGGTATGCATGAAAACATCCCCTCTTCCTCTAAACTCTGACAGTTTACCCTAACCCAGCTGATAAGATAGTATAGTCCTGTGTCTCTGTTTGGAGCAGCCAGCCAGTCTGGCAACGTAGTTCTCCCCTCCCCACCCTTTCCCCCCATGCATTCACATAGACTCTTTCTCTTTCTGGCCTAGGCAGCAATCTCTTTCATTTTGGTAGAATGAAGAAAGGCAGAAAAGGCAGGCCAATTTTTTTTTAAAAAAAATGTCCAATAATTATCTACTGCAGATCACGTTTTCAACTCTGTCTTCCTCTCCCTCACTCCATGCTGACTTCTGCTCTTCGTTAGTTGTACAATGTGCCAGAAAGAGGCAATACATGGTAGCTGCCCTTGTGACCCTTCCTCTTCCCTCTCTAATTCCTCAGACTAAAAAGCAGATCCCAGCAAGAAGCAACAGGCAGAAGACCCATTACATTTCACAGAATATTTCACAATTTGACAGGAATAGTCCTAATTAATCCTCTGATGTCTCTCTTTTTCTGATGTTTTTAAAATGTCCCAGTTTCTCTCTTCTCATCCCACTTTCCTTCTTTACCCTTGTCTAACTTCAGTTGCTGCAAACTGATTTTAAAGTGCAAGCATAGTTTGCACTCAGTTAATTCAGTGAGGGTGAGAGGGCAGGAGGGGTGAAATCATACCATTCTTGGTAGGCTCAGGCAAAAGCAAACTGCTGCCATCTTTCCTAGCTTGTGTATTCTACCTCATAAATAACGTTGGCCATCTTGACTACATTCCAATGTTGTGCATGTCCCTGTTTTCATCTGTGAAATACTGGAAAGTATGAAATGGCCATTACAAGCATTTCACAACTTGTAATTGCAAAAAATAACTAGTTACCAAAGTAACATTTTTCCTCATTTTGCTTTTTACATTGCATAATATCATGATGTTATCTTTTATCTACATTGGTCTACTCTTTTTTTTTTCCTAATAAACACCATATACTATTAGTGAAAGTGACAGTGCTGTGCTTGTCTGGAGGTCAGCTGGAAATGAAGTGCCAGGTATTTTCTTCTGTGAGACAAGGATTGTAGGGACTTGCCTCAAGCAATACTTGGGTTTTTAAAAGTGGCTAGATGTAGACATTTAATACAGTTAATCTCCACATTCCTGCAAAATGTAAAAAAAGTGTTTCCTTGGGGTCTAACCTGAATTTTACATGCTATACACTGTTGTTTTCCATTAATTCCATCTCCTCTAACTTAGCTTTAACAGTGATACAGAAACAGCTGCTCCCAGTCCACTCACTATACTCCAAAAGAGATGTAGATTTAAATACCTGAAGAAAATATTTCCCAATAAACACTCCCTTACTAACTGTAAGACAACTTTGTAGTCCATGGGGGTTAAGTGCTTTGGGTGTGGAAATCAGGTTGTTTTTCATAACCATGGTACTACACATAAATTACAGGTATCAGATGTCTCATCATCTAAAATGGAGATATCAAGATAGATAGAATTAAATCTCCTTATGACAACTTACTAACCAAAAAACCAACCAACTAACCATCTCTCTCTCTCTCTCTCTCTCACACACACACACACACATACAGAAAAAGAGAAAGATCCTTTCTGCACCTTACCTTGTTCTGGCGCTGGGGTGCAGGGATCGCACGAGCAGCCTCTGCCAAAAGGCTCTCCCTTCCCTGCTGCTTCAGCTCTGCACGAGCTGCCTGCTTGCGCAAGAGCCCCGCTTCCTCCTTCTGCAGTGCAGCCTGGGACCTTCCCAGGCTTCAGTGGGGCAGGAAGCATGACCAGCCCAGTTCCAGAGGCTCTGCACACCAGGTAAGTGCATGCAGGGCCTGGGAGTAATGTGTGATCATGCACCATATTCAGCTTCAAGCCGAAAATGAAAAGGTGAGCAATTGGCCCCTGCTGGTCCCTGGAGTGTCACGCGATTGTGAGTGCATCGTGCAAATCGCTCCTCTCAATTGCGCGACTCTCCAGGCCCTCTTTTGCATGGAAAATGCTGTGCAAAAAGGGCCAAAGAGAGAGGGGGAGAGCGAAGTAAATGTTTACATTCCATTCTTTGCATTGAGAGAATACTTTTCCCTCTTTCTAGTTTCTTCTGATTCATAAGATAAAATCTCCACACAAATCTGATTATGTCTGTGAAAGCAGATCTAAACCCAAACACCTACCTTCACTTTATCTAGAGTCAAACTAAGCTCCTCATATAAATATGAAAAAAAAATTATACAGAATATACCATGTTGGACATTTTTAAAAAATCACTCTCGTAATTGCTTTGAAATATAGAATTAAAACTATAAAGTCGGGGATTGGTGGGAGGACCTGATGTTATTTAGGAGTTCTGCACAGGTTCATCAATGACTTCTTGAGTTGTAAATATTTATAAGTCATTCACATTGAAGTATTTGTCAGTTGCAGCTACAGTACTTCACCTTCTGTCACTTCCAAATATCAGGGGGCCTGATTCAATCACACTCTTGTCAGGCTACCTTTCTTCTCCTGAATACCCAAATCCCTAAACACAACAAAATATAAATGAATGAAAAGTGCTAATGATGCATCATTACCAAGAGGTATCAAGTTTTTTAAGGTCCTTTGCTGACTAAATTTTAAATTAGCACAATTATTCAGTGCAATCCCGGAGGCATCGTTGATTATGCTTGGCTGCTATACAGAGACACAGAGCAAAGAAAAAATATAGTGGAGTCGGATGTCCTGCAGTAGCAACACAATGCATATTCTTTCACAACCTTCAGCCCCCCAAATTCATCATGTAAAAGAACACACTGCATAATCATGACAATATAATAATGGCAAGATACTATGGAACAATGGTGGCAGACAGTATTTTAAAAAAATTGGTGGTGTTTCAACAGCCTGATATCTCAAGCAAACTGAGCAAAATGTTCTTGCAGTTTCAGGATTCCTCTTTAATAGTTTATTAAATATGCTGAATTTTCTTCTGGTTTTAAGTTCAATTTGAGCAATACTAACTTCTTTAGATGAAGAAACTGTAACGTTTGTCCCTCAAATTTTCTTCCTGCTCTCCCCACTATTTGCAAATTAATTGTTTGTTGCAGCATCTTGACTGTGCAAAGAAAGAAAAGAAACTTCATGAGGTTTCACCAGATATTAGAGGATATATGTTTGTTCTTGAAATGTTTTTGTTACATAGTTAATAATCAAAAGGTAATATTCTTGTATCATACAATAACACCATAATGGTCAAACTACCTTATCATGAGTTTGGATCCAGACAGTCATACTTTGAGAGTGGAACCACTGAGGTAAGTGAGGCTTAACTTGTGTGTATGATATTCCTTCAAGTTACCTGTTGCCTGTCATGGTAGATCCCGTGAATTTTATGGGGTTGTCTTAGGCCCTTTCCACAACTCACTTTTTTGTGGAGCTGGGGTGCAGGGATCGTGCAAGCAGCCTCTTGCAAGAGGCTCTCATGTCCCCATGGCTTCAGCTCTGCAGCTGCTGCCTGCTTGCAAGCAGGTAGCACGAGAGCACCTCCTCTTCCTCTGCAGTGCAGCCTGGGATTTTCCCAGGCTGCACTGGGGCAGGAAGCATGAGCGCCGCGGCTCCAGAGCTCCGCACGCACAGCAAGTGTGCGCAGGGGCCCGGAGCGATGTGCGATTGCGCACCATTTTCGGCTCACAGCCAAAAATGAAATAGTGCGTGATCGGTGCCTGCCAGGCCCTGGAGCGTTGCACGATTGTGAGCGTGTCATGTGGACCGCTCCTTGCAGTCACGCGACACTCCAGGGGCCCTTTCGCATGGCAAATGCCATGCAAAAAGGGCCTTAGGCAAGGTTTTGCCACTTCATTCCTCTGAAATATAGCCTGCTCCCTTTGGTATTCGTTGGCTGTCTTCCATCCAAATACTAACCTTGGTTGACCCTGCTTAGCTTCCAAGATCAGTAAGATCTTAGCCACAATTAATTTTTTCCTCAACTTCCATGAGTCAGGTCTATCATTGTGATGAAGTCCATAGCTGATATATTTCCCAACAATATTGTGAAATTGCTAAAATTCCATGTAGCCAGTAGACAGATTTTCAGAAAGCCTAAGGCTACCTTAGATTTCAGTCTGCATCCCAAGACCCAATCACTTTTCTTCCAAGTAGAGCACATTGAATGCTCAGTTTGAAAATTAAGAATCAGTCACTTCTAGGGCTAGTCTTAGGCTCTTTTTGCATGGCATTTGTCATGCGAAAGGGCCCCAGGGCATCGCGCGACTGCAAGAAGTGGTCCACACGATGCACTCACAATCATGCAACGCTCCGGGCCTGGCAGGCACCGATCACGCACTATTTCATTTTTGGCTGTGAGCCGAAAATGGTGCGCAATCGCACATCGCTCCGGGGCCCTGCTGTGCGTGCGGAGCTCTGGAGCTGCAGCGCTCACGCTTCCTGCCCCAGTGCAGCCTGGGAAAATCCCAGGCTGCACTGCGGAAAGAAGAGGAGAGGCTCTCGCGTGAGCAGGCAGCAGTTGTGGAGCTGAAGGAATCAGGACGCAAGAGCTTCTCATTAGAGGCTGTTTGCGCAATCCCTGCACTCCAGCTCTGCAAAAAGAAGAGTTGTGGAAAGGGCCTAAGACAAGGAATATGTTTAACGACATCCTCAGTTTGTCCAAATTGGGAATAACTTGTTTCTCATTGTATTTGTAGCCCATTTTCTAGCCTATTTCCATCTGCAGGAAAAATAGTAATTGTGATTTATCCAGTTCACATAAGGCGACATATTTTCATACATAAGTGATAACACTTTTGCTGCAACTATTCATTTTCACATATATGCATACAAATATTTCACATTTGTTTCCATGTAACTTAAGAAGTGTGCTGAGGGGAAAAGAAGTGATCTCTGAGGTATCCTCCTCAAGTTGGGAAACTGACATTTTTGTTTCTAGGTTTGGAGGTCTCTCCCTAAATTGCAAGCCCCAGCATTCCATAGGATGTTGAAAATGGAATAATAGCAGTATAACAGTCGAGTGCAGAAATGGCCTATGTCAATGGGAACTTCTTTTCCACTTCTATCATGGCTTGCCTGCTTCCTCCACCCCAATCCAAGGATATCACCCCCTGTAGCATCAAGCTACAATGCCCAGCTGTACTTTCATGTGGAATGATATCACTTGCACTAAAAACTCCAAAGACTTGACTTTCAAGTAGCTTTAAAATTCAAATCAGTTCTGACCATATTTAATCTAGACATGTTAGTTTAACACCAAGCCAAGCCAGACCTTTTAATGTTCAGTGGCCATGATATAAAATTCTTCACCGAGTTGCACCAATAAATTCTGTGCAGTGTAATTCTCTGCAGTCACGGTGTCGGTCATGAAATTAAGAAACAGCATAGAGTGTAGATTCTCTAAACATTAATATCCTTCTCCCCCATCCCCATAAAGCTTGGCCATTATCCAAACATTTGATAGGCTAGGGTCCCATTTTGGATCGACATAGCTAGAAAGTCACTGTTTGGATGCTCCTAATGCAAAAGTACCTGTACCCTGAATATAGTGGCTACTTATTCATCACATGGCACACCCACTTAAAATAGGCATCTCTTCTCTGCCATAAGCGCAATTTTGAGCACTAGAGTGCTAGATGCTTATATCAGTAGGAGAATACTCTTCCTTTATATTGCCTTTGTGTGCACCTTTGAGAAGGTATGCCTAAATGACATTACAGGGTCACAAAACAAATTCGAAAGTTTTTTTTTCTTATTTAGGGTGGATTCCCCCCCTGAAGATTTTAATTGACATTCTGCTAATACAAATGCATCAACTTTCAAAATAACCTCCCAATCTCCGGTCCATTTGCTGTTGAATTTTCAGTGAGCAGTTAAGACAGTTCTATTTCAGTGGGATTTCTTAGAGTATTGTTTTGGATCCTGCCATTTCTTTTGGAGAAATTCAAAGAACAGTATAGAGCATAAAGTGGTGTAGTGGTTTGGGTGTTAGACCAGGACTCTGGAGAACAAAGTTTAAATCCCCACTTGGCCATGGAAACTCTTTGGGTGGCCTTGGGCAAGTCAGACTCTCTCAACCTCAGAGGAAGGCAAGGACAAAACCCCTCTGAGCTAATTTTGCCAAGAAAACTCCATTATAGGTTAGCTTTAGAGTTGCCAAACATCAGAAAAAAAACTGGAAGACACACAACAAAGAACAATAACCCCAATCAGTGGTGGAGCTTGGAGTGTGTGGAGTGGGGGTAGGAGAGGTTAGGGCTACAGAGCGTGGGGGCATGGCCAGCACATGCAAGGGTGTGGCTATGAGCTGGGACAGCCCAAAAACATTGCCACCTGGGGCGAAGTGCCTTCCCGCCCCCCATTCCTACGTGACTGACCCCAATAAATGTTATACATATTTATTCTCTTTTTGAGATACATCATCAAACAACTTCAGTATCAATGTATATTGGAAGGAGAAAAGTGTATCAAAGACATTGTCCAATGTCTTTCTTTAGAAAAATTCCACTGAAGACACTTGGGTTTCTGCTGCAGGGAACATATAGCCCTGAGCCCCACAATGCTGTGATGTTAACACAAATTTCCAGGCCCCCTCATGCCCAGTTCCTGTTAACAGAATCGTAATGGAACTGGATTTGGCTATTAGCTATTGAGGGAGAACCTTAACAAGCTAAAGCCTGTGATTCTTTCCCTTAGAAGCTAAGAGCAACTCTGGGGACTGATTTAAGTCAGGGAAGCCATTTGAAAGTTAAAAAATATTAAAACTACAGATACTATCATGATCATGGTCCATTCAGACTCAAAGACTTGAAGAAGAGCTAGAAGGGACCCCATGGTCATCTAGCTCATCTCCCTGTCAATTCTTCCAATCATTGGCAACACCATCCCTGATGGATTCTCCTAATAGCAGCTATGGGGCAGGGTGGGAGTTCGTAATTTTTCATTAGCATCACAGCAGAAAACAAATCTCTTTTGGAAGAGCCAGAGAGTCTATTGAGAAAACCAAACTACCTTAGCGTGGGAGAGCTAAGCCTCAATATCATGACCCCCTCCATCATTCTATCGATGGTTGAAAGAAATTTCATTCCATTGTCCATGGGCAAGGTGTAGTAAAACGTTTGGTAAAAAGATTGCCTCTATGGGTTAAAACAGTGCTTCTCACACTTTTTATCCTGCAACCCTCTTTACATCTACATGAGAATGTTATGCCCCCACTCCACATTACACCTCCTCTGCCTTTCTCCCTCTCTCTTTCTCATAAGCTCCTTGGGCGACACATGCTCTCTGTCTTAAAGCTGAGTTCTCATGGTTGCTGGGGGCATGTGCCTGTTGTGCCAATGACAGAACATTTAGAATGAATGGGAAAAGCATTGTGTGAATGGGAAAAGCATTAAAAAAGAGAAGCCAATTTTTGCTATTACTGAGGTTGGAGGAAGGCATAATATGGGCAGGTGCTTTGCTTTGCTCTTTTACAGAGACCAGTGAATCCTCAAGAATGTGTGCATGCACACATACAAGCTTGCCCTTCTTTTCTGTATTTGCTGTACTTGCAGGATGACCTTTCTTGCCCCCCCCCCGAGCAATTATTGTGCTCTCTGCTTAGGATCCCACCCACAGTTTGAGAATCACTGGGCTGAAAGATTAGAATCGTGAGTCACTTCTTGCTTCCTCCATGTTTTCGCCACCTCTGAGAACACTTCCTGTTAAGTGCCAAAAATAAAAAAATAAAAAAATAAAAAGGGGGTGTAAGGACTCATTTTTTGCCTTGCAGATTTTGAGCATCTTCTTTCAGGATAAACAATACCACAGAGGAAGAGCTTGCCCGACAAGAAGTTGCCCTGTTCTCCACCTATTATCGATAGGCCTGGTGGTAGCACTATTATTTTGACAGGGGAAAGCAGATGTGTAGGTTAAGTATGGGAGCAATTCAAATGTCCATAGTAAACTGGGGAGGGGGGCAGAGGGAGCTTGGAGAGCAGCAGCTTTAAAGTAATTGACTAATACAGTAAGGATATTAAAGTCATTTAGTGCCAAAAGGGAACACACTGATCCTTGACCCTGAGCCACTTTGGAGTAATCTAGTATTCAATCCAGCGTGTAATGACTGCCAGGCCTGTCAATCCTCCGGGCTCTCCAGTCAAATGCCTGTGGCTACTATTGGCTTATGGTAAAAGGACAGAAATGCAAGGAAATGCCTCTCAATCAGCCTATGATGTGATAATGTTATTGCTCCAATGTATTCTATATTGTCCCTGCATAGTTTAATCTGTTGAGACCCATGTCAAAAATTGCCCCCAATTCCCAGAGGTCTTTTTTCCCCTCAACCTTTTAGTAATACAAGAGGATTTGAAAGGAAAGTGGTAACTTACTTTATTAATTGTTTCTGAGATATATATATATGAGCAGCAGAATTCAATGCTAGTTTTAAAAGCTAAGTATGAAAGATATAAATTGGAATACATGAACTAGTGATCAGATTAGTAAACCCTTACTTTTTCCTTACTTCTCCAATGGGCAAAAATAAATTGTTTGCATCTATCACATCTGATAGCCAGGCTGACAAAGCCACACGTAGGTGGTTGTTGTTGTTTATACTTCTGTCTGAAACAAATGTATGTATATTTCAGGCCAAACTAGGCATGACAATAATAATGAAAGTGACAGGCCTCTATCTAATTCCATAGTGATAGGAGAATTGTATAAGAGTAACCTTGCTGGATTCTACCAGAGACCTATTTAAGCAAGTATTCTTCTTTTAGAGTAGCTGTTTAGATGCCCATAGAAAGCCCATAAGAAAGACAAATGTCCTTCCTTCCTTCCTTCCTTCCTTCCTTCCTTCCTTCCTTCCTTCCTTCCTTCCTTCCTTCCTTCCTTCCTTTCTCATTTTTCTGTCTACAGGGCCTTCAAAGTAATGTATATATTGGAAACATTCTTTAAAAAGTGATCAAGACAAATTAAAAACAAATACCCAGATACAGTAGTCCAGTTTTGAGCAGCTACAGGAAGTTCAACAATGTTATAGTCTCTACAAATGAAACCAGCCTGACTGGTTTGGGAGACAGTTCTAGTGTTGAGGCGCTGCTATGGAGAAAGTCATGTCTCGTGTAAACACCAACTTAAATGTTTTAGGTGGTGAAATATATAACAAGGTGCCCTCTGGGCAGTGCTCCTGGGCAGGCTCATAGGGGAGGAAGAGGTCTTTCAGACATGCTGGCCATAAGACATTTAAAACTTTGTACCTGGGCACTGCCTTGCCATGGTGTTGGGATTGTATGCTCCTGAGAGGCAAGAGGGACTATGCTGCTGATAGCACTATTATTGGTAGGATATCCCTTGTCATACAGGCTTTAGCTGAAGAGACAGACAAAATATGTCAAACACCTACTGGGTAGCAGCACTGTTGTGTGTGTGGGGGGCATTGGCATAAGTATAAATTATACCCTGCTACTGCTGCATGGCCATGCTGTCTAAGAGGAAAAGCTGGCCACACAGGTGCTTCGCAAAATCAGGTAAGAAGAGACCTCAAGGTGTAGCCAGGTCATAGTCAGGAAATCATCAGAAAATTCCAATGATAATGGACTTACAGTTGATCTCCGATGACTCAGGCCCTTTTCGCACATAGTTTCTTTTGCTTGAGGGCCCCTTGAGCGTCGCATAAATGGGAGCGTTGGTCCGTATGATGCTTTCTCATTCACGCAATGCTCACGAGCCTAAAGGCTCTAACCTAATACTGCGTGGTCGCGCAATGCTCGCAGGGCCCTCGTGCACTTACCTGCGCTGCGGTACTTCAGATGAGCGGGCCGGTCACGCTTCCTGCCTCAGCGCTAGCCTGCAATTCCCAGGTTGTGCTGCGGTAGGAAGGGGCGGGGCGCTCGCGCGACGGTCACGCAACCAGGAAGCGAGCTGCGGGACAAAGCAGGAGGGAAGCATCAGCATTCCTGTTGAGGCTTTTCGCGCGAGACCCCCCCCCAGCCGCGCAAATTGGTAACGTGCGAAAAGGGCCTCAGCCTTCAAGAGAGAATAACATCTGGGATGTTTCCACAGGACGTTCATTGTCTTAACTGTTCCCCTTTGACCAAGCAAACTTCCCTTTTCTCCCCACATCTGTTTGACACTTAAAGAGCTGTCAAGGCTACCATTAGCCTTTTGTCACCTAATGCTAATACCATTAGTCCATTCCAGAACCCACTGTCCACTCTCCAGACTCCATTGTTTACTCTGCCAGAGAGCCATTAGCACCTTCTCCCTCCGGGCAGAAAAAGAGTATTTAAAAACTCAGTTTTTGGCTAGCCAACTTGCAGTACACTGGTTACTGGTCACCATTCTGCTGCTCCAATTCCCATTTGTGTACTGTCCTTAGACTTGCATCTAAGCCACATCGCCTCTTCACTGCTCTTCTAGTTTGTTAAACGTCACCCACGCACAGGCCTTTTCTTGAGCTGGTATTCCCCACTGTTTTACGGAGGCATTGGCATTGCAGGTAGACCTCTGAGTCATCCACATTTTGGGGTAACACAGGAGCAATAAGATCTAGTCTGTAAAGTGCATACCAGAAAACAGTTGGGCTGTGCATTTTGCACTAGCTATAGCTTCCACACACCTTGCAAAGGTGGCCCCACAAAAGGCATATTGCAGTAGTTTAATCAACAAGTAAGCAAGGCATAGTTGACTGTCACCAAATCCTTCTTCTGAAGGAAAGAAAATGCAGCTGGCACACTAACTGATGCAAGGCAAAAGCACTCCTAACCATATCAACCACCTGGTCCTCAAGGAAAAATAGTGTTTTCGCTGCACTTCCAGTCATGACATTGACATGTTCTGGATTCTGTTGCTTTCTTGTGTTTCCTGATGTTAAGAGGCAAGACAATATGGAATGTCTTGACTTCAGAAGATGAGATAAATTCTATTCAATGATGTTAGGAAAGAAGAAGATGAGTAAGATATGCAACTTCCTTTGTTAGCTGTGGCTGTAAATTTATTGTCATGTCTAGTTTAGCCCAGTTCTATTGGATTTTGTGGAGATTACCCCTCAGATAAATTGGTTTAGAGAGAAGAATTTGTGCTCTTATAAACCAATCAATAACAACCGAGCATATCTTGGTGTGGGTGTGCACGTCTGGGCATATGTGTGTGTATATACCCACATGCTATAGGCTGAGTCACTTCAAGCTTTCAAACAAAGGCAGCTGAATCTTCACCCCTTATTTTTATGTTTGCAGTCTGCACAAGGTGAAAATTACTGGCCTGTATAGACTGTGTCAAGTTAAAACACCAACATGAGATCAGAAGGAAGCAAATCTTTATTGGTTCTTCTGACTCTAGTGATTCTAAAGCTGCTCTGTGTGTCATTAGGCAACCTCCCCTGCTCTCCATCCTCCCTCACAATTGTACACAGAGCTGAGTAAAAGGAAAGCTCAAGTAATTGTGATGCCCTCATTCTTGCTGGAGAACAGGCAGGTTATATAAGAGCCCCCTTTGCTTAATTTTGTTCTTTATGTCACTCTCGGTCTCTCCAAAGGGAAGGCAGGGAACAAAAATAAGGAAACTTCTCTGGAGAAATAGTTTGCTTATAACTTTGAAATAACTTCAGTGTCAAAAACAAATCACCTTTGGAAAAAAAAATGAAGAAGAAGTCCTGCCTGTCCTCTTGCAGTTCAATGCCCCACAGTCATTATTCAGGCAGTCTATTTATAAACCCCCTTTTTCCCCAGACAAGAATATCCTTGAAAAATTACATATTTGTGGACAGTGTGAGGGGATGAATCACATTGTTCTTGCTTTTGAGATATTTTGAGTTGACAGAGCTTCTCAGCCAATGCAGCTAAAAGACGATTCAGTTCTATTAGTTTTCACATGGTTAAAGTTGTCTTGTAAAAGTACATAAATTTGATAAATCAGAACTGGGTAAACCTGGGGCCATCCAGGTATTGGTAGCCTTTACTGATCTGGCCAATAGTGCAAAATGATGGGAATAGTAATTCATGAACATATGGAGGTTCCGGAGTCGTGTTGTGATTTTGATAAGGAGTCACCCTGTCATAAACACGCTGCTCTGCTATTAGTATTCTTGAAAATTCATATTGAAACCCTTTTTAGGCCAGCTACTGAGACAGTTTGAAGAGAAAGCCTACTTTGATCATCAGGTGCAAGAAGTCTCCCAAGTACCTTGTCAACTGAGATTACAGATATTCCATCTAAGAAGCTTTGCCTCCCAAAGCTCACAAGCTGAGAAGGTGAGAACACCCATTGTTATTTTGGATTGTGAATCAGGGGTCCCCTTCATGCACCATATACTGTCTAAGTTGGGATGGGATGCAGCATGTGAGGAGCCTAACGTTACACGTGAACAATTCACTTTTCCAAGTGGAGGCTGACTTCCTTCATGTGTTGTGTACCATCCCTCTGGTGTTCCTCCACAGTGTTGTCATTCAAAATTGCCCCATGATTCTGAAGGGTCCATTCCTTCCCTCCTTTTGACTTTCTCACCTCTCTCCTCCTCATCTGCTGCAGTCTCTTTTGCCTTCTCCCCTTCACTACTCTTGGCTCCCCATTTAACCTCCTCAATCTCTACAACTTTTAAGAATTTTGACAACCAGTTTTGGCAAACTGGTGCGAACCAGCTGAATTATACCACTGTTCCAGCAAGCACTGGCTGAGTCATCTCAACAGATGATGAAAGCTGTGTGAAAGGACACTGCTGGTGCACTTTCCCAAATGCTAGCAATTTATCTCTTTCAAGCACAGAAAGAGGTGTGGAGAAAGTTAAAGTGGGGAGGGACTTAGAGTAACAGATCCCTGCCCTCTGGCTTTGTTCTTCTTGGGAAATTAATCCATGCTCAAAATTATTCTGATCCCTGGGCAGCTATTTGAGACAGGACCTTTTCAGTGTTGTCTTTTCTTTTCTTCTTCTAGGAAAGTTTCTGTTCTTTTGTTTGTTTGTCTCCCGCCCCCATTTTGACCTTTAGTGTCTTGCCACAACAACTGCATTATATGGAGTGGCATTTGAAGCCTCTTAATTGTGTTAAATTCTTGTTGTATTTTACTTTTTGAATTTCTTTATTTGATGCAGCTGATTACTGTTGCTTTGAGTGTTATATGTTGCATCATTTTTAAAAAAAATTGTATTGTGGCTTTAATAACACTGGGTTGGATTGAAGGATTTACTTGAGGTGAAGGAAGTTTACTCAGATAAAAGCAATTTTCTCACAATTGTGCTTGTTGTGTGCCTTCAAGTCATTTCTGACTTATGGCAACCCAAAGGGGAACCTGTCACTGGGGCTGAGAGTGTGTGACACACCCAAGGCCACCCAATGGGATTCCGTGGCTTGGCGATGAATCAAACCCTGGTCTCCAGGGTTGTAGTCCAATGCTCAAACCACTACAAACCATGCTGATTCTCTAGGAATAGTGTAGGGAAAGCTAAAGCTCAAAATGAGCTGAGACTGGCTAGGGAAGCAAGAGCAACAAAAAGCCCCCCCCCCCAGATAGATAAGAGGTAAAATAATAACCAAGTAAATAGCGGGGCTGCTGTTAAGGACAGCAGAATGAAAAAAGATCACAATGAAAATGCAGAACTACTCAATATCTGCTTTGCTTCAGCCTCCCACCCCCACCCAAAAGAGAACTGTGTAGTTCCATGCAGCAGCGGATATCCTAATATAGGATCTGGATTGCAGATCAAGATGGATAGAGGTGCCACCTGTCTAACCTAAATAAGTTCAAATCTGCAGGGCCAGATGAACTGCAACCCAAAGTAATGAAGGAACTTGCTGGTGTACTCTCATTTCTGAGAAATCTTGGAGAACAGGTGAGGTGCCAAAGGGCTGGAGAAGGGCAGGCATTGTCCCTCTCTTTAAAAAAAGACAAAGAAAGAAGATCCAGGAAAGTACATACCAGTCAGTCTAATCTCAATACCAGGAAAAAAAATTGGAATGTATTATACAGGAGTCTGTCTACAAGTATCTTGAAGACAATGCAGTGATCAGCAGGCACCAACATGGGTTTATCACGAACAAATCCTGCCAAAGAAATGTATATGTTTTTTTTCCCAATCAGGTCACTAGTTTAGTAGATGGTGAGAATGCTGTGGATGTCATTTATCTGGATTTCTGCAAAGCATTTGATAAGTTTCCCCATGATATTTTAATTAGCAAAATGATTAGACATGGAATGGATGGAAACACTGTCAAATGGATCCGTAACTAGTTGGAAAAACATGATCCAAGAGCCAGTGCCAGTGGCTGTGCTTCAGACTAGAAGTGGAGTGCCTCAAGCTTTAAAGTTTGCAGATGACACAAAACTGGGAGGAGTAGCTGATATATTGGAAGATTGGAACAGAATTTAAAAAGATCTAGACAAATTAGAAAATTGGACAGAAATAAACAAAATGAAACTCAACAGAGACAAATACAAAATTCTATATTTAGGCAATATAAAACAGTATGGGGCATACACAGCTCAGCAGTACTACCTGGGAAAAGGGCTTTGGGATTCTTGTTGAGAGTAAGTTGAACATGAGCAAACAATGTGATGCTGTAGCAAAAAAGGCATTAATGGAACCAGGATTTCCATATTGAGGGAAGTAATAGTCCCACTATATTCTGTACTGGTTAGGGCTCATCTGGAGTACTGCATTTAGTTCTGGATGCCTCATTTTAAGAAGGTAAGTTTGAAGAGGTTTAGAGAAGAGCAACAAGGAGAACAAAACATATGAGGAGCTGTGTTTATTTGGTCTGGTGAAAAAAAGACTGAGGGGTGACATGATTGCACTCTTTAAATACTTCAAAGGCTGTCACAGAGAGAAGGGAGCAGGCCTGTTTCTGCTGCCTCAGAGGGTAGGACCAGGACTAATGGGCTGAAAGTTACAGGAGACTAGATTTCAGTTGAATGCTAGAAACAACTTCTTAATAATAAGAGTAGTTCAGCAATGGAACAAATTGCCTAGAGAAGTGGTGGGGTCTCCTTTTCTGGACATCTTCAAAAAGAGGCTGGAAATGCTTTAACTGGAGATCTTGCACTAAGCAGGAGTTTGGACTAGATGGCCCCCAACTTTGTGATGCTATACGTCCATGGCTATGACTCTATGAAATCAATGGCAATATGCAATCTAGCTACAGAGCAGCATGGATGTGCAATAACTCTATTGGGTTTGCATTGTAATGTGGGATTACCCAGTTTACACTTCTTGGAACTAACCAGAGATCTATTGACAACTTGATGTTAGAAATCTGTAGATTTTGAGCTTGTGATGTCATTTGCCAAATGGTGCACCATACATTTCACTAATATGTGACCCCACTCATATCTCCTGGAACTGAAACCTGTTGAAAATTCAGTGTTTGGATCATGCAATGCAGGTCTCAAATCAACAAAAAAACAAAAAAGCATTCCTAAAACGTGTACCTGAAATGCACACTTTTGGAAAAACATAGGGGAAAATATGTAGAAATTTCTCTTAGTGTTTGTGAGTTTATAATCCAATTTATACTACCTTCTGAAGAAGCCAGACTGTGATCAAATCTGAAATCAAAGAGTTCACATTTGACAGATTCACACAACCCTTGATAGGAACACTTTTGAGAGGCCATTTGACTATATAGCTGCTGATGAGGTGATGGCATTATTTTCACCCTGTAATGATCATTTAAATTGGCCTGGAGGCTAATGCAATGCTTTCCTTATGTCCTTGCACCTTAGTCCTAAAGAAGGTCTCAGAAACTAATCACTGAATAATCACAGCTGAGCTATACACCTTCCCCCTTTCCCCAACCATTCTGGGTTAAAGAGGCAGGTCTTCCATATCAGAGGCCATAACTCTGAGTCCAGCAGCTCTTCTTTGAGAAATTAAGCACTGGCAAGCAGATCACACATTTGGGCTGATTTTGTGCAATTTTCAAGTGATGCCTCTGCCTCTGCCTCTTGCTCCTTTTCACTCAATCATTCTTTGGAACTCCCTCTCCTTCTCACTCTTCCTGACACACAGCCACCTTCAGCCTTCATGAAAAGTGCATTCTGGTAAATGTCTCATTGAGTATACCAAGAAAGTGGGATATCCTAATTTAATTCCTCTTGTGCCCTCAGCCTACGGTCCTCAACAGGAGTCAATTAAAGACATGCAATGTTTGCTTGCAAAGAATGCTCACATTGGGGAGATTCCTGCGTCTGCATTCCCTGAATAAATTGGGACTTAACGTCTTGTTGCCCCTGTCCTTAGCAGGTCAACACTATGACATATCCCTCAGCAAGGAGAGTAACCTGACTTTTCCCCTTGAAGTAGTTATTATTACTAAAAAGAGAAGGGGGAAAAGGGTGTTCTGGAGAGAGATGTATGGTTTGGCAGTGAAAGCCTTTACATTAACAGGGAGGAGAAGGTCTTTTCACAAACACAGGGAAGTTCTTGCTGTTATTTAACCTACATGAGGGAACCACAAAATACCTTAAAGCAAATAGGTCAGGCATAGCTGAGATGCCTACGAGCACTTTTAGCAGGCTGCTCTCTCATGCTGCATCTGTGTGTCTGTTCCAATAATAGTTTTTTTAAAAAAAATAGAATTAAGAAATCTAAGGAATGACCTAAGGCACACCTATAAATCCTATAGTTTTCTTCTTTTTTTGCCTTTAAGTAAACCAACAATAGTCCTGTCTTCTGCCTGGCATTTGAATACACATGTTTGTACCCTGGATAAATAGATTTCCTGGCTCATATGATCATCCCACGTTGATTTCTTGTACAGTTTTTAAAGCACCATGGCAAAGTTTCCAAATCTAACTTGGGTTTTCAAAGACGTATCTGTCAGTGAATACCACACAAACTCTTCTACATTTTTTACTTTGGGATAAAAATGCAAATGATTTTATTAGCTTAAGCATGACACCAAACAGAAATTTATGCACGTACATTTTTTTTAAAAAAAGGGGACTCCTGAAAATAAAGGAGTTGCAGCTTATTAATTTCCCTTTTTGACAGTTTTTAAAATTCTCCACTAAAAAGAGAGAGAGAGAGATGAGAGAGAAAGAAAGAAAGAGGGAGAACAAGGAAAGGAAAAAAGAAAAGAAAAGAAAAGAAAAGAAAAGAAAAGAAAAGAAAAGAAAAGAAAAGAAAAGAAAAGAAACAGCATGAATACTGTCAATATATCACAACAGCCACATTAGCTTTTGAGATATACATCATAATATAAAGAGCACGATTAGAGCACAACCTGGGAACCATTAAATCATTCTAAATCACTGTTACATTCCATTAGTGTCAATGGTGAAACCACATAATAGGCTTTATTACAAACTTCACCTTGGTAGGCCATTGTCTCTAATAACCACTTCACTATGATGTGGTATCAGACCCAGAAATCCAGGGAGATAATAAAGGCTCCCTTATTTCTTTTTATTGGATGGGTAAAGTTAAATTTAGCTGAAAGTAAAAAAAAAGAAAGAAAGAAAAATGAAAAAGAGCTTAAAGGTTTGTTCACTAACATTTGGATGGCTCTGGGTGAAAAAGAAGGGTGAACATTTGAAAGAAATCTCAGATACATTTCAGAGTTCAAGATAACCCCTGAAACTTGGGATGGTACTTCAAGCCAATTCAAGCTGTTTTCCCCTTCAAGGAACAGACTATGGCACTTCTGAGTTGTGTACAACAGAACTAACAATACCTTTCCTTATTACAGCAAGTCATTGGCCCAGATGGGCAATAGTTATGGGCTCCCAAGGATGTCTTTGTGGTGCCAAAAAACCTCATTCATCATCACAGTGCCGCAATAACTGTCAGCGCTGCTACAGCCACTGACAGAGCCACATGGCAGAAAACTGTTGTCAACTACACAAAAACCTGGCATTTGTTCCTTTCTTTTCTAGAATGAGATCTTCTGGCCTGAAGATTTCCAGGATGTTGTAGTGTAAAAGGCCAATCTGGCACCCTTCTGCACCATAGAAAACTAGTGAAGTGCAGAAGTGAAAAACATGCTCACTGCTGCTGATTTTTGATAGAAGTGGCAGCAGGAACTTTGTCAACAGTACACAGTTCTTGGGTGCACAAAATGGATGCCTCAGTCCTGGGAACTTTATACCTAGCCTAGATGAACCATTGGATTCTTTTCAGCTTAAAGAGCTGTTAACCACTTTTGTACTGCTAGAGGCATGAAGACTATCTATGGCTAGTCTGTGGTTTACCCAGATCTATCCTACTTATGCATTGAATCTAGACACAACACAGTCATAGTAGTTTGATACTAACATGACTCCATACTGCAGAAGCCTGGGCTTTGCAGTTTGAAATTTAAAATTCCTTGTTATAGCACTCCAGTGCTGAACTTCAGGGAAATGAACTAGATCCCCCTATCTGAAGTTCTTATCAAAAGTATGTCACCAAACTACATATCTCAGTAAACCTTAGAATTCAGCAGTGCCAGTTCAAGTAGTATCAAACTAATAGACCTTTGCACCGTGGATCTACTCTGAGTCATGCTTAGAACAGGCCCACTTAAATTAATTGGCCAGCTATTCACATTTAACTTAAGTCCCATTTACTGCATCTTCTCTAAGCACAACTAAGGCCCTTTCCGCACAGCATTTGCCATGTGAAAGGGTGCCTGGAGCATCACGCGATTGTGAGGGGCGATCTGCATGACGCACTCACAATCGCACGACACTCCAGGGAACAGCAGGTGCCGATTGTGCACTTTTTCATTTTCGGCCGGTTGCGCATTACTCCTGGGTCCCGCGCACACTTACCTGGCGTGCGGAGCCTCCGGGGCCATGCCAGTCGTGCTTTCTGCCCTAGCACAGCCTGGGAAACTCCCAGGCTGCACTGCGAAAGGAAAGGGTGGGGCTCTCACATGAGCAGGCAGCTCGTGCAGAGCTGAAGCAGCAGGGATGCGAGAGCTTCTCGCCAGAGGCTGCTTGCATGATCCCCGCATCCCAGCGCCGAAAAAAGGTAAGGTGCAGAAAGGGCCTAAGCCTGGTTTCAACCTTATCCTTGACTAGACAGGACGAAGAACCTTTTCCCTGTCCCACAACAAGTTTATTACTTCTTGGTTATACTAGTAGTCAAAACTTAGGCAAGTGTCTGGTTTTTATTTTTTCACAAACTCTCTAATTTGACCTGGAGAAATCTTAAAATCATGGGGCTGCATGACCCTGATTCTTCCACTGTAATCTCTGGAATATGAGAAAATTGTATCATTCTGTATTTATGTAACCACCCTTATGAGGCATACCTTACCTCTCCTCTACACTTGTGACACCTGTAGCATGGTTTGTGTGAGTGCATCTATAGTAATCCTACCTCTCAGGCAGCCAGCCCCCTCCACAGTCTCACCATCATATCCCAGAATGGATGGGCAAATGCCATTGCCCTTAGGACTCAGAGGCCCCATCATTGCCCAACAATGCATTTGGTCATTGGTGACTGTCTATCTATTTTTCTTTTCTTTATCTTTTTTTTAAATAATCTTTTTAGTAGGATGTGTGTGGTGTGAAGTGCACTACCAACAGTGAAGAATGTCATACTATGTCAAGGCCCAGAGAAGTGACAGATGTTGCCCATTGGGCTTAGTGAAATGGAGGGTGGAATCACCAGAGACAAAGCCAAGAAAACACCAGGGGAAGAAGTAACTATGTATGTGTTGCAACTCAACTTCTTCCATTGCAAGGTTTGAGTACTCCTTGTTCCACTAAATGGTTGGGAGGGATTTGAGAGACATTATAGGCAGTCCCCTATCTTTCCAAACAGTAGGACTATATCCACCCCAGAACTATTCTAGAGAAAAGAATAAGATGGATGGTTGCAGCCACAGTCAGTGGCTCACGTCATCAGATATCTACTGATCAAGTAAAACACTGGATGGAGTCCTACATTAGAAGACATATATCTAACATGTAGCTGTATCTCTGCAATATGTCTCCCAGTGCTACCTCCCAACCTTACTTTTTAAGTGATAAAGCATTCCCCTCTCCCAACATTCCCACTTCTGTGTCTTTAGAGAGTAGGGAGATTAGCAGAGACATGCCCAGCTGTATGTGCTCCAATAGACAACTGTGGGGACCTCCTGGAGTCCTTGGAAGGTCTCTATAGATGATATCCTTGCAACACATCCAGCTACAGGAATATAGCTGGATGCACCTCAGCTGATTCCCTGCTCTCCAACATCATGGAAATGTTTGTGATGGAGGGGCTTCCTTGAGGTTTTTTTTTTTTTTTTTTTGGTGGGGACGGATTTTTGTCATTGCATAGTTGGTAAGGGATTTCTGACCTTCATAACAACCAAAAAAGTAGGCTTCAGTAAAGTCAGCTGGAATTGCACTGTCATAACACACTAATAGCCAATGTTTTAAAAAATTGAAGTTGTTGGGGGGAGAGCTCTTTGTCTGCTACTCCTTTACTGAGAGTGGGGGGATGGCATCAGGATTATCCTGGAACCTTTCTTTTTGAGGGTTCCCTCAGTTTTGATTCTGTCCTTTTTCATTGGCCTTGTTGTCTCTTTCCAGGCATTGCAGGTAGCTGGAACGGCAATGAGAGAGGGCAAAAGACACAAGGGCAAGTTTCTGTCTTGAACTCTTTTCTTCTTACACTGCCTGGAAGCTGTGTTTGAACCAGTCAAGCTGATGTGACTCCTGAGCCACAGTTTGACCACCCCTGCAGCAGTATTTCATCCTGCTGCTTTATGACTCTGTCTTAGAAGACTGAGTGTTTAACCATGTATCTCATCCTATTAACCCAGCCATATAACCTTGAGCTATCCAGACTTCCAGATGACAACACAAAGCATGTCGCCTATAATGTGGGCATTATCTGTTTGGTAAGCTTCTCACTGGAATAGGGTTTTTAAAAAAGTCAAAATTCCTTCTGTTATTAGGATGTAGGCATGGGAAGATGTGTCCTGAATTGCTACAAAAGAATGTAGTGTGTGTTTCATTTCTGACAAAAGCCTGACTTATTTATATACAATGCATACAAGAGGCCGCAGTACAGCAAACTGTCCATCATTATCATAGGTGGGGAAGAAGGAGCAAAGAGGGACCCCATTTTTTGCAGGAATTCAAGGGTTCCCAATATGTCTTACACCAGACACTTCACACTACACAAATGTAGTACTACAGTTCTGCTATAACTGCATGTTTCTATCTTATGGAATCCCAGGATTTGTAGTTTAGAAAGAGTTATTTAGAATTTTCAACCAGAGAGCTCCTTTGGTGCCTCACCAAACTACAAACTCCAGGATTTCATAGGATGTAGCTATGCCAGTTAAACTGGAATCATAAATTTTTAATTGCGTAGCATGAAAGAGCTCCCAGACACTTAGTGTCAGAGCACGTATGCTTAACTGCAGATCAGGCATGCCCACAAGTGTGGCGCTTTACTTTTTGCTAGAAATGGAATGTTTTCACTGATACTCTAGATCTTCCTTGACATGACCTGATGATGACAGCTTTCATGTGGTATAGTGGCCCTGGACGTGCCACACTCTCCAATAGCATTCAGGCCACATTATATTTTTCCTCATCTGTTATATAAAGGAGACAACAACGAGAGTGCCCTTTCTGGTCTGAATTTGGATGAACTGTAGACAGATTGGACCCCAAGGAAAGCTTGTAACCCAATTCAAGATGGATTTTGGGATAGCTGCCTAAAATCAGACGTCTGAAACTCATATTTTAGGTTTTGCCACCAATACTATTAAACAGGGAGATCTTTCCCCATTTCTCTGGATAGTGTTGTGCTGTTGATCACTGATGGTCAGTCTTTTTTTTTTTTTTTGTATTGCAAATGGAATAGTGGTGATCAAGCGGCAATGATGTAAAAAGAATTTTCTTCTCTTCCTCTGTCCACTTGTGATACTGACTCAACCATTACACACACTCATATTCAGGATTTCTATTATGTCTTAGTCCTTATTTCAGGGATTCTCACCACATATGAATGAATATGGTTAAATGACAGGAAGAGTGTTGACCAGCCCATCCATCCATGGCCTTTGCATCCTTATTATTGTCATCATATCCTTCCATATGTTGGGAAGGCAACTTCTGGTTGTAGTCACAGAGATTCTCAGAATGAATTAGAAGGCTGAGCTTTCACATGGGAAGTCTCCACAAGTATAGAATGTTTCCCACTGGAGATGTTCATCTTACCATTTGAAGCGACATTTTGGGATTCAGAGGCATGGCTTCCTCTTTACTCCCTCTTTCACCCTATGTTGATAGACTGGAGGTGGATTGGGTTGCTCAGGAGGAGAATGCATGCCATGTAAATGGGTGTACAGGTTTTTTTGTGTCTTCTGAATGCCTTTTCCTACCTTCTTCTTACTGTACTATTGACATGCCTTCTTCCCCCATTTACAGCATTATCTATAACAACAAGAACAAAAGACATTCAAATAAAGTTACAGAATAGGAAGCAGATTCTAATGGACATTGACATTCTGTTTTGTTTTGAATTTACCTTAACTGTGTTAGCCAGCAAGAAAATATGATGCTTACCTTTGTAAGACGTGATCACAATAGCAAGAAGTCATTTAGAAAAAAAAATCACACTTATTTATTTATTTAATATCCCACCTTCCTTCCAATATGGGATTCAAGGCAGCTTACAATCTTTTAAAAGCACAGTACAGCTAAAAGACTATTCATAGAAAAGTTAAAACACAATTAAACCAGATTTCTATTTTTAAAAAGGTTAAAAATACAAGTCAAAAGCAATTTAAAAAAAAAACATTTAAAACATCATAAAATAGAAACATGACATACCCTCCATTAAAAATTTCATCTGCCACAACATACTCTATTTGTATTCCTAAACACACTTTTTAGGAAGAAAGCTCCTGAGAATACAATGTAACTTACTTTGCATTGGGATTCAATACAAATCTGATATTACCTATATGGTCCTGGTGCTGCTGTTCCACTATTCTTCCTTCTGCTGACATCAAAGAGAAAGGAGGCACACCAATGGGACCTGAACACCCCACTGCCTTTCTTTCTATGCAAACCCCTCCTTTGTAGAAAGACCTCTGTTTCATCTTCTTCAAGCTGACCGGTCCACCTGTCAGATGGCCTCAATGATGGTGACAATGTTATCTATATCTATGTCTCTATCTATATTCATATCTATATACCAACTATGTATATCTCTAGCTATCTATCATTTGCAGTGGAGACTAGTGGCTTCTATTTCAGCAGGGCCTCTGTGTTCCAGATTTCCAGTGTGCTGATCTTTCAAATGAGCCATCCAAGGTGCTTAACCTTATATGCTCATTAATCTTAGATGATACTGTTAAAACCAGACTAAAACCCAGAATAGCTTGACCATCCTATGGACAAGGAAACCACCAGTTCCCTTTGGTTATCTGTTTATTTGTCCATCTCAATCAAGTCTAGAGATTGTAGGCACATCTTATACATGGATGTCTTTGTTGTAGCTATTTTCGTGCTGGAGAACAGCAAGACAGAAAAGTATACAAATATTTTTTAAAAAAATTTCCTTGAAGAAGAAAGTGATAAACAATCTTTCACTACAAAGTTGCATTTACCTTGTTAATTCTAACTGGAACTGTGTAATGATGGATGAAATCATGCCAGAACTTAAGAAAATGATGAATAAGGAAAAGCAATGACAATCCAAAGGCCTAGGTGAGCATAAACCAAGCCATAGTTTGTCCTCCCTGGAGGTAGACTGTGATGGGTTGAACTTGCCATTAGGCAGAAGATTAAGTGCCTAGGTTCCTCAGTTAGTTAATTATACACTCAAATGTTTCCACTATATCACAAGGAGGCAGGTCTTTTTTTCTCTTTTGAATATCTGTACACTGACTGCTTAGATTGCTTATTGGTTATTTCATTTGACAACTTGAACTTGAACATTAAATCCCATTGGCAACAACTATGTGTCAAGAGAAAGGAGGGGAAAAAAGATTTGTGTATTTAGTTTTCATTATAAGAGTCCTTGTAGTTGAAAAAATATGTACCTGTCAAGTTTTCGACATCTCACTGGGGATGCAAGCAATGCTGTTGTGATTTCAAAACCTGGCTGACAAATTCACATTCCAGTAGTAAAGACAAATCAAGGGTGTTTTTCCCCCCTTTGCCTTTTTGTGTGTTTTTTTTTAAACACCGCTTTGACAGTCATACATACAATGGGAGACCTAAGTGGCACTTTGATGCTCTATTCCATTATTAAGTGGCAAATTCACTATAGAATAGATGACGGGCCCCTACTCTGCTATGGGTGTTGTGAATTAAACAGCTTTCTGCAGTCATAGCAGGCCCAGGGCGGGGAGAGGGGTAGAAAAGAGAAAGATGAGTGGAATTCAGTGAAAGTTTAAAAGATTTTTTTTAAAAAAATAAAATCAGAATAAACCAACCATGTGATTTTTTTTAAAAAAAACCTATGAACCTTGGGACACATTTGGAATTAATCTTTATAACTAATTTAATTTAGAATTAAGAGGAAACATGAAATAATTATAAATGGGGGAAGGTTTACCATTAGCAATTTCAAGCACAACTTTTGAAGAGCCATTCAGTTGTATATCAAACTGCTAGATAGCATGTTAAATAAGAAGATATATGGACCATTTTATGTCAATAGACTGACATCATATTAATTGACTAGTTTGTACTGCTATTTCCTTCTGCCTACAGGTATGGTTCTCAACTGAGGCAACATTGACTTAAAGTACTTAAATTAATCCTTTCATCAATAACGCTACAGCTAATCAATATACCTGGAATTAAAGAGCAGTTTTTTGGCCATAAAGCAAGTAAGTCCCTGGTTTCTTTTAGTTTCAATTCATTAATCATTGAACCACTCCCAATGAAACAATCACACTGTATTAAGCCAAATGTTTGAGATCAAACAACAGTGCAACCCACAAATATAACAACTGAAATTATAATGAGTGCCCATGTGACTTTCAATCAAAAATAAAATAATAGGTGGAATTTATAAATGTCCTGTGGTGACCCTTTGTGTTACATTTTCAGCTAACAATATGTAACTCCATATCTACATAAGTTGATTTTTTCCTATTAAGATAAAAACATAAAAATGTAATACTTGTTATACCCCAGAGCATAATTGGTCATCCATTATCTTTTATTTTTTAAGATTATTAAAGGCTAAGAAATGACTTTTCCAACACTGATCCAGTTAGATTATGTGAGGAAAAGATATCAAGCAATAAAAATTCTATTAATCCACAAACTTCTAAAATATTTGCTACAATACTTATCTCTCTGCCATTCTGACAATTATATCAAAGTGATCTATATCTCAAAATAGGCTGTGGATTACAGTTTCAATACATAGCACTCCACATCACTCTCTCTTTTTGAAAAAAAAAATCATTATTTTTGCATGGGAGTGAAAAGACAAAATTGAATTATGCCTTTATCCTCTTTAGCTTGTAATACAACAAAGAAATCCAGAACCTGTTAATAGCATATAGTGATTTATATATCATTATCTGATCCGGAAGAAGTAAAATAGATATACTTTTTTGTTGAGTTATATATTTTGTTTTCCCCTTCTAAAAACACATTTGCAAAATTGGCACTTTTCCATTCTAAAGTGGTAAGAGCATTTTTTTTAAAAAAAATGTAGTGATGAAGAATAAAATAAGGACTTTCTAACTTACAATTGCTGGCCCTTTGCTGATTGTAGTAAATTATAAATTATGCAGTCAATGTAGGCCAACAAAAGAAGACATCTTCAAATCTCAGTCAAAGGTAATTACTTAAGTCGGCTGAATGTTCCCCTTTCATAGAGTGTGATCTCTCTTTGACAGCTCACACTGACAGATGACCTTCTCCACAACATCCTTATCCTTCGGATCATGAGCAGTGCGCCTCTCCGCTTGAATATCTCTATATATTTGTGACACTAAGCTTTCAAATACAGCTATTGACAAATCAGAACATCAGTCTAAGTGCTGGTCTTCCTATCACTCACAATAAAGTAGCCATCACTTGTGGTGTTGTAGAGCAAGCCCATCTCTGAAAAATGAGTTCTCACCGAGTGCTAATTTGACACAGCTCGCTTGCCTTCCCATAATTGCTCTGTCATTGTCAGTTGGCAGTTCGGCCTCATTCCTGGAAGCTGTGCTGTACAATTGGATACAATTACTCCCATTTACCACCACTATTATGCCACTGATGTTGCCCAGTCCGCATATTGACATGCCTCATTAAACCTGGATGCAGGCCATTAATGAACATTGTTAGCATTTCTCTTAAACTTTTTTGCCTCTAATAAACAGTCAGTGTTCCATGAAGGAGCACTGCCATCCTTGTGATATGATATTTATTATCTTCTGGGGGAAGTGGCGGGCAGGGGTGGGGGGGCAGGGAAAGAGGAGAACTCTGCAAATGGAAGCCATACAGATGCTGTAAGAGAGATATATGTTTAGATCAGGGAAGAATAGCACTGATCAGTAGGACCTTTTTCCATCAGGGGCATCTTACTATTAACCAGATGACCTCCTCCACCCAAAAGGAGACAGAGAGGGTAAACAGGATAACCTCACAGAAGCCCAGTTACAGCAGCTTTCTCAAGGTTGCTTCAATTCCCCACCAATCTCCTTAACCCTCTCCTTCCCCCAGGTGGTGCTGTGTGACACTTCAAAGATTTTTTTTTCTAATTTTTAATTTTTTAAATATATAGATAGATGATATAGATATCAATATAGATATAGATATAGATATATTTTTGCCCTGGGTTCTCAATCCATTATGTCCAGCTAACTTCCACATGCATTTTTATTCAGAGATAATTATGTGTTGATCAGAGGAGTCAGCGACTGTCACCCGCATGGCAGGCACACCTGCTGTGTGACATAGGTGGTAACGATGGCATGCTCTTGAGCTGTCATGACAGGGACAAGGACTTTATTGTGTATATGTCACCATTTCTCTTAGGGAAATTATCCTTGCCTGCACAATGACAATAATGAACCTTACAATGCTTTAATGAACCCTGATTCCTGGCCCTTTTCTTGACCATCATTAAAAGTATATATCTTTCATAGGCTTACAGGAGATGGAGACTTGTAATGCTTCTTGGTGTATAAAAATGAATTTGCTGAATACCACTGTTACTCTTTGGGATCTTGTTCTCTCTCTCTCTCTCTCTGTCTTCTCCCATTTCATTTCTGCATAGTTAAACCAAGGATTGCTGGACCAGAGATAAGGTTCCCAGATATCAGGGTCTGCCCCTGAACACCAGGGCCTGACCACTCTTTTAAATACCCCAACATGAAGGGGAGGAATCTCAGGATGAGAGTGTTGCTGTGAAATGTGTGTGTGTGTGTTTCTCACTTTGTTAAACTTGATGTTTATTTCAGAGCAATGTGTGCAATTGCTTTTCAACTTCTTTATGCTGTGAATTTTTAACAATGTTTGTTTTAACTGTTATAACCTTTTCCTAGTTTGAGTCCCAAACTAGGAATAGGTGTGATAGCAATAAAAATTGTAATATAATATAAATACTATTAAGAAGTGTGTTTGATGCTTAATGAGTTAGGATTAATAACATCACACGGGACCAACTCCAAATCTCAGGTTTTGACCCTGAAATTTTATGGACTTCTATAATCCTGACCTGGCAATCCTCAGCTGGATTGGACTTCAGTTCCCAGCATTCCCAGACATTATGGTCAATGGTAAGACACTATGTTACTGCTAGCCCCAAAACATCTGGAGGGCCAGCCTCCCACACCATTGGCTTGACCATTTCTCTTGGAGCTGTATGATCTGTTTCAGGGCTGTTGGAATTATAAGATGGATAGTCACATCTTTCACAATGTCAGTGTACTATTTGCACCTTCACATTTTATGAAACAGTTTGGAAGTCTGGAACAAAGAAAATTTGCACTAAATTTCACTTCTCTCCCAGAGTTTTCCAGAATGAGGTACAAGAAAAGCAGTTCCTCATCTTAAACAAGTATGTTGCCACATTTTTACCAAAAAAAATAAATAAATTAAAAATCATCAGGGAGAAAAGTTCAAAGAAAGCGAAGCTCCAGCATGAAACTGCTGAGCTGAAATTCATTTGTAAGTTTGACACAGACTTTAGCTCAATAGAGACTTGAAATTACTGTCTCCCTACAGAAAAGAAGTGTCTTTCTTTAAGTGATTATGTATACTCCTCATCTTTCATTGCCAAATTGATGGATCTTCTTTTCAATTCTCATTATCATTTGAATTCTGCTTAATAATATTTTGTATTTCTTGACCTCTGAATAGGAAAGGGAGAATTTGCTTTTAGATTGTTTTTTTTTTCCTGGCTCTCTGTTCAGTTCAGGAAACAGACATCCTTTCCACAGCTTACCTTATCCCTTCACCCTGTGATTCTGGAAGCACCTTTGGCAGGAAGGGAGTGTGACAGGAATACACCCCTCTGCACCAGACCAGCGGAAAGGAGCATGATGGACATGCCTCTTCCTTCTGCAGCACAACCAGGCTCTTTCTCAGGCTGTGCTGGGGCAGGAAGTGCCTCCATTGCACTTCTGGCCCTTCTGCATGGCAGGTAAGTGTGGAAGTGTCGCGTGATCGGGGGTCACTCGGGGAGAAAATCCATCAATGATTCACCCTGCAATCGCCCCAGCTGATGATGCAAGAAGGATGGAACCGTGACAACATCTTGCAGAACTGTTCTAGTGGTCCTGCTCCTCCCAAGTCCCCATGCCAGGATGCCAGGTCCACGTGGAAAGGGCCAGAGGGAACAACATATTGTGTCTCCAGTAACACATGATGCTCCCAAGCATTACTGAGACCATTATTCTGAGTTAAGGAGAAGCCGAAATTTTTACCCTCTGAATCTGAATCATACATACCTAAAGACACTTACTTTGAATTATTCTTTGAGCCACACTTTTGGAATGAGTACATTATGGCCACTGTGAAATGTGAAATGTGAAGAAAATTGGATTTTTATGTAAATACTAGCGTACTTACCCGCCATTGCCCAGGGCTTTAATTTTCCGCTTAAGAACTCACCAAACTGTCTTCTCCATTACCTGTAACTTTGCTCCATATTTCCCAATGCAATCTATATTCAGAGTTATTTACATACACAGTTTGGGTTCCTGAGGGAGTATACTGTTCTCCTCCTTGCTACTAGGCCTCGTGTCCAGAGCAACCAGCCTATTTCTGTACCTGTGAATTTTTCCCCATATTCCCCAATCCAATCTGGATTCATAGCTGTTAATATACAGAAGTTGGGTTCCTGAGGGAATACACTGTCCTTCTCCTTGCTGCTAGGCATTGTCTCCATAGCAACCAGCCTATTCCAGTACCTATAACTTTGTTATTTTCTCAGGGTTGGGGAATTAAACCTTTAGATAATAAGATCCAATGGAAAGAGAAAAGAAAAATGAAAGAAGGTTTTTTAGTGGAATGGATAATAAATGGGGTTTTCAAAAACAAATAAAAAACCTATGCAACTGTTTCATTCTCTTCCAAGCATAAAAACAGAGAGGGGGAGGGGAGGCAGAACTAAAATCACAGATGGCATTTTTCAATTTCTTTCTGATAAGCTTTTCAAGCAAGAATTTTGTTTACATTTAAATGGCAGTATAACATATACAGAATAAATGTTATACTGCATATATTCATGAATAAGTCTAAAAATTTTAGTAAAAAAACTGACCAAAAAACAAACAAACCCTGGGTCAACTTATACACAGGTCAATGTAAGTACTCTATACATACTTTCACTTTCACTTTCTCTCTCTATACATATACATGTACATGTACATATTCATATACATATACATATGGAACCATCCCATTCTCTGAGTAGAGTGGCAAAAAGTGAGGGCTTAGTCTGTCCCAGAAGAACCTAAAGGAAGCACCAACTGCCTCAACTCTCTCAGCCCTTCTTTGAGGGGAAGAAACCATTTTTCCACCCAAGCATTCAAAAAGGCCAGAAGTGGTACCACAGCAGAGAGACTTGAGGTGGCTGTGCTTCTTTTAGGTTCTCCTGGGAAAGACTGCGCTCTTGCCTTTCACCACCTACTCAAAGAAGGGGATGGTCCCTTCTTTTGGTAAGAGTTAATACTATACCTTAACTTTTATATATATAAAAAAGGAACCATCTCCTTCCCTGAATAGAGTGGTGAAAGGCCTTTTTGAATGCCTGGGTGGGAAAATGGCAGTGGCAGTGATAGCCAGGGGCAGCTGGCCCCTTGAGGTGATGCTGGTAGTTTCCCATTTCTGTTGAAAGACCCTCAACTTATCCATGGTCATATCGAAATCCATAATTTTGGCCCCCAAACCGGCACTTGGCTTATACATGAGGTAGACTTACACACAAGAATATATAGTAATTTCCCACATTTAAACATAAATAGCTTGTTAATGATGAATTATGTACCTTAGCCCCTTTCTACTAACTTTTATACTTGATGTCTTGTACACAATACTTATATTCAGGTTTTTTTTTTAAATCTAAACTACACTTCTATTCTCCCAGACTATTTTCAGTTCTCTTCTCTTGCTTTCTTTATCTTTAATTTTTAAAGAGAGGTATAGTGTTGTAGTGCATCAGCTCACTGATGAAATAGCACTTTTGCACAATAACGCTAACTGTAAGAAAAATCTTTTTTAAATTCCTAGTGAGGAGACAACCTGCCCTTTAAGCCATAGGATCACTTCACCAAATCTGATCTGGATTTAAACAAAAAACAAAAAACCCTTTGGAAGAGCCTTAGCATAAATCAAAGAAATCACTACAAACAGCCTTCCAAAATAAAGGAATATGTGGATATGGAGGCAACAACAACTGGCAAAACCTGAGAAGTTGTGTCATGAGAACTCACACTTCTTTAGATCAACCTGAAAGAGCCTGTAATTAACACCTATTCACCCCACACATCTGGCCCTGGACTAAATTGAGAGGACACATTGCATCATTAAAAACTACACTTACATGAAATGCTACAATGCATTTAATGCAACATATGTATAACAGTTGGCTCGCAAATCCTTTTTTTCTTCTTCTTTGATGTCCTCTCCATGTCTCTGTAGCATTTCCTTCAAATCATGGTTTTCCTGGAAGGGTTTTTTTTTTTACCTGTTTTGCTTTTGATGTCTTTTCCTGGCTGGAATAACAAGTACAACTCTTTGGTTGTATAGTTTGCCAGATGTCAGGGCCTGGCCCTTCATCTTCTATCTTCAAGGTAATAGGAGGAATCTCAGTATGAGAGTCCTGCCTTTAAAAGTCCACATATATTTCTTTTCCACATTTGTTAGACTTGATATTTTTTATTCAAATGGGGTAACCTATGCAGTTAGGGCTGATACTTAATGTACCTCACTTAACAAAGGCTGCTCCTTTTCATATCACCCTGATACTTCACCAAGGCCTGACTTCTGTGACTTCACAAAGGGTTCATACCTAGGTCTCAGTTTTTGGCCCTGAAATCTCAGGACTTTGTCTGGCCCTGTCTATTGTTGTGTCATGAGACTGAGGGTGCACAGGGTTAGGGAACTGCCCCGCGCCGCTACTTACCTGATCTTCTGGCTCCCCGATCCGGTCCAGGCTGTTCTGGAGCAGTGTGTGGCCATCGCTCCGCACTGCTCCGGCATCCAAAATGGTGGCTTCCGGTTGGTCGTGGGTCTCGACCAACCGCTGAAGCTCGCCAGCCTAAAGCCCGCCCTCCGCAGATCGCAGGCGCGCATTGGTGCAAGCCTGTGAATCTGCATGGGAGAGCAGGCACGCAATGGCACGCGCCGGCTTTTTGAAAAACCTGAAAAATCAGGTTTTTCAAAAACACGCTGGAGGACCACTTGGGGTCACTCCGGAGTGGACTGAGGTGTAGATCTACACTAAGTAGTCCGGACCCAGTCAGCTCCAAGGTGCAGATGGACTCCGTGGAGGATGCACTGCACTGTTTTATTTAACCTGTGCGGAAATGGCCTGAGACAAAACTTACCCAGAAATAAATGTTATTGTTATGGGTAAAACACCAGTACGTTTTGGAACTCCTTCTGGTCTCTGACAAATGTCATCCCTTTACTTTCTGAAAGTGTTGCCCTGGGAATGGACAGAACTGTCTGAAACACTGGGAATGGACAAATCCTTCAGTCCTTCCTGTGTCTTACTATTGTGAATTTTAGTAAATTCTGATAAAAGACAGATTGAAATTAAATTCTGACCCAAACTTGGGGGATGAGCAGATCTATAAGTTTTGGTTTCTTCCCCATTTGAATTCCGCAAACTATTAAATTCTGATTTAAAAAAAAAAAGAAATGGAAATGAAATTCTTAGCAATTCCCATCAGAAATAAATCAGAACTTGATTTTAGCCAACTATACACATTCAATTTGGTATGCATGCCAAAAATATATTTTATTCTATTTTGTTTTTTTTCCCTAAGAGTTGTGAAGAATATTGCATGAATCTGGTATTTATCTGTACTGAAATTACTCACTTCCATGCAAGAAGGAAGGCCACATTTTTTACATAACCTAAGATTTCCTTCTGTGTGTGTTTTGGACCACCTAAGTCAAGTCTGTGAAAACTATGGTAGTCTAAACTTCTACTACAGAATTCTATAGAGAATTCATAGACTTGTCATAACCTACTGAAGCCATTTTCCCCCCTGAAAGATAGAAGATTATATATCTAAGTTGTCTGTGAAAGAACTGGATGGCTGAAGCTGTACTGTAACATTCTGGCCCAGACTTTGTTATCTGTCTGGAGGTGTAGATGGTTCTGTGGATGGGTTGTTCTTTGTCCTACTGTCAAGGTCAATGCAGTTAGAATGGCAACTGAAAGATTTTACTGGAACAGTAGTTACAGAAAACAAATTATGATGGTGGTGGGAAAGGATTTGTGTCTAAATGTTCTTTATAATCTACAGAGTAGGCGAGCACAAGGAATGTCAAACTACCCACACAGTCAGTCAGTCAGTCAGTCAGTCAGTCAGTCTGCCTGCCTGCCTGCCTGCCTGCCTGCCTGCCTGCCTGCCTGCCTATCTATCTATCTATCTATCTATCTATCTATCTATCTATCTATCTATCTATCTATCTATCTATTTGCAACATGGAATTTTTACTTCTTTTGACTACACTTCATGGAAACACTAATGGTTTATGATCCTGGGATCTGTGGTTTGGTGAGGTACTTAGAATTCTCTGCTATAAAGCCCTAGTGCTGTACCCCAGAGGAATGGACTGGAATTCCCTGGGAGACAATGCTATTATGTATCTTATCAAACTATATATCCCAGAGTTTCATAGGATGGAGCCATATTGCTTAAAGTAGAATACTATAATTATGTAGTATAGACAGATTCAGAAACATTTTACCATTTAAGATGATAGCAGTACGTGGTAGTGAACTGTTATAACTACATTGTAGAGATAAACTTTCTGTATCTTAGAATGCAAATTAAGTTTGTCCAACCTTCCAGATCACCTTTCCAGGAAAAGGGTGGGGAAAGCTTCTCTATATTGTTCATGGGAGTGGACCAAAGTTTCCTAGAAGTAAATTCCAAGCACTTCATCGAACAACAAATTTCAAGATTCAGGTCATCTTCAGACACAGCTGCCTTTTGTTACATGGAATTTACCCTAGCTACAGAAAGAAGAGCAGTTCTGTAGACTGAGCTTGCTATTCCACATTGAGGGGGAGAAGATTTTTTTAGCAGATCCAGGTTTATGTAGGCCTTTGATACTGTGCATTTTGCATTCTTTGGGAGGCTCCCACATGCTCCTATGAGGTTTTGTGTCAGTGGGTGGGAAACAGCATGGGATCCCAATGAACACCATGAACATGGGCACTGTGGCAAGGCAGAGAAAGCAATCATCATCTGGGGAAGAAATTGCCTATCTCCTCAGAATGTGTGGGAGGGAGGGTCCTCAAAGCAATGGGCACTTTGGGAAGGATGCTTTGGAAAAGTGCCTGAAAAAAAAGTGGACTAACCTAGTTTAACAGGACTGCAGCTTCATTTTGTACATTCTCTCACAGTAAAACTGCATCAGTGGCACTTTAGGACTTCTTAGACATTTAAATCCATGTCACTAGTGGCATTCAGAGGAGCACAGCCCACAAAAGGAGGCTTGACCTGGGCTGACAGGTATCAGTGAGCCTCTGCAGCAACAGTGGGTCCTTGTAGCTGCTGAAGGATGCTCATTGAGTACACCATCTTAATTTTGAGTTTCCCAGTATTTTCTGGTGAAAGTAGAGACTTTTGTCCCATCAATTCTTGACCCTTTGTCCAATCCTCCCACTTCCTCTGTCTGGGCTTCCAATACCTATGCCTGTACCTGTGCACATAGGTACTATAACAATAAATAGCTTTGTGAACGGCTAAGGAAAAGCCACAGCAGTTCATTTCACTATGCTTTGATTTCATCTGCTGTGCATGCATTTTATTTATTTACTTACAACCTGCGAGCACTCCCTTAGCAGAGCTATGATGTTATTTGCAGTTGTGAATTATTCAGCACAAGTTACTGTAAACGTTAAGCCACATTAAAGATCCTGCAAACACATCTGGTGTTATAACACTTGAAGAAATTAACAGGAGTGCATGTTTAATGGCCACATTAAATGGTGTTGTTTTTCTTAAGGCAAACTGAAACTGTATTATTTATTAGATGTGCACTGTCAACCTTGAGGACAAACCTGCCCTCTGGATACATTAGAAATGGAGTGAACTCTGTTGTGGAAAGAAAGCAAATGGAAAGACAATGAGCCTGGAGCAATGAACTGATCATCAGCTCAAACTGAGTCAACAATTCCCTACTTAACTTTCAGAAGCATGATGTCCTCCTAGGTGTTGTATATACCTAAGTGGGTGTATCCTGCTGATCTTCAACATAACCATCGTTCACTGGCAAAATATCTGAACAGGGCAGCACAGCCTGACTTGGGTTTGGGTTTGGTAATAGATAATAGAATAATAGAAGACAAAGTTCTCCCCCTGCCCCGCTTTCTCTGAAGACTGCAGAATCTATGCAACTCTAAATCTTCTCATTCAAAGCCTTGAGGTCTGCATTGATGAGATTATAATGACCAGTGTAGTTACATTTCCCTGTAGAGTCATGCTAAGATGAAAACAGACTTTGGGAGATGAATGCTGGGCTCTCACACTTTGCATCATTTTTCCTTCTCTGTAACTTCTCTGCTAGGATCCTAAAACTTCCAATTTTTTTTTAATTTTTAATTTTCCATCTTTTAAAAAATACTATACTTATAAAAAGACCACGTGATATGCAACCTGCTCTTTGCAGCTATGCATGATGGTGAAGTTTCAGTTTTCAGACTGTCTCAGGAATCAGCTGGGGGAATCATTCTAATAGGTTGTGGGGGAATAAGAGACAAAGAAAATATAACCCATGTACTAGCCAGCAGATGTAATCTAGTGACTATGAACATGCTATGAAATAAATGTGTGCAGATCAAACTGCAAGTCCACTGTGCTATCTCATGCTATTAACAAGGAGGAGAGCAGGGCCTGGCCTTTTGCAAAGAAAATGTGCCCTCATGATTTAGAGTTTATCTGAACAAACACAGCTCTATCAGTTTCATAGCTCTTGAATGACCATGGCTCCATCTCACAGAATTCTAGGATTTGTAGTTGGTAAGTTACTTAGAAATCTCTTGTGGTAGATCTATGGCCCTTTCCACAGGAGGCTCTTGTCCTGCCATGAGGATGGGAGAGGAGCGGGACTGCAATGAAGCTTGCACAAGATGTCATCACAGTCCCGTCCTTCTCCCATTCACAACCAGCATGATCATGGAGTAAATTATTGACCAGTTTTCCCTGTCAATGACCTCTGATCATGTGATTATACCATGCTGCAGAAGGCCTGGAAGTGCAATGGAGGTGCTTCCTGCCCCAGTGCAGCATGGGAAAGTGCTCAGCTGCGCTGTGGAAGGAAGAGGCATGTCCATCATGCTCGCCTTTGCAGGGAGCCAGTCCGGTGCAGAGGGGAGCATTCCTGTTATGCTTCCTTCCCGGCAGAGGCGCTGCTGGGATTGTGACCGGAGGACGATGTGATAAGGTAAAGTACAGAAAGGGCCACTGTCTCTCTTTGGAAACTTCTAAGTACCTTCTTATTATTATGTGCCTTCAAGTCATTTCCAACTTATGGTGACCCTAAGGCAAACCTATCATGGGGCTGTTGGGATCTGTGAATGTGTTATGTGCCCAAGGTTATCACATAGTGGGTTTCCATGGCCAACTGGGAAATAAAATCCTAGTTTCCAAAGTTATAGTCCAATGCTCAAACCACTACACTATGCTGGCTTTCTGTAAGTACCACACCAAACTATAAATCCCAGGATCCTGTTGGTTTGAGGCATGACACTTCAAGTAGTATGAAACTGATATAATTGTACAATTGCATAAGAGATACTCTTAGCAGTATGATTACTAAGGCTCACTAGGGGATAGAGTTGCCAGAGACTCTGCCCAGAGTCCCTAGTTTTCATGGGCCAGCTCCAGGTGACAGGTGAGGGTTCAAATTCTGGAGACCAGGATTTTATATCCCTCTTGGCAATGGAAACCCCTTGGGTGACCTTGGACATATCACACACTCTCGGCCCCAGAAAACCTCATGATAGGTTTGTCTTAGGGTTGCCATAAGTCAGAAATGAAATGAAGGCACACAACAACAGCAGCAGCAGCAACAACAAGCTCTCTTGGGCCATTTCCACACTATACTGTTATAGTGCTTTTATTCTACTCTCAACATCTTATGGAATCCTGGGATTTGAAGTGTTGGGAGGAATCTTTAGAATTCTCAGCTAGAGAACTCTACAAACCCCAGAATGCCACAGGAGGTCAAAAGTGGAATAATAGCACTATAACAGTATAGTGTGGAAATGGCCTAGGACTCTGAAGTCCTACTCAGCCATGGAAACCCATTGGGTTACACTCTCTCAGCCTCAGAGGGAGGGAAAGGCAAACCCTGCTCTGAGCAAATCTTGCCAGGAAAACTTTGTGAATAGGTTCACCTTAGAATTGACATAAGTCATAAACAACTTGAAAACACACAGCAATAACAAAGATCTCTTAGAAAGCCATGACATCCACTTCACAACTGGTGGACTTACTTTCTCATGAAGAGCCTGTGCACTGATGTCTATGGACTTTCAGCCCCAGAGAAAGACAGGCTGGACCTACCTATTTCCAGTCCAGGATAATCTTCTCAGTGTATTCAGTTACAGATCCTTTTCATCCAGCTTCTTCTTTCCTCTGCACTTTTTTTTTAAAAAAGAAATAACTTCCCCCAAATATCCTATTTTTTTCATGCACAGTTTTCAATAGCATCTTTCTTCCATATGGAGATGTATATAAAGATACACAAAAGAAAAGAGAGAGAGAGAGAGAGAGAGAGAAAGAAAGAAAGAAAGAAAGAAAGAAAGAAAGAAAGAAAGAAAGAAAGAAAGAAAGAAAGAGCGAGCTTCCCAAGGGAGCTATTGGATCAAGAGAAATGTCATGAATGTCCCACCCATTAATGCATTTTGTGCTCCATATGGCCTGGGAAAGGGAGAATGAAGCCTATTTCTGCACTAGAGATTGGTGAGGATTTCATTTTAATTCTTTTTTTGAATAAATATTTGCCAAAATTGACAAATGTCTTCATATTTGAGATGGAAATAACTTGATGTCCACAACATTTAAATGTAAGGAAAGCAAAAATGACAGAATTTCCCAACCGGGGAAAAAAGGTTTAAAAGCCTGGTTTTGAATCTCTGTGTTTGTTGAAGTCTGCCATTAACTTTTTTGCTGAAAAACTCCCTGGTAACTTCTACCCTACACTGTTATAGTGCTATTATTCCACTTTCAATATCCTGTGGAATTCTGGGGTTTATAGTTTACTGACACCAAAGAACTCTCTGGCTGAGAATTCTAAATACTCCTCCCTAAACTACAAACCCTGGGATTCCACAGGATCTTGAAAGTGGAATAGTAGCACTATAACAGTGTAGTGCAGAAATGTCCCTTGTCTTTGATGGCAGCTCCAGACCTTTCCTCTACAACGTAGTCATCTCTTATGTGGAGTATATAGCAGCACCTTGAATTTGGCCAGGCAAATGGGGTGGGGTTCATTCCAGTTTGTTTTTGCAGGAATTGTCCAAAATTGTATATTTGCAAATAAAAAGAACCTGAGCTTTAAAAAAAAGAAAAGAAAACTGCAAAGCAGGAGAAAATGAAACTGACAGATCTTCCTGTCTCTATTCTGCAAACATATTCCTTCTAGCTCAGTTGAGACAACATCGTTTAAGGAAGCAAGACATATCCTCAGAGAAAGCTTATCAAAATCACTGCTTCATACTGACATGAGGTCAAATGTGGAATGATTTGCCTTTTACCAAAAAAATGAGAATTCTAACCATGTGTCCCTCAGAGGACATGAATAGCACTTCTCTCAACTGGTTTCCAGTGGCTGGTTGCCAAGTTCGGGATGCTTCATGCCAGAGAGAGCATTAAATCAGTCTTATAGAGAGTGATTAGTTAACATCTTTTTAATGATGAATTAATGAGCAGTAAAAGCATTCTAATTCCAATATGTAAAGAGCCTTATGTTTAAAAGTGCATGTTCAACAAGAGGAGTTTAGTAGTTTACTGAGAGATATCAGACAAGATGATAGAACTTGTGGAGTGAGAGTAAAAAAATAATATAAGTTGAGCGCTTATGCCAATGAACTTGTAATAATGACACAGAATCCACTGGGGTCAGTGAAGGTTCTTTTGGAAAACATTAAGATGTTTGGGTCATGCTCTGGGTTTAAAGTGAACTGTGATAAAACAAAACTGTTGACTAAAAACATGACTTTGAAGGAGAAAAATGAACTAATTGCTCTTTCTATAGTGGAGAAAAGGGGAAACAACTGGGAGCTATAATTATGAAGAATAATAGTTTACTGTTTCCTAGTAACTACAAAAACTCTGGAATGAAATTAAAAGGGACTTTTAAAAATGGTGAAATTTAAGTTTATCTCTTTTGGGGAGAATCAGACTGATAAAAGCAAACATTTTGCAAAGATTTTCATTTTACTTCTAAATGATCCCCATTGTAAGAAATGGAATGCCTTTTGTACAGTGGCAGAGAGAAATTTCCAGATTTGTTTGGCAGACAAGGAATCCCAGAGTAAAATTTAAAACACTATTGGTGCTAAAGAAAGGTGCTAAATAAAGGTCTGGGAATGCCTAATATTAAACTGTATTATAAGGCTTGTTGTTTTATATGGTTGTTTTGTATGGATATTGCTTAGAGATGAGAAGCCTGTGGAACTTGAAGGTCATGGGTTAAGATTTGGTGCCATGGTTATCTTTGATATGGTGAAGTTCAGGCTCATGCTGAATTTAAGCAACACATTCATTAGGAAAATTCTTCTATAAATGTGGTATAAATATAAGCAGGAAGGCTTTTTCAGGAAATAATGGGTTAAAGATCATTGCTTTAGATAACCTTTTGTATTTTGAGCAAGATACTTGGGAGATTAAATGGGAGTGAGATGCTTCTTAAGTAAGGCAAAGATCTTAATTGGTTTGCTTATGTGCAACTTAAGGACAGATTTAATCAACATAAGAGAGATATAGCCATACAGGTTGAAGAAAATGAGTTTTATTTGGAGTTGTGTAAAAATGGCAACCATGTAATCAAAAAAGTGTATAAATGTCTTTTGAAATGAGAGACAGAGGCCCTTTCGACATGGGGGGCGTGAAAAGCGGGGAAATGGGTGGCGCATGTGGGAACGGAGCTTACCTCGATCCATCGTCTGGGGAGCAGTGCATGTTTGCCGCTTTACACAGCGGTGGTGCCCGGCGGCGCCCGGTGGCACCCAAAATGGCGTCCGGCGGCTTCCGGCAGCTCTCCGCCAATCGGAGAAGAGCACCAGCCGGAAGCCCGCCCCGGGCAGCTCTGCAGGGACGCGCTTGCGCACCCCTGCAATTCCCCACGGGGCACTGCGACGGGCTAGCGCACATGTGTTTCATAAAGACCACATGAAATGTGGTCTTTATAAAACACGCGGCACCACCCCCGCGGCCGCACAACGGTGGTTTGAGGTGGGGAAACTCTACATTTCTAACCGCCCTAGCGCACCCCATGGTGTAGACGACCTCCAGGTGAGGTCGTCCTACCACGTGTTACCCCGTGTTCCCCCCCCCGTGTGGAAAGGGCCAGAGAATGAACCTACCAGAGAGTATATGATAAAGTGGACCCACAATTTTGGGGCCCAGTATTCAGTTGGAGGTATAGAGGAAATGTGGTCTAAAGATATAAAATTTACGTTGTGTAGTAACTTAAAAGCAAACATGTATAAAACAATGTATTTTTTTTAATTTCGAAAATAACCTTCCCACACACTTCCAAGCTTAAATCTTCCAGTTGAATCTGCTTATTTCCATTACATACAAACATAATTTCCATTTTACAGAGAAAAGAGCGATTACATTATTTATTTATTTCATTTCTTATACATTTATATCTTTACCCAATCCAATACTCCTTTCCATTCCCTTTCAAAGTTCTGGGTAAGTTTATTCTTCAAAGAAAATGCTAATTTTTCCATCTCTACCATATCCAGAACTTTTAACTTCCACACTTCTATATCAATATATTTCTTTTCTTTCCAGTATTGCACATGTGTCAACCTTGCCGCAGTTATTAACTATAATAATATCTTCTGGTGGCTTCTCATCTCCCTTTGTTGCCCTAGCACGTTTAACAAATAAAACTCCAGTTTCATTTCAAAATTCAGCTTACAAATTTTTTGAATTTCATCATGTACCTCCTTCCAAAATTTTTTGCTATCTTACATGTCCACCACATATGAAAAAAAGACCCCGTCTTTTCATCACATTTCCAACACTTTGCATTCCCAGTTTTAGTTATTTTTTGTAATCTTTCTGGGGTCATGTACCATCTGTGAAACATTTTATAAAAAATTTCTCTTAAATTTAAGTTTAATGTAAATTTTATGCCCATTTTCCACACTCTTTCCCAGGTTTTTAATTCAATTGAATGTCCCAAGTTCTGTGCCCATCTAACCATTGTATCTTTAACTACTACTGATTCCATTTCTCTTTTCAACAATAATTTGTAAAATTTGGAAATTCTCTTCTTTTGGTTTCCTCTCATCAATAAATCTAACTCATTCTCTTTTCTCTTGAATCTATATAATTTTTGGTCCATTTCAAATCTTTCTCTAAGTTGTCTCCATAGGAACCAGTTTAGCTCATATCCTTCAGCCTTTAATTCTTCTGCTGTACACATTCTTGGTTTGTCCTATTTCAATAACTCTTGATATGTTAATAGATTTCCTTGTTTTGTTGAGGTGATTTTGTAAGCTTCTTGTGGTGAAGTCCACATTGGTAGTTTTGTATAGAAATTTTGCTTTATTTGTGACCAGACCTTCAACAATGTCTTCCAGATACAATGATTTTTAAATTCTTTATTCACTGTTGATCTAACATAACATAGATATCCATGCCATCCAAATCTATTGTTTATTTCTTCCAGTTCTTTAATAGTTGTGTTTTCTAGTTGGATCCAGTCTTTGATCCAGTCTAGACAGCATGCATAATAATAGATTTTTAATGATAGTAGGTCAAGTCCTCCCCTCTCTTTTGCATCTTGAAGTGTTTTAAATCTGATTCTTGGTTTTTTCCCTTGCCAAATAAATTTTTGTAAGTCCTTTTCCCATTCTTTAAATATCTTCTCTTTTCCTATTATTGGTAAGTTTTGGAAGAGGAACATAAGCTTTGGTAGTGAAGACATTTTAAAAGCATTTATCCTTCCCAGGAAAGATAAGTTTAAATTTTTCCATTTTTCCATATCACATTTAATTTCTTTCCATGTCTTCAAACAGTTGTTTTCAAATAATTCTTTATTCTTTTTCGTTATAATAATTCCTAGATATTTTGTTTTCTTAGTAGGGAAAGGACAATAGCAGAGGTCAACAACTGGCTCCGCATATGGTGCCGCCGGCAACGGTTTGGGTTTTTGGAACATGGCCTGAATTTCCATGAATGTGGGCTTCTGGCGAGAGATGGGCTGCACCTCACAAAACTTGGCAGGAATGTTTTTGCAAACAGTCTCACAAGGAGGATTAAGAGGTCTTTAAACTAAGTTCCTCTGGGGAGGGAAACAATATTATTCAGGGCAGGGACTTGGCGAGCGCAGGGGGAAAAGGCCCAATTGATACTGCACAAGTAGTACAAGCGGCCAATGGTGGGAGGAGTAGAAACAATAGTACAGGACTTGCAGGAAGGGCCTGGGGACTTAAGTGTCTATACACTAATGCACGGAGTATGGGAAACAAGCAGGATGAACTTGAACTCCTAGTACAACAAAATAAATACGATTTGATAGGCATCACTGAGACCTGGTGGGATGAGTCTCATGATTGGAATATAGGAATAGAGGAGTATAGCCTATTTTGTAAAAATAGACCAAACAAGAAAGGAGGAGGAGTAGCCTTGTATGTCAAGGATGTTTTCACCTGTGAAGAGATCCTTGACTTAAACCCAGTAAGCCAAGTCGAGAGCATTTGGGTAAGAATTAAGGGAACGAGAAACAATAGGGATATTCTGGTGGAGGTTTACTACAGACCTCCAACCCAGGCTGAGGAGTTTGATGATGCCTTCCTCAACCAAATGACTGGACATTCAAGGAGGAGAGATACAGTAATAATAGGAGATTTCAATTACTCAGATATATGCTGGCAGTCAAACTCTGCCAAGACAGCAAGTTCCAGCAAGTTTCTCGCTTGTCTTGCAGACAACTTCATGGTCTAGAAGGTGGAAGAGGCCACAAGGGCATCAAATATTCTAGATCTGATCCTGACCAACAGGGATGACCTTGTTAATGAGGTAGAAGTGGTTGGATCTTTAGGGGGAAGTGACCATGCCCTATTGGAATTTGGCGTTCAGTGGGAAGGAGAAGATAAGGTAGCCAAACACTCATCTTAGATTTTTAAAAAGCAGACTTCTGTAAACTTAGGGAGCTGCTGGCTGGAATTCTGTGGTCAAGAACAATGAAAGAGAAAGGAGTTGAGGAAGCATGAGAATTCCTTAAAAAGGAGATATTGAAGGCACAGTCTAAAACTGTGTCAATAAGGAGGAAAAATGGAAGGCATCTGAAGAAACCAGAATGGTTGACTAAAGAACTCTCAGCTGAGCTAAGTGTTAAAAGAATCATGTATAGGAAATGGAAGAAAGGGAAAACCACTAAAGAAGAATTTAAGCAAGTGGCCCGGAGATGTAGGGAGGAGGTCAGAAAGGCTAAAGCACAGAACGAACTTAGGCTGGCCAGAGACATTAAAAACAACAAAAAGGGCTTTTTTAAATACGTCCGCAGCAAAAGGAAAAAGAAGGAGACGATAGGGTCACTGCGCAGAGAAGATGGTGAATTACTCACAGGGGGAAGAGAAAAGGCAGAACTACTTAACACCTTCTTTGTCTCAGTTTTTTCCCAGAAGGATACAACCACTCAACCTGGCGGTAGGGGAGCAGGTGAGGAATCAGGGGAAATGAGGCACATAATAGATAGAGAGGTGGTACAGGAATACCTGTCCACACTGGATGAATTCAAGTCTCCAGGGCCAGATGAATTGCATCCTAGGATATTAAAAGAGCTGGCAGAGGTCATTTCGGAACCGCTTGCTATAATCTTTGAGAAATCTTGGAGGACAGGAGAAGTTCCAACAGACTGGAAGAGAGCAAATGTTGTCCCCATCTTCAAGAAGGGAAAAAAGAGGACCCAAATAATTATCGCCCAGTCAGCCTGACATCAGTACCCAGAAAGATCCTGGAGCAGATCATTAAACAGTCAGTTTCTAATCACTTAGAAAACAAGGAGGTAATCACGAGAAGTCAACATGGATTTCTCAAAAATAAGTCATGCCAGACTAATCTTATCTCTTTTTATGATAGAGTTACTAGCTTGATAGATGAAGGGAATGCTGTGGATGTAGCATATCTCGATTTCAGTAAGGCCTTTGACAAAGTTCCCCATGACATTCTTGCAATGAAGCTGGTAAAATGTGGGCTGGACAGGGCTACTGTTAGTTGGATTTGTAATTGGTTCACCGACCGAACCCAAAGAGTGATCACGAATGGCTGCTTTTCATCCTGGAGAGAAGTGACTAGTGGGGTGCCACAGGGTTCTGTCCTGGGCCCAGTGCTGTTCAATATTTTTATCAACGACTTGGATGAAGGAATAGAGGGCATGCTCATCAAATTTGCAGATGACACTAAATTGGGAGGGGTTGCTAATAGGACAGGATCAAAATTCTAAAGGACCTGGATAGATTGGAGAGCTGGGCCAAGGCTAACAAAATGAAATTCAACAGAGAGAAGTGTAAGGTCCTACACTTAGGTAGAAAAAATGGAATCCATAAATATAGGATGGGGGACAAGTGGCTGGATAGCAGTACATGTGAAAGGGATCTAGGAGTCTTCATAGACCACAAGCTGAACATGAGTCAGCAGTGTGATGCGGCAGCCAAGAAAACCAATGCAATTCTCGGCTGCATCAACAGGAGTATGGTGTCTAGATCGAGGGAGGTACTGGTACCACTCTACTCTGCTTTGGTTAGACCTCATCTTAAATACTGTGTCCAGTTCTGGGCACCCCAATTCAAGAAGGATATGATCAAGCTGGAGCAAGTCCAGAGGAGGGTGACCAAAATGGTGAGAAGCCTGGAAGACATGCCCTATGAGGATAGACTTAGAGAGCTGGGTATGTTTAGTCTGCAGAAGAGAAGGTTAAAAGGGGACATGATAGCTATGTTTAAATATTTGAAGGGATGCCATGTAGAGGAAGGAGAGGGCTTGTTTTCTGCTGCTCCAGAGACCAGGACAAGGAGCAATAGATTCAAGCTGCAGGAAAGGAGATTCCACCTGAACCTCAGGAAGAACTTCCTGACAGTCAGGGCTGTCCAGCAGTGGAATCTGCTGCCTCGGAGTGTAGTGGAGTCTCCTTCCTTGGAAGTTTTTAAGCAGAGGCTAGATGGCCATCTGTTGGGAATGATTTGAGGGTGTTCCTGCATAGCAGGGGGTTGGACTGGATGGCCTGTGTGGTCTCTTCCAACTCTACGATTCTATGATTCTATGATTAGTTAATTGATATCCAGATCTTCTTTCCAAATCGGCTTTTTCTTTTTTAGTCATGTTTAATGTCATTATCATTGTCTTTTCTCTGTTTATCTTGCAACTTGCTATTGGTCGTATCTTTGCACAGTTTCCATCAACACCTGAATTGATTCTTGTGGGTCCTCCAGGAATGTAATTACATCATCTGTGAATGATTTTAATTTCAATTCTTTTTTCCTTATTTTCAAATCTCTTATCTGTGAGTCTTCATTTATTGTTATCAACAAGACATCCAAAGCAGCTATAAATAATAGTGGTGATAATAATTTCTTGGTCACCTTGTGGCCTTTGTTGAGGCCAACGACCATCGGGTAGTGGATTGCCACGGCTGCAGCTACTACGCTATGGAGGCCGTACTGGAAGAGGAAAGAGCAAGAGAGGCTGTGCACACACCAGCAGCTGCTCCTGGTGTGTAACATGAGTTTTAAAGGACAAGCCAGCTGAAACTTTTTCAACAATTGGAAACTATTTATAGATTTTTTTGAGCAAAAAGAAATCTAATGATGTGATAAGCTGTGACTATGGTTACTAGTAATTCTGGTAGGTTTACTTAGTTGGAATGATAGAACAACATATTTTCTCTTTTTTGTACTTTCCCCCCCTCTCATTACAGTTTAGTTGGGGAGGGTCAGAGCCCTTTGTGTTTTATTAAGATAATGTCTAGTGTTTTAATTTGCTAGTGGTGAGTGTATTACTGTATTGGCTTAACATTTTTCTTTTAGTTTTAACTTTTTTTTTATTTTCTTTGGTCCACTTTTCCTTTTCTTTTTGTCTGAATGTCTCTCTTTTTGATTGTGAATAAGATTGTTTGTTTTAAAACAAACAATTATAAAAAATTTAAAAGAATAGTGACCTTTGTTAGGTCTGTAAATGTTGGGACAGGAACACAGTGCCAAAACATTTGTCTAAAGTTATGCATGCTAGGAAAGGAAAAGATTGCTAATAAATTTTAGAACTGGAGTTGCAAAAGATGGCGTGAACTATAATGCCCGAGGAAACTACTTACAGGGGGTGGGATCAGAACTTATTTGGGGTGGGGAAGGTCTCAAACTTCCCTTTGAAATAAGTCACATATCTTGCTTTGCAGGTGACAGGACTCTGTTGAAGTGCTGCCAAAGGATGTTTTGCGTATAAAGGCTTCCACAATTTTGAGGGGCTGTCTAGTTTAAAGAGGAAGAAGCATAAGAAGGCAGTGAAAGGATCTTGAAAGCACCGGGACAGCAAATTAACTGGGCACAACCATCTACACCAGCAAATGTATTGCCTTTCTATTTACATTCCAGGAATTATTTTTATATTTATGTCAAGGCATAAAGACCAGCACATGCAAATTTTATGCAAATCAATATCGTTTTTTTGCTTTCTTCTTTGGTGGCATGTCTCCTCTTTTCTGGTGATGTGTCCATGGCCACAAAGTTTGGTGGTGGTGTGGGGAATTGTAAGAAATATTCCTGTGTTAATAAAAGGAGAATACCACAGCAATAAGCATGGAAGAATACAGGAAAGACATCAACAATAATCATCAAAGTTACTCGAGTATTCTGAGTGTGAGTGATTCATTATATTGTAATTAACTTTTAATTAACTTTACTCTGCTTTACTTATTTTAGAAAATTAAATAAACTTCATTTTATTACATATGCTAAACCAAGGAGGAGAAGCTAGAATTCTGTTCTAATTAAAAGCCACAATCTGACCAAATTGTGTGTAAAGCATAATGAAATGATTCTCTCTGACTGCTGCTGTTTCTCATGTTCTCTAGCACATATGATAGATTTTTGCTTCAAGTAATCCATGTTACTTATAAGGTACTGTGATACTTTTTAACAATTTTTTCATGGCCTAGTCCTCCAAAAGAGAGGGGGCAAGGTGTGTATATATGTGTGTGAGAAAGAGATTTAAAAACAAGCAAACAGCACTTCTGACAAGTTTGTTCTGGATCTCAGAAAGATGCCATTAATCACAAAAAATATATATTTATTAGAGTGATTAGCAAACATAATTTAATAAATCAATTACAGAATATTTCAACTTCAGCCATGGAAGCTTGAGCAACCAGTAGTCAAACATTTTAACTTGGAACATCACAGTGTTTCTGATTTGTCTTTGTTTGGAACTGAGGTGCCATCTCTTGCAAGTACTTTGGATAAAAGGAAAAAAATCTGGATCCATAAACTTAAGACATTAATACTACAGTTTTTACCAGAAAAAAAACTGGATACAGCTCCAGTACCTTTCATGGTTATGTAGAAGAAGGTATTTCATCAGATGTTGCTTGTTATTTGGTTGCATGACAAGCAATGCTTGCTGAAATCCCTTCTTCAACACGACTATTAAAGGTATAAGATCCAGTTTTCTCTCTGGCAACCTTAAAATGGCCTCAGCCTAGAGCAGTGGTCCTTAACCTTTTCTTTACCAAGGACCCCCCTTTAAGTACCTTTCATTCTATGGGCCACCAAAGCTTAGCTCAAGATTAGCTCAACCTAAAGTGCATCAAATATTTATTTAAAATTGCTCATCAAATGTCTTCAAACTGGGAGAGAGAGGAGAAATAAGTAAGTGCACATTTCCCTCAGAAGTGTTGGAGGGGGAGAGAAGACTTTTTTCCTGCTTCTTCCAGTCAGTTTATGGCTGGAATGGATTGAACAGCAACACACAGGCCCAATCAGCCAGCCTGCCTGCCTCCTTGCAGTTTGGTTCCTCTCAGGTGGACACTCTGTTGTGGGGAGGAGACAGTCTGAGCAGGCTTTGTGGACCCCCAAGGACATCACAAACCCTCAGGGGTCTGTGGACCACAGATTAAGAACCACTGGCCTAGAGGATAATATTTAATACCATCATCCACTTAAGAATGTTGACAATAGACTGCCAACCTGAATGCAGCTTCCACTTTTATTTTGGGCAATTGAAGAAGGCAGAAGCTCCAACATTTTGCTAAATGCTATTTATTAAGTATGGTTTGTTTATAACTCATATATATGGGGGGCGGGGGAGAGAGAGTGGATACAAAGGTGAGTAAGAGAGAGAAAAAATTTTTTTTGAATATCCATTCTCCCCCACTGTCATGCTTCTAGGTTTCTATTTCACCAGAACACTTCAAACTAAAGGGGAAAAAGGGAAGGAACTACAAAGTTGCTGAAAGATGAATGAGGTTACAGGTCAGGATTCAGGCCTACAAGAGAGGAAGTGACAAGAGATTCCATGTCCACTGAGGGGCATCTGCCTTCTTCACCTTCCACCACATGGACCCAATTGCTGATTCCCATTCCTTCTGTCCTGTTGCAGACATTTCCATCACAAAGAGTCAAAAATAAGCCAGGGAATGTGCATATATAGAAGTGAACTCCCCAGTACTCTCCAAGAAAATCCTATCATTTAAATTTTAGAAACATTCCCTTCTTTGCAGGTCCTCCCCTACCATTAGGTAGAGTGAAGTATTCGCCTGAGGTGACAGATGCTGAAGAATGCAGAGAAGATGCTTGTTGGACCAAACCCATGCCCCCTAAACCAGACAATCGCTGTCAAGTGCATGGAATAGCGGTACTGAATTAAGATGCAACTACCAGCCCAGTCAGTTTCAAATGAGATTGTCATTTTGTCTTTTGCCTCAAGCAGCACAGTATCTTGGGCTGGCCCTGCTTATTTAAAACCCTTGTCATCCTTTGGCTTTGTGTGTGTGTGTGTGTGTGTGTGTGTGTGTTTCTTTTGAAGGTAGAAGTTTGTGGATGTGCCTTAAGGTCATATGGGTTTGCAAAGCAGACAAATATCTGGGACTGATATATCAAAGACTGAATGACAGTACACATGAAAATATTTATTCCAATCTCTGTCTTTGTTTATCTTGTCTGTTTGTAAGGTTTGTCGCCAACCTTCATTCTATTATTGATATTCATGGACCTAAAACCATTACAGCTATAGTTTAGTAGCTTATTGGCATTACAGAGATATGTAACCTGGCAACTTACAGATTTTTTGGACTACAGCTCCCACAATCCCTGACCATTCAGTCATGTTAATTGAGGTTTATTTGTATTATAGCCTAAGAAGGATGCCAGTTTGCCTACCTCAGAGACAGAAAATAGGCTGCTTGCCGTCTGAACATCAGTAAGTTTGCCCTTTCACTCATCAGCTTTTTCTGGATCATTGACTGAATATTACCTCTTCTCTTTTACAATTTCCATACTGTCTTAGTAGTTATTATGACAATCCTACCATCTCCCCTGATAACATTTCTCTACTGCCCATTTTCCTATGAGCATGCCCAAATATGTAGCCTAAACATTATCTTTCTTATCTTCAGTTCATTGCACCACTGTCTTTCTATCTCTTGAAGCTGTGAATAACTTTTCCCTACATTTATGCTGTTTCTTGGAATGTATTTATAGGCTTTTACCATGTCCTCAATGAATCTTCTGTAGTCTAGACTATATAAATGTAGATTCTTCAACCTCATCTCATATATCTTTTCCTTCCAGCCTCCTATCTCTTCTGTTAAGCTCAAATGCAGTCCAGTCCCATTAATTTGCCAGATGCACATCTGGGAGAGGCTGAGAAACCTAGTATGCATAATCTACTATCACTTCACGAGTTCCACTCTGGCAAAAAGCAGTGAAGGCCCATGAGAAAAATTAGTACAGCTATCACTTTTGTCACTCCTTAGGATCCTTTTGTGTTTTATTGTGTAATAAAAGATCATGCCTAACAACTGGACCACCCTCTTTTCTACCAAGGTCTCTTTCTTTTCCAGACTTTGGGTGGTCTACACCTTTAGCAGAAACTAGAGTGATACCTCTAAGGGTAATCATCTATTTTTCTATAAAATATAAAATGCTATCCCCATAAATTCTGTGTGGGTTTCCCACATGGGATTAATTACAGATTGTTCACAAGGGAATGTGATCCTCAACAAGAAAAAAGTTGCACATGCCTGTCGACAGTACTGGCCAAGATGATTCAGTGGTTTCTCATGGGCCCTTTTATACACCACACAAATATAGCCCTAAGCTTCCACCTCAAGTGACAAGGTTCCATCTTATGGAATCTTGCAATTTGCAGTTTAGGGAGAGGTATTTAGAATTCTCAGCCAGAGCATTCCAGTATCTTAACAAACTACAGATTCCAGGATTCCATAGTACACTGCCAGGGCAGTTAAAGTGGAATCCTACTAACATAACTATGTAATGTAAAAAGATCCTTGGCATAAGGAATTTCCTAACGAAACTTTCCAGCCTGTTGGACATTGTACTATTGTGAGCCTAAGGCAGAGATAGGCAAGGTGTAGTTCTCCAGATGTTGACATACTATAACTCCCAGCATTTTTTACCATTGGCTATGCTGGCTAGGGCTGATGATAACTGTAGCCCAACCATATCTGGAACAGGCCAAATCTTGCCCATCCTTGGTTTATTGCCAATTCTGTTGTGCAGACTCCTTCTCTTTAAGTCTGATCTGGAGAGAATGGATACAATATACATGTTGCAAATATGGATAAGGGAAATCATTTTTCTCTGCTTTAGAGAGAAGAGATGGTAAAAATGTCAGTTTGGGTTTGGAATTGTGACAAAGTGCACTAATGTTTCTTTGAATCTGATATGGGGCTATGTGGTTTGATTTTCTTTGTGTTTTTTGAACCTCCCTCCCAATCATACCTGCTTGCCATGTAAATTTACACTGGTGAATAGTCATAAGGTTTCCTTAGAGTTTGCTTTAGAGAAAATTTATTATTCAAAGGCTTTTGTGAACCACCAGGGTGTAGCTGGCAAAAAATCTTGGGAATCCTAGGTTCTCAGTCTCTTTTTCCATGTTATTTGAATGAATATGTCCATTGGAATGGGCATGAGCTGAATATGTCCACTGGAATGGGCATGAGCTGAGAAACGTAATCAATTAATTTGCTAAATTATTGGTTCGTTCAGTTTTCCCACTCATGTGGCCAAATGCTATAGATTTTCTACTAATGCTGAAATGAATTAATTGATTTAGGTCATTAGAATTCATTAGGAGTTGGCGCCTCTCTCTTCTCTCTCTCTCAATCTCTGCCAGATTCAAAAAGACAGGAGGAAGAGAAGGATTAGGATTGAAGAAAATGAATCACACGGCTATGTGAAAAGTGGTAAGAAGAGAAATAGTATGTAGAAATGGAATGTGTAGGGGGCATGATTAGTTTCCTCAGAGGGAGGTCCCCAGGCATAGTCTTTAGAAGATCAGGCCCTTTAGGGCTGAAGGCTGATGTTCAATCATCGTTATCACTTCTGTATGGAATCTGGAGTCTTTCTGGGTAGCAATGTAGGGAAGGATTGCATCGCCTCAATTCTACTTTTATTTTTGTTGATTTTATTTTCTAATTTTCTGTGTTAGGGTTCCCTTTATTCTCCTTTCATACAATAATTGCTCACATAAACCTGGGCACTTGGATAACATGAAACATTTTCCTCTTTGCAACTCTACACTTCCTTCTTTCTTGGCTTGATCCTCTCCCTCTTTCTCTTTCTCTTTTGCTCTCCCTCCCTTTCCCTATTGCCACAATGCTTTCCAGTCATCTTTGTTTCAGAGAGCCAAGTTTTGGGGTGTTTTGTAAGGTTCAAAAAATTCATTTGGAGCCAAATGATTCAGTTATCTAAACCTATGCCTGTTGGGGCATTGGGTGTGGCCGTGCCGGCAGGCGCCGCGGAGACCAATGCCACGGTTACCTCCAAGGAGGAGGAGGCAGGTCCGGGCCCTCCGGAGGCCGACGACGACGACGGGGGCCGCGCGGCCGCCGCGGAGGGCTCCGCTGCCGGGGGGATCGCCGGGACGCCGCGGCGGACGCCGATCCCGGCGGGGGTCTCCCCGTCATGACGGAGGCCGCCGCCGCCGAGAATCGTCCCGGCGTTGCGGAGGCCGCCGGCCCGGCTCCCGTGCCACTGGGCGTGGCAGGCAGAGACCCGCTGGAGGAGGCGGGCCCTGGGCCTGATCCCGGGGCACCGCCTACTCATGAGGCTGCCTCGGAAGAGGCGGAGGCCGCCGCCCTGCCGCCGACGTTCCAGCAGCGGCGGCGGCTCAAGGAGGCCAGCCGTTGTTCTCGGCGGCTACAGAAGAAACACCTAGGGGCGGGGAGCTCCCAGCTGTAGCACAGCTGTGAGCCCAGCCGCGTGCTCGGGCCGGATTGGCCGCTGCCAGCTTAGAGGCCTTTTTAGGCAGACGCGGGGCTGGGAGAGGCACGGAGCAACAACCGTCGGCTTTCCGCGCGTCTGTCGCCCGTGCCCTGTTCCAGTCCGGCCCGTGTCTGTGTCCTGCTGCCCGGCTCCTCCAAGACCCTTCCCCGCGTTAAGGTGAAGTAACCACTTTGTGTTTCGGGTGAGGCAACCCGCCGTTATTTTCTGTTGAAGCCTGCTGTCAAGGCAAACCTTAGTTCAAATCGCTGGTGTACTGCAGCGCCTCTGTTATAGACTGTAATAAACGCTGCTTGTGACCAACACCGGACCGGCTCCTGCTTGACCTCGGCCCACGCTGACAATGCCCTTGCTCATGCATACTCCGAAGTAAGTCTCATGGAATTCAGTAGGTCTTATTCCCAGAGAAATGAGTATATAGTTGTTCCATCACTGTCTAATAAGTTAATTTTCTTAGATGAGGATGGGGAGGGGAGTCTGGAGTTTTAAGGTTTGGGCACAGAAGAATAGGAAAGTCACAGTTTAGTAGATATTTTGATTTTCTTTCACTATCATATATTCCTCAATCCCTGGGCCTCTTCAATTCATTACTGAACCTTTGCAGCAAACATTTGCAGAAAAGAGAGATAGGCAGCAAGCTGAATTAGTGCAAATATTACTTTATTTCATTAGCAAGAACAAAATTAAGAGATCTAAACACATAAGTGTAAAGGCAGAGAATGATGGGCTTTCTGAATACCTACAGCACCAATTTATAGCACCAACTTACTGATTAATGTGAATTCATAACTAAGTATCGTATCCTGGTCCAACATCCCAAACCTACCTGAATAGCCAGAAGACATCTCAAATAATGTTCTGCTAGCTATTGGGGTGCAGAAGGTGGTTTCTAGCCTTCTTCCACCAGCAATCGGTGGTTTGACAAGCAGTTACAATAGGGGTCCTGCTTCTGATTGTTACCCACCAGAATCAAGGAGATATGAGATAGCCATATAACTAGCTTAAATCCCATTGAACTGAAAGTTGCATTCTAAGCATTACAAATCGTAACTCAAAAATGCATGAGTTGCAGGTGGTTAAAATTAGATGCAAACCCCTCTGTTGTCAGAAACAAGCTTCTACCAGCAAAACTGTTTTGATGGCTGATCTCAGTGATCCATACACAAAATGGTCTGTCTACAGAATTGCTCTGCTGGCTGAGATCTGCTGGCAGGAGAGCCAAAAAGACAGGGTCTCTTAGGTCCAAATGTCCTCTGGTCCAGGGACAAGCCACAATGCTGACACAAAGGCTAGGGGGAATTTGTGAGTAATTTCCAACAGTTCCTAGGTAGGGAGAGTTTTAGATGCAGGACCAATTCAAATAGCCTAGTGTTCGTTCAGCTAAACTTGGCTATCTTGGTCTGTTAGGATCCCTAAATCTGGATCCAACCAACAAACCACAACTTTTAGAGCAATTTCTTTGCCTAAAACTGAAATGATTCCATCTGTTGTTTTAACAGCAGAATGGCTTCCAAAAATCCTCCAATGAGGACTTTTCCATAATGATACCAATCCAGAGTGCCAGCCTGAGACATTTGCTGCCTAGCTTCACAAAAACATTGGCCAATGCAACAGTAATGGTACTCACTGACTAGAGCAACACAAGGGTAACCATTAGGCCTAAAGCAGACCCAGCATGGGTTGGCTACCTCTTTACCTGCTCACTGGTTCAGGGTGCTTTCCCACTAGTGTTGCCTTTGCTATGTTGAAAAAGGTACTCTGTCCTGGGCCAGCAGCAACAAGTATCCATACTTAGGATGTCAGCTCTGAAGAACAGAAATCATCATCATCGTCACCATCATCACTTCTTTTCCCCAGTACTGGGACTCAAGGTGAGTTACAAATTATTAAAACCAGTTCAGAATAATAATAATAATAATAATAATAATATAATAAATAATAATAATAGTAGTAGTAGTAGTAGTAGTAGTAGTAGTAGTAGTAGTAGTAACAATAATCCTGGCTCCTCATCTTTATTTGTACCCCACTTTTTCCCAGGCTGGGACTCAAAATGTGTGTCTATGAAACTGAACAATCTACCAAGTTAAGATTATTGACATTACATTGAAAAACAGAATATTAAAATATTAACAAAATAAACAAAAAAACCTCAGTTCTTCAGCTAATGTGGAAATTGCCCTTTACAGGAGAATTGTTGGACTCCTTGCATGACAAAGCCTCTTGCTTCTGGAAAAAGCATTAGTCATGCAGGAGAAGGTGATGGAATTAGTTTCTAAACCTTGTCACACAGCATTGACAGCGCAACACCTCTTAGATCTCATGCCTGCTACCACTACAGTGACTTATCTGTCTCACCTGAAGTTTCAACCTCTTCAGATCTGGCTTTTGGACACTTCAGTTCCATAATTCACAGGAGACTGAGGTTACCAAGCTATCTTTGAGAGTCCCTCCTGAAGTGGAAGATGAGACTGTCCAAGAATGCGCAGATTCCCAAATCCATCTCACATGGTAACAACAGATTTGAGTGTGGAACCCACTATGAGAATCTTGCAGTTCAGGAACATTGGTCCTTCTGCGAGTCTGAGCTTCATTGAAATGTTCTAGAATTCTTCACTGTAATAAGAATGTTCCATGCTTTCAAGAAACATGCTCTGTTTTGAAGAAGTTTTTCAAAACTCCAAAGTACTTTCATTATAGCTAAGAGTTCCAGACGTGCCTTTATCATTGGGTGTGGTTGATAGGACTGATGGGAGTTGTAAGCCAAAAAAATCTAATGGGGCACAAGAACCACCTAGAGCCTTGACACACAGTAAGCACACTGCTGCAATACCATATAAAGCCATCTTCTAGTGCAATACATGAAAAATAAACTATGGAGATTACCTTCCCTACTTTACATTCTTGATCACAAATATGATACCATTTTTATAAGTGGATACAGTTTACATGTAGGTCCAGACTAAATTAACTTGCAAAGCAAACTAATATCCATTAAGAAAATGCTATTGGTGAGTGGTCATGGGCTCTAATGAACATGCTAAACTTAACAATATATTCCACCAGCCCCTGAAGTAGGTGACAATTCAAATCCTTTCTCAGAAGGAAAGGCCAGCAAGGGTGTGTTTAGTTTTGCAGCCTAATTAGATGCTGAATAGCTGAGGAAAGACCATATAAAGAAGATCATATGTCTTCATTTCATTGCACTATTCCACACATGGATGCAATTGTATTCACACAGCAGGTCATAAGCTTGTGTCTCTAAATATATTTAGCAAAGCATGGGCAGACACAAACTGAAACCATGTGTATTTGCTCTTAACAGAATCCCCTTCAACAGTATTTTCAGTGACTCCCTCAGCGTAGGTGACCTTATTCGCAGTCAGCCCTTTCGGTATAATCATTCTGGGTATATGTGAAGTCTGACACTGTGATGAATCCTTCCCTTCCTGTAAATAACTGGACCATAGAAAAGTTATACTTCTTTTTGGGTGACTTGTAGACTTTGTCATGCTCAATTTAGACTCAGTGAAATCTATTGGACTCATGTTAAATACCTCTTTGCATATGGCAGCAAAGTTGTGCATAGCATATAATTTGAAGCTTTCCAGACAACCTTCCAAACAGTTTACTGATAAAATTTGGGAGACAATAATACTTGGAGTTGATGTACTGAAATCTACTGGTTTCAGTTAGTCATGATTTGCTTTAAGGGCCATTGATTTTGAAAGGTGTATTCTAGGGGTAGGATCCTGTTGGTGTTCCTTACACTGGCATAGTGTATTTCTTCAAAGTAGTACAGTGATGACAGGGAAGGCAAGAAAATCATGGATGTCAGCATCCAGAGAGCAAGCTGCCCTCTCCCAAACAGCCGGTATCCTCAGTGCCTATCTTCTGAGTGGATATTTGACACTAAAGATGGTCTGACAAGGCTGCTTTGGAAAAGGCCCTGTGAACAGCAAAATCTTATTTATTTGATTTATTATTACTGTGTTTTTACTGGCAGAGAACTTCTGTGGGATTTTTTTGCCTCTGGTACTGAAATAACTTGGCTGGTTTGGAGTTCTAAGTACCTTGATGTGGGGGGGGGGCGAGAACATACCATTTGCTGCTTTGCCCTGGGGCAGCAAAATGCCTGACTACATAAATCCAAATCAGAGAGTCATCTGGAGATCACCCTGGGGTGTCACTATGGAAGCTACACACACCCAGTCCAAGCCTCTGCAACTCCTTGTAGAGGCAGATGGCTGCAGGAAGATGGCAAGAGAAGCAACAGGAAGGGTGTTTTTGAGACAGTTAAGCCATCTGGTTCTCTCCTCAGTGCTCACAAGTGGGAAGAGCTGGGATGCTCTCTTCTAACTATTCAGTTGTAAAAAAAAACAATTGCTCCAGCATCAACAGCTGATTTCACTACATACCCAAGGAACTGCTGCCCCACAGCATTCGAAATAATTTATAGGGAGAAACGTACATATTTAAGGGGAGTTATTTTGTATAATAGAAAAATGGACTGAACACATTTGATGAGTATGGAAACACCTTTTCATAATTTGAAAAGTCAACTTGTAGGGTAAAAGAGACAGCTCTAACAAATCAAAAAATGATGGCAAATGTAGTGCTAGATTTCAGGTACATCCAGTGCAGTAGGGACAGCTGAAGTGACATCCAGTATAATACATACAAAATAAAGTCGAAGTGCCACGCATGAGTGACAGCTGACTTAGCAAGTATGACTGACATGACTTCCACAGAGAATTACAGAGTGGAGTACAAGTAACAGCACCAAATAAGTGACATGCCAATGGCATGAAAGGCATGAAATAGGGAGATTAAGTGTTATTCGCATGAGGATTTTTCCATCAGGAGATGACTTTTGTCCTGTTGTCTGTGGGTGAATCTCCTGCCTTGGGCAGGGATGGTGATAATGGTCTTTTGTTGCCTTACACCCCAATTGCTCATACTCAGCATTTCGTACCTTTTTCTTATTGGTTCTGCTCTTTTATGGCAATGTGAAAACCTGACATTCAAACAGTGTGGTAGAGCCAGTGCGCAGCTCTGCCATCCCAGCCCAAACAAATTCATATTTTGAACAAGCCTAATGTCTCAAAGTTTCAGGTGTTCCTAGGAGGATTTCTAATCTGTTGCCCTGCAAATGATTATCCATTCCTAATACACTAGTTCCTAGAGATCTTGGAGTTATCCTGAATAGTCCTCTCTATGTCACCAGCCCAAGATAACTTGTTGTTTGAAGCAAAAAACAAAATAGTGCATAGACACCTCTCTATTCCTACATACAGAAGCTGACTGGTCTGGCAGCTGACTATTACTTCAGTTGTGGCAACCAGATAGTGTTCACTCACCACACCTGAAATTAAGGAGAGAGTTAAGCAAGTGCAAAATGTGCTGCATAGTACACACAGCTCTGTCCTTCAAGAGAAGGAAATGCCCAGGAGGGGAGATCAACAGAAATGGCTTCTGTGGGGGCAGTGACTGCTGTCCACAAGGGTCCGCCAACCAATGTGATCAGTTCACTCTGCCCTGGTCCAACTCTACACCTCCTGGTTTGATCCCACCTCTAGGAGGAAGCAGTGATCTAGGAATCACATGATCTCTAAGAAAAATAGGATCCTTCTCCAGTTGAGATCTTGTCCCATTATCATGCATGAGGAATGAGCATCTCTGTGTGCCACCCATAAGCATCTGGATCTATTGCTTTCAGTACTGTCCCACTGTGTGCATTAGAACCTGGCCAGCTGTTTACTTGGCTCAAAAACCGTGTGTGACTGAATTAGTTAGAATAATGCAGGGCAGGAGCTGGGGAGCCTTGGTATAACTATGTGCATAAACCATCCCTGCAGTATCTTCTTGGTAGCACTGAAGGAACAATTCTCCATTTAT